>CM073129.1:56339983-56427483 GCA_037039145.1 Fundulus diaphanus
CAAAGTAGCACAAACGTTAATTTTAACGGCACAAACATGCACAAAGCACTAAAGAAGTTGACCACTCTGGTTTGCTTTGGCTCCAGCTCAGCACCAGCAAAGGAATAACAATGTAGCGCTTTATTTTGCAGCGGCGGCCTGTGGTGACGTCACCGGCCGAAATTAAAACTTATATTATTTGCAAAAACTGTGAATAAATGTTTTTCAACATCTTACAATCACTGTGACCAGTTCCTATGTATAATGCACTTAAATAAATGTTTAACTGAGTAAAAGTACTGTTGAAATTGCAAATACTTTTCTTAAACTCTGAGGTTATTCATAATGTTGTGTAAAAGGGAAATCTTTTTATTATAAAAATCAACAACAAGTCCACGCAGTGACGCACCCATCTAGCACAAGTATGGGGCCAAGGGAATGCCATGATATGGCTGCCCAAACCATCACTGCTTCGCTCTGGGCATGCAACAGTCTGAGTGGTACGCTTCTTTGGGGCTTCTCCACACCGTAACTCTCCCGGATGTGGGGAAAACAGTAATGGTGGACTCATCAGAGAACAATACATGTTTCACATTGTCCACAGCCCAAGATTTGCACCATTGAAACCGACGTTTGGCATTGGCACGAGTAACCAAAGGTTTGGCTATAGCAGCCTGGCCGTGGATATTGACCCTGTGGAGCTCCCAACGGACAGTTTTGGTGGAAACAGGAGAGTTGAGGTGCACATTTAATTCTGCTGTGACTTGGGGAGCCGTGGTTTTATGTTTTTTGGATAAATCCGGGTTAGCACCCGAACATCCCTTTCAGACAGCTTCCTCGTGTGTCCACAGTTGATCCTGTTGGATGTGGTTCGTCCTTCTTGGTGGTGTGCTGACATTACCCTGGATACCGTGGCTCTTGATACATCACAAACACTTGCTGTCTTGGTCACAGATGCAAGGCAAGGGAAATTTATTTATATAGCACAATTCAGTACAGAGACAATGCAAAGTGCTTTACATGATTAAAATATAGCAAAATAAACGCAAGTAGGAATAAAATGTAGATAGAAAATAGAATAAAAGCAAGTAGAGATAGAATGTAGAAACAAAGAAGAACATTAAAAACAGTAAAACAGTTTAACTAGAACAGTCAAAGGCAATTTTAAACAAATGTGTTTGTAATCTTGATTTAAAAGAACTCAGGCTTTCTGCACTTTTACAGTTTTCTGGAAGTTTGTTCCAGATCAGTGGAGCATAGGAACTAAATGCTGCTTCTCCTTGTTTAGTTCTGGTTCTAGGTATGCAGAGCAGGCTGGAGCCAGAAGACCTTAGTGGTCTGGAAAGTTGATACACTGATAACAAGTCTGCAATGTATTTAGGTGCTAAGCCATTTAGGGATTTATAAACTAACAGAAGTATTTTAAAGTCTATTCTCTGAGATACAGGGAGCCAGTGTAATGACTTTAGAACTGGGGTGATGTTCTTTACTTTCTTAGTCTTAGTGAGGACGTGTGCAGCAGCGTTCTGGATCCGCTGCAGCTGTATGGTCCACTTTTTAGGCAGACCTGTGAAAACACCGTTGCAGTAATCTATTCTACTAAATATAAACGCATGGATTAGTTTTTCCAGATCCTTTTGAGACATTAGTCCTTTAATCCTGGAAAAGTTCCTCAGGTGATAGAAAGCCGACCTTGTCACTGTCTGTAAATGCTTTTGGAGGTTCAGGTCTGAGTCCATCACTACACCAAGGTTTCGGGCCTGATCAGTGGTTTCTAGCTGAAGCGACTGAAGCTGTGCTAACTTTTGATCTCTCCTCTATTGGTCCAAATATTATTACTTCAGTTTTGTTTTTATTCAATTGAAGAAAGTTTTGACACATCCAGCAAGAGGTGCACCAACAATTTGTCCTCCTTTGAACTCACCCATGTCACCCATAATGTTGTGTGCATTGCAATATTTTGAGCAAAACTGTGCTCTTACCCTGCTAATTCGACCTTCACACTCTGCTCTTATTGGTTCCATGTGCAATTAATGATTGGCCACCAGGCTGGTCCAATTTAGCCATGAAACCTCCCACATTAAAATGAGAGGTGTTTCAGTTTCATTGTCCAACCCCTGTATATGTTGTATTTCTCTTACTGAATCGAGTTACTGAAATAATTGTCTATACTTTTATTTATTAAGATTTAATTCTAGTGTTTATGTAAGGCAGAGGTTACAAATGTAAACGTTAGAACCTTTTGTTTGGACCGTTTTTGCCTTTTCTTCTTTCTATTAAAAACGGCTCTAAGAGAAGAGGTGGAAACAACGCCCCCAAAATGACGCTTGTGGTCAAAAAGTGTATTATGTCAGTAGTGGTTTAGGACTACCGTAGCAAATGAATGGGAAACGTTGACCGTCGGCTGTCGCCAATTAGCTCATTAGCTGCGTCTCAGATCGAAGTACGCAGTTTGCAGCTCTGCAGACGCAGAGTTTTCCCGGTCGGCAGGTTTTGATCAAGACAAATGCTTTTCACTCAGAAGGTTTGATTTTAAAATCCCCAAGCGATGAGAGCCTACGACCAAGGAACTCGGAAGCTTTGCCTTTGACGGTCACGCCCACCACCAGGCGGGCGCCTTCTTCAACTTCTTCAGAAGTTGAACGATTCTAGTTATTATTAGGCGCCCGCCTATGCATTGAAAATGCATGGCGGAGGCCTTATGCTATGCACCTAATAAGGGTTTCTTTATTATTATTATTATTATAGTACCGTTAATACAGCCCGAACCGTAGGGTCTACCCCCACATACTATATATCGAAACGTTCGTCTCGACGCCGCGATCAGGGCTTTTTGTACTTGATGGCATTTCGACTTACGGTTGGAACAAAATTCGCAAAAAACCACCGAAAAATGGTCATTTTCAACACTCTACTGTGTCGTCATGCTTTCACCTACGAACATCGTTTAACTTCCAGTTTGTAGATATATCTTTGAACTATTCAGAAGTGAAAACGGAATGTGCATATCTTTTATCGTTTTCTCATCACACCATTTTAAGTTGCCATGGTGACAAAATTAACCAAACAACTTTAGCCCACTCGCTCAATTTTCACTCTACGTGCACAAATTATACATCAACATGTAGGTATTTCTGTCTGGATTCAGGAAATGTAACCCTCATTGGTGTAGGTCTTTTAGATTTCTTGCAAATCACCTCAGACCGGCAACAACCCCAAAGTGAAACTTATGCGAAAAACACCAAACAACTTTAGCCTACTCGCTCAATTTACACTCTACGTAGACAAATTATACATCAAAACGTAGGTCTTTTTGTCTGGATTCAGAAAATGTAACCCTCATTGCTGTAGGACTTATAGATTTTTTTCATCACGCCATTTTCACCTACCCTGGTGACAAAATTATCCAGAAACCAACAAACAACTTTAGCCTACTTGCTCAATTTTCACTCTACATGCACAAATTATACATCAAAACGTAGGTAGTTTTGTCTGGAATCAGGAAATGTAACCCTTATTGGTGTAGGTCTTATATATTTTTCGCAAATCACCTCAGACCGGCAGCAACCCCAAAGTCAAAATTATGCAAAAAACAACGAACAACTTGAGCCTACTCGCTCAATTTTCACTCTATATGCACAAATTATACATCAAAACGTAGGTCTTCTTGTCTGGATTCAGGAAATGTAACCCTCATTGGTGTAGGACTTATAGAATTTTCGCAAATCACCTCAGACCGGCAACAACCCCAAACCTTCCCCAAATTCAGCGAGTTGTTTGGGTTTTTTTTGTGCTGCAGCCATCCATCCAGAGCCGGTCAAAGACATAGGCGTACTAAGGGGCTGCTTGGGCCCACTGGTGCAATGGGGGGGGCCCCAAATTTTTACAGGCCGAACCGTAGGGTGTACCCCCACTTACTATATATCGAAACGTTCGTCTTGACGACGCGATGCAGGCTTTTTGCACTTGACGTCATTTCCAGTTACGGTTGGAACAACATTTGCAAAAAAACACAGAAAAATGGCAATTTTCAACGCTCTACTGTGTCCTCATGCTTTCACCTACGAACATTGTTTAACTTCCAGTTTGTAGATATATCTTTGAACTTTTCAGAAGTGCAAACGGAATGTGGATATCTTTTATCGTTTTCTCATCACGCCATTTTCAGTTACCATGGTGACAAAATTCTCCAAAAAACACCAAACAACTTTTGCCTACTCGCTCAATTTTCACTCTACGTGCGCAAATTATACATTAAAACGTAGGTATTTCTGCATGGATTTAGGAAATGTAACCCTCATTGGTGTAGGTGTTTTAGATTTTTCGCAAATCACCTCAGACCGGCAACAACCCCAAAGTCAAACTTATGCGAAAAAGACCAAATAACTTCAGCATACTCGCTCAATTTTCACTCTACGTAGACAAATTATGCATCAAAATGTAGGTCTTTTTGTCTGGATTCAGAAAATGTAACCCTCATTGGTGTAGGTCTTATAGATTTTTCGCAAATCACCTCAGACCGGCAACAACCCCAAACCCTCCCCAAGTTGAGCGACTAAGCTGCAGTTGTTTTCCGTCCTGTAGACAGCCAGCCAGGGCCGGTCAAAGCCATAGGCGTACTAAGGGGCCGCTTGGGCCCACCGGAGCAATGGGGGGGCCCCCAAATTTTTTTTTTTTTTTCTTTTTTTTTTTTACAAGTAACAATTAAATTACTTCAGTTATACGCACCACCAGGCGGGCGCCTTCTTCAACTTCTTCAGAAGTTGAACGTTTCTAGTTATTGTTTATTAATCTTCCGTCACCGTTAATACAGCCCGAACCGTAGGGTCTACCCCCACATACTATATATCGAAACGTTCGTCTCGACGCCGCGATCAGGGCTTTTTGTACTTGACGCCATTTCGACTTACGGTTGGAACAAAATTCGCAAAAAACCACCGAAAAATTGTCATTTTCAACACTCTACTGTGTCGTCATGCTTTCACCTACGAACATCGTTTAACTTCCAGTTTGTAGATATATCTTTGAACTATTCAGAAGTGAAAACGGAACGTGCATATCTTTTATCGTTTTCTCATCACGCCATTTTCAGTTACAATGGTGACAAAATTCTCCAAAAAACACAGAACAACTTTAGCCTACTTGCTCAATTTTCACTCTACGTGCACAAATTATACATCAACACGTAGGTATTTCTGTCTGGATTCAGGAAATGTAACCCTCATTGGTGTAGGTCTTTTAGATTTTTCGCAAATCACCTCAGACCGGCAACAACCCCAAAGTGAAACTTATGCGAAAAACACCAAACAACTTTAGCCTACTCGCTCACTTTTCACTCTACATAGACAAATTATACATCAAAACGTAGGTCGTTTTGTCTGGATTCAGAAAATGTAACCCTCATTGCTGTAGGACTTATAGATTTTTTTTCATCACGCCATTTTCACCTACCCTGGTGACAAAATTATCCAAAAACCAACAAACAACTTTAGCCTACTTGCTCAATTTTCACTCTACATGCACAAATTATACATCAAAATGTAGGTCTTCTTGTCTGGATTTAGGAAATGTAACCCTCATTGGTGTAGGACTTATACAATTTTCGCAAATCACCTCAGACCGGCAACAACCCCAAACCCTCCCCAAATTCAGCGAGTTGTTTGGGGTTTTTTTGTGCTGCAGACAGCCAGCCAGCCAGAGCCGGTCAAGCCATAGGCGTACTAAGGGGCCGCTTGGGCCCACCGGTGCAATGGGGGGGCCCCCAAATTTTTACAGGCCGAACCGTAGGGTGTACCCCCACTTACTATATATCGAAACGTTCGTCTCGACGACGCGCTGCAGGCTTTTTGTACTTGACGTCATTTCCAGTTACGGTTGGAACAAAATTTGCAAAGAAACACCGAAAAATTGCCATTTTCAACGCTCTACTTTGTCCTCATGCTTTCACCTACGAACATCGTTTAACTTCCAGTTTGTAGATATATCTTTGATCTATTCAGAAGTGCAAACGGAATGTGGATATCTTTTATCGTTTTCTCATCACGCCATTTTCAGTTACCATGGTGACAAAATTCTCCAAAAAACACCAAACAACTTGAGCCTACTCGCTCAATTTTTACTCTACGTAGACAAATTATACATCAAAACGTAGGTCTTTTTGTCTGGATTCAGAAAATTTAAACCTCATTGGTGTAGGTCTTTTAGATTTCTTGCAAATCACCTCAGACCGGCACCAACCCAAAAGTGAAACTTATGCGAAAAAGACCGAACAACTTCAGCCTACTCGCTCAATTTTCACTCTACGTAGACAAATTATACATCAAAACGTAGGTCTTTTTGTCTGGATTCAGAAAATGTAAACCTCATTGGTGTAGGACTTTTAGATTTCTTGCAAATCACCTCAGACCGGCACCAACCCAAAAGTGAAACTTATGCGAAAAAGACCGAACAACTTTAGCCTACTCGCTCAATTTTCACTCTACATGCACAAATTATACATCAAAACGTAGGTCTTTTTGTCTGGATTCAGAAAATATAACCCTCATTGGTGTAGGACTTATAGATTTTTTTTCATCACGCCATTTTCACCTACCCTGGTGACAAAATTATCCAAAAACCAACAAACAACTTTAGCCTACTTGCTCAATTTTCACTCTACATGCACAAATTATACATCAAAATGTAGGTCTTCTTGTCTGGATTCAGGAAATGTAACCCTCATGATGTATGTATGATTTATAGATTTTTCGCAAATCACCTCAGACCGGCAACAACCCCAAACCCTCCCCAAATTGAGCTGCAGTTGTTGGTAGTTTTCCATGCAGCAGAGAGCCAGCCAGGGCCGGTCAAAGCCATAGGCATACCAAGGGGCCGCTTGGGCCCTCTGGTGCAATGGGGGGGCCCTCAAATTTTCCTTTTTTTTTTTTTTTTTTTTTTATACAAGTAACAATTCAATAACCTCAGTTATACGCACCACCAGGCGGGCGCCTTCTTCAACTTCTTCAGAAGTTGAACGATTCTAGTTATTATTATTGTTTATTAATCTTCCGTCACCGTTAATACAGCCCGAACCGTAGGGTCTACCCCCACATACTATATATCGAAACGTTCGTCTCGACGCCGCGATCAGGGCTTTTTGTACTTGACGCCATTTCAACTTACGGTTGGAACAAAATTCGCAAAAAACCACCGAAAAATTGTCATTTTCAACACTCTACTGTGTCGTCATGCTTTCACCTACGAACAATGTTTAACTTCCAGTTTGTAGATATATCTTTGAACTATTCAGAAGTGAAAACGGAACGTGCATATCTTTTATCGTTTTCTCATCACGCCATTTTCAGTTACCATGGTGACAAAATTCTCCAAAAAACACAGAACAACTTTAGCCTACTTGCTCAATTTTCACTCTACGTGCACAAATTATACATCAACACGTAGGTATTTCTGTCTGGATTCAGGAAATGTAACCCTCATTGGTGTAGGACTTATAGATTTTTTTCATCACGCCATTTTCACCTACCCTGGTGACAAAATTATCCAGAAACCAACAAACAACTTTAGCCTACTTGCTCAATTTTCACTCTACATGCACAAATTATACATCAAAACGTAGGTAGTTTTGTCTGGAATCAGGAAATGTAACCCTTATTGGTGTAGGTCTTATAGATTTTTCGCAAATCACCTCAGACCGGCAGCAACCCCAAAGTCAAAATTATGCAAAAAACAACGAACAACTTGAGCCTACCCGCTCAATTTTCACTCTACATGCACAAATTATACATCAAAACGTAGGTCTTCTTGTCTGGATTCAGGAAATGTAACCCTCATTGGTGTAGGTCTTTTAGATTTCTTGCAAATCACCTCAGACCGGCAACAACCCCAAAGTGAAACTTATGCGAAAAACACCAAACAACTTTAGCCTACTCGCTCAATTTTCACTCTACATGCACAAATTACACATCAAAACGTAGGTCTTTTTGTCTGGATTCAGAAAATGTAACCCTCATTGGTGTAGGACTTATAGATTTTTTTCATCACGCCATTTTCACCTACCCTGGTGACAAAATTATCCAGAAACCAACAAACAACTTTAGCCTACTTGCTCAATTTTCACTCTACATGCACAAATTATACATCAAAACGTAGGTAGTTTTGTCTGGAATCAGGAAATGTAACCCTTATTGGTGTAGGTCTTATAGATTTTTCGCAAATCACCTCAGACCGGCAGCAACCCCAAAGTCAAAATTATGCAAAAAACAACGAACAACTTGAGCCTACCCGCTCAATTTTCACTCTACATGCACAAATTATACATCAAAATGTAGGTCTTCTTGTCTGGATTCAGGAAATGTAACCCTCATTGGTGTAGGACTTATAGATTTTTCGCAAATCACCTCAGACCGACAACAACCCCAAACCTTCCCCAAATTCAGCGAGTTGTTTGGGTTTTTTTTGTGCTGCAGCCATCCATCCAGGGCCGGTCAAAGCCATAGGCGTACTAAGGGGCTGCTTGGGGCCCACCGGTGCAATGGGGGGGCCCCCAAATTTTTACAGGCCGAACCGTAGGGTGTACCCCCACTTACTATATATCGAAACGTTCGTCTCGACGACGCGATGCAGGCTTTTTGCACTTGATGTCATTTCCAGTTACGGTTGGAACAACATTTGCAAAAAAACACAGAAAAATTGTCATTTTCAATGCTCTACTGTGTCGTCATGCTTTCACCTACGAACATTGTTTAACTTCCAGTTTGTAGATATATCTTTGAACTATTCAGAAGTGCAAACGGAATGTGGATATCTTTTATCGTTTTCTAATCACGCCATTTTCAGTTACCATGGTGACAAAATTCTCCAAAAAACACCAAACAACTTTTGCCTACTTGCTCAATTTTCACTCTACGTGCACAAATTATACATCAACACGTAGGTACTTCTGTCTGGATTCAGGAAATGTAAACCTCATTGGTGTAGGTCTTTTAGATTTCTTGCAAATCACCTCAGACCGGCAACAACCCCAAAGTGAAACTTATGCGAAAAACACCAAACAACTTTAGCCTACTCGCTCAATTTACACTCTACGTAGACAAATTATACATCAAAACGTAGGTCTTTATGTCTGGATTCAGAAAATGTAACCCTCATTGCTGTAGGACTTATAGATTTTTTTCATCACGCCATTTTCACCTACCCTGGTGACAAAATTATCCAGAAACCAACAAACAACTTTAGCCTACTTTCTAAATTTTCACTCTACATGCACAAATTATACATCAAAACGTAGGTCTTCTTGTCTGGATTCAGGAAATGTAACCCTCATTGGTGTAGGTCTTATAGATTTTTCGCAAATCACCTCAGACCGACAGCAACTCCAAAGTCAAAATTATGCAAAAAACAACGAACAACTTGAGCCTACTCGCTCAATTTTCACTGTACGTACACAAATTATACATCAGAACGTAGGTCTTCTTGTCTGGATTCAGGAAATGTAACCCTCATTGGTGTAGGACTTATAGATTTTTCGCAAATCACCTCAGACCGGCAACAACCCCAAACCCTCCCCAAGTTGAGCGAGTAAGCTGCAGTTGTTTTCCGTCCTGTAGACAGCCAGCCAGGGCCGGTCAAAGCCATAGGCGTACTAAGGGGCCGCTTGGGCCCACCGGAGCAATGGGGGGGCCCCCAAATTTTTTTTTTTTTTTTTTTTTTTTTTTTTTACAAGTAACAATTAAATTACTTCAGTTATACGCACCACCAGGCGGGCGCCTTCTTCAACTTCTTCAGAAGTTGAACGTTTCTAGTTTATTCCTTATTCTTCATCCGTCACCGTTAATACAGGCCGAACCATAGGGTCTACCCCCACAAACTATATATCAAAACGTTCGTCTCGACGCCGTGAAGCGGGCTTTTTGTACTTGACGCCATTTAAAGTTAACGTGGTGACAAAATTAACCAAAAACCACTTCTTAAAACCACTTCCTAGACACAGTTGACCTCACCATAATGCAGCGCTCAGCATGACACTTTTTTTTGGTACAGTGGTTTAGGTGTTGGGCTGGTGCACCAAAGGTCGCAGGTTCGCAACCCGCTGGGGGTACCCAATATATATATATATATATATATATATATATATATATATATATATATATATATATTTTTTTTTTTTACAAGTAACAAATAAATAATTTGAACAACTGATATAAATGAATGATGAAAAAAATTGCAACAGCAAGAACTACTGCTCATTAGCAGGCGCAATATGAACTTTTCATATATATATATATTTTTTTCACAAGTAACAAATAAATAATTTGAACAACTGATATAAATGAATGATGAAAAAAATTGCAACAGCAAGAACTACTGCTCATTAGCAGGCGCAATATGAACTTTTCAGCTTTGCACCGTCTCACATCAAAAAACAACAGTTTTCCTGAAGTTTTTTTTAATCTATTTTTCACCGGACTTTTTCTTCCAAAACTGCACCGCGTTGCTGCGCAATAGCACACATGAATTTCTGGACCTCCGGAGCAATAACAGTGATACATTTATTATCGCGATATTCCCGTCATCCTAGAGATCTCCAGAACACTGGATCCTGCCGACTTCTCCCGGCCGGGCGGAAGTGCAACTCAGCCGGCGACCAGAACGTCAACAAAGCCTGTGAACCGCGGAGGGGGGTGCGTGCTAGGCTAAAGCTAACACCACACTGGGTATCTTTTCTTTCAAAACTGCACCGCGTTTCTGCGCTATAGCACACATGAGTTACTGGACCTTCGGAGCTATAACAGTGATACATTTAACAGGTGTTACGGTAGCTGGTTGCGCTGCTGATAATATAAAGATGAGGAACAGAGCGCACACCTAGAGGGGCGGTAATGATCCTTTTGGATGTGGTCAGCACCCATTAAAACACGAAGAAGAAGAAGGGCGCATCACTTTTAAAACAGAAGAAGAAGTGGAAGTTCGTTGTCATAAACGGTGATGCGGAGCTGTTATGGTAAGTGTGTTAAGCCGGGCGTACACTGTACGAGTTTTTCAGTCGTGGTGCTTATATACATCTCAAACTGTGCGACGGAACCGCGGGTTTAAAAGTTCACCGCTCACGATCTGTGTACGGCGCAACACTCGGACGCCACCGGAGTGCTCATACTGTAGAAGAAGAAGAAGAAGAAGGAGAAGACGGAAGTGTCGATGGCTACTGTAAACATTACCGGAGAGAAACGCACTGCGACGACGTATTTGGAGAAAGACATGGCTGAGGAAACATGACTACTATGGTCTGCCAGTTTTACAGAAAGAACTTGAGGTAAGCTGGCGACAGTTGTCGTGCCAAACTAGGTATCCCCGCCAGGATTTGTATCCCCTGCGTCGGGAGCGCGCATTCAGCTTGCTGAACGCAGTAAACTCTGCCTCATTTCCAGCCAATTCGGCGTGAAACTCAAGATGTTTTATTTCTCTTAGCAAAATATAGGAATAGTGCCATTACATTATCGTTCAGTTAATGGGTTCAAATTGAAAACGTAACACTTGTTAGTACGATCGTAAGGGATTGCTATGTCGGTTAAAACTAGTCTAATCACTCAGTATAACACGTTCTGATCAAGTAAACGGCTCTGTGGTCATCTCCAGATGTGTCACGAAAGTATTGGCTTTATGTCATTAGATTGTTGCATGTCTGTCTGCTGAAACTAAAAACCCACCTTCCTGAGTCCATCACAGCTGTCTATTTGTTCGTTTTTTTGTGTGGATAGACCCGCATGAATGGATTATATAAAGCTGATTCCAAGTGTGATCAAATGAACATAGAATAAAGTTACTGCCAAAATGATCAGATCTAATGATATTTTAATTCAGCCAAGAACCATATTAAGAAAACAAGATGTCGCTTTAAAAAAAAAGAACAGTATATGAGGAGTTTCAAAATATATATATATTACAATTTTATTAGAATAGGATGTTTAAAAAATATTTGGACTTCACATTAAAAGTTTTATTGATTTCAAACACTGCAGCCAATTGTTATATGTGCTGACCAGACAGGTTGGTCTGAAAGTTTTCCTCTCTAAGGAAACCCAGCAGGTTGCATCAAGTCTCTCCAAGCAGCATTGTCAAGTTATGTCTGGTCTGATGTTTCAGCTCCTGCCCAAACTTGAAAATGGCTGATCATCACCAAGAAGGACGCTAGGCACAACTCAAATCCTTTTCCTTTGTGTTTTATTTGTTGACACTGGGGATTTACAGTTAGGATTTAGGATTAGGTTGAAAACCTAAAAAAACAGAAATTTAATTAGTTTCAAACAAACATTTTCACTGTGGCTCAACCATAAGCACAATATAACCTGAACATTACCAGGCCACAAGCCATAATACAATATCTTCAAAATCTCTAGGTCAACTCCTATCTTTTAATAAACAACATATTCATAACTGCAACTTAATTTCCTTTCTTGTCAGTGTTGACGCTGACCACTCTGGCAAGTTTATACTGACCCCTCAAAGCGTTTTGATCAGCCAACCAGACAACATCTCCAACTGCCACGTTCCGGTGTGTTGTGTGCCACTTGCTTCTTATGAACAGATTTGGTCCTGCTAACTCACTCCACTTCCTCCAGAAACGGTCAACCTCAGTTTGGATGGCTCTCAACCTCTTGTAAGGGTATCCTTCAAACTCAAAGCTCCCTAGATCTCCTCTGGGACTAGCTCTTCCAAGAAGAAGGGAATTTGGGCTGATGTAGTCTACCCTGTCCTCTCGGCTCTGAGTTCTGGCATCTATAGGTCTCTCATTAGCAAGGTTAGTGGCCATGTAGAGAAAGGTTTGGAACTCACCATATGTAAAACATCCATCTCCTGCCAGGTTGTGCAGAGCACGTTTCACCATACGAACAGCCGCCTCAGCAGCTCCATTCCTGTGTGGGGAGTCAGCAGGGTGAATTTTCCAGCTCCATTCTGTTCCATGCTTGCAGGCTTCGTTTTCAATTTCTGGCTTTTCTAGCTGGTTCAGAAAGAGGTAGAGATCTCTGAGGGCAGGTCTGGCTCCCACAAAGTTCTTACCAGGATCTGACCACAGTTTTTTCGGATGCCCTCTAAGTGCTGTGAATCTCTTGTAGGTCAGCAGGAAACTTTCAGAGGACTGATCACTGACAACATCCGCATGCAGAGCTCGGGATGCCATACAGCAGAAAATAATTCCCCATACTTTCAGCCTTGTTCTTTTCCTCACTTCATCCTTTACTTCATAAGGTCCAAATAAATCAACGGTTGTGTATTCAAATGGTCTGGCTGGTGTTATCCGCTCAGGTGGAAGATCACTCATGATCTGTTGACATTTTTTGGCTCTGGCGTTTCTGCATTCCACACAGTTGTGTATAATCTTTTGAGCTAATTTCCTGCCTCTTATCACCCAGGCTTTCTTCCTCATCCGGAGCAGTGTACCTGCAACCTCTTCATGGTTTGCACTGTGGGCTTCTTGTGCTATAAGACTGGATATCCATGCATCATAAGGCAGTATTGGTACAGTGGTTCTCTCATCATTAAATATCTGAAATCTTCCTCCACAGACCAACAGTCCAGTGTCAGCATCTCTGTACACAGCAAGTCTGTTAAGAGTGGTATCTTGAAAAGCCACACCTTCTTGAGCTGCAAGAAAGAGGTCTCTTTGTGCATCTCTACACTCCCTGACAGTAATCACAGCTTGCTGGGCTTTGGACGTCGCCTCTGCTGAAGAAATCCCCTCCCACTTTGGCTTACTTGAAGTTGTGGCTGATTTCTTTTTCAATAGCATTTTCCACTTTATTGCAGCTCTCCATACCCAGGCAATAACTCTGATTAACTTTGTTAAGCTGCTAAATTTCCTTGTGTCAATGAGTTTTTCCACAGCGGAGCCAGCCACTGGTCTGTGGACTTGAATCTTGGGTTCACTTCCCTCTGGGATGGTTTGCAGCACCTTGTGGCCTTTCTTTTCTCTCACTGTAGCTGCTGGATCTACCATTGTTTCAACAGATGATACATCACTTTGGTTTCTCTTAACCTGTGATCTTGTCAGTGCCCCCGAAAAGCACTTCCTTTGGAGTTTGTTTATGCTTTCTTTGGCATAAGCAGCAACTTCTTTAGCAGACTTTTTTGGCCACTCTTCCACAGGTTTCTTTAGGAATTCAGGTCCATTCTGCCACACAGAATTCTCTCGGAGGTCCTCTGGGGCTGCTCCTCTTGTCATGATGTCTGCAATGTTGAGGTCTCCTGGGATCCACCACCAGTCATCAACAGAGGCAGACTTCTGGATTTCTCCAACTCTGTTTGCAAAAAACGTCTGATATCCGTAACTGTCTCTTTGTATTGCTCCCAGCACAGTTTGACTGTCCAGCAGGTGAAGCCATTTTTCTATCTTCATCCGACTGTGCTTTTCAATGTATTTTTTGAGGCGAACTGCGTACACAGCACCACAGATTTCAGCTTTGACTGGTTCTCCCTTCTGATCAAGTGGTGTGAGCTTTGCTTTGGACTCAACTAGTCTGACCTCAACGCCTTGCGCTGTCTCCCATCTGAAGTACACCACAGTTCCATAGCTCTGGTCACTTCCATCAGAGAATGTTACACCCCATGGATTTCTGATCCAGTTGACTGGTGTGAGGCTCCTGTGAAAGGTGATTTGGCTGAGACGTATGTACTCTTCAAACAACTGGATGGCTTCTTCCCTCAATTTTTCAGACAGTGGTTTGTCCCATGTGTCCCGAGTTACACTGCCCCCAGCTTCTTGAAATGCTCTTCTGACTAGAATGGCACCCTTTTGTTTAACAGGTGTCACAAGACCGATTGGGTCATACAGGCTAGCTACTTGGCTTAGCAGTTGTCTCCTAGTCATGGGGTCAGGAGTGTTGTGTCTCACGTCTTCTCCAAGGAGATTTTGACCAATCCTCATCTTTTTCTTCCTCTTTGAGAAATTGATTGAGGTCATTAGATACAGTTTGTCGCTTTCTACAAGGTAGCCGACTCCCAGGGCTTTATTGTCTCCTTCTCTTATTTGGTTTGGGAGAATGAATACTCTGTCGGACGATGTTCCTGGCACATGCTCCTGCCTCCCACTTTGGCCTGATCGGACCCACGGTTTGAGGGCGAACCCACCTTTTGTTAGGATCTCCTCAACTTTTTGGATGTGTAGATCCAGCTTTTCTCGGTCATTGTGTGAAGTAAGTATATCGTCAACATAAGAGTCCTCCTCTATGATCCTACGTTCCTCCTCCAAGTGAGCAACCATGGACAGCTTTGCAGTCTCCCTCATGGCCAGCTGTGCGATGCACCCTGCTGGTCGATCACCAATGTTGACTCGGGTGATGGCATACTCTTCAATCTCACTGTCTTCAGTATCCCTCCAGAGAAATCTGTGAAGATGCATTTCCTTCTCTTCCAACCACACGGAATTATACATTTTCTGGATGTCACCAAGCGCTGCATGCACGCCTTTTCTGAACCTGAGAAGCACCGCTCGGATCGGATTGAGGACATCAGGCCCTTTCAACAGGAGATCGTTCATGCTGGTTCCCTTGTACTTCTGGCTGCTGTTCCATACCAAACGAACAGGTGTTGTGACAGAATTTGGATTTGGAGCCACCAAATGGCTGACGTACCATATTGGTCCCTTCCAGTTGCCAATCATTTCCTTGGTGAGCTTCTTTGCTGCTCTCCTTTCCACCATTTCATGAACTTGAGCTCCATATGCCACTCTCCATTCTGGTTCTTTCTTGAGTTGCCTCTCCGTTCTTAGAAAAGTGGCCTCCACTCCACTCCTGTTGTTGGGTAGAGAGCTTGGATCCTCAATCCATGGATACTTGGCATCCCAGTGTGGTTTGCTGCTGTGAGCGTCTGCTTTAACATAGGTGAGACACTTCCTGATGATTTCTAGCTCTCTTTCTTCACCTAATGTCATTTCTTTGCCTCCAGGCTGACAGTTACCACACCTACATCCTCCACATTTTGGTTCACAGGCTGCTCCGATGCTATCCCATTTCCACCAGTCAAGAAATACTCTACTGAAACTTGTGCTCTTGGTTACAGCTTTGAACCCTTGAGTTTCAGTGAGCTCTTGGTACTCTACTGCTGTGGCTCTCATGGATCGAGCAAAGTGTGTTTCAGATCTGCGTGCAGCCATATCCACTTCCTCAAAGAGATCTGGATGTGCTCCACCAACAGTCTTTCCTAATGGGCTCTCCCATAGGACAAAGTCTCCAATCACCTTCACTCTCTGTGGAGCAAGTCTTCCCTCACGATGACTAATAATAGTTCAATATGCGCAGGTCTATGCAGGTCTACTAGGCTGGTTTCTGGGAAGAACTTTTGGAGTTGCTTAGATTTTATTGCTCTGTGCACTTTGGCAATTTCATCTAAGCCATAGCAGACAAGCTCATGAGTTCTCTCTGTACCTGTAGGTGTCTTGACCCTCACTCTGAGCAGGTACCTCTTGGTCCTGACCTTCATGGCCATTCCTCCCACCCCATGGATGACCAGGGTGATTTTTTCACTATAAAGATTTAACCTTCTGGCAGCTCTATGGATGATATAATTAGTGTCTGATGCCAAGTCTATGAGTGTTCCAATTTTCTGTCCTGCATTGGTAGTCACCTCCAACAGCATGAGAATAACTGGTAACTCACATGACTCCATTCCACCAGGTTGGTTCTTCTCAGCACAATGTGTTTTTGCTGTTATGTTGGTGAAGGCTCTCTTAAACCTTTCCGTCATCTCTGGGGAAAGTTCAGACACAAATCTCTCTTGCTCCTCTGTAAGCTTGTTCTTACCCACGCTTGATTTTGGTGCTCTGTCTGCTTCACTCCTCTTGGGGTTCCCTCTCCGGCATAGAAAGAAATGGTGGTCTGCAGAGCCCCCTCTCCTACAGTCTTGGTTCCTGCACAGATAAGTATCTTTGCATCCCTCACTTTCCTCGTGACACACTAGAAATCTCTTGAATGCCCCCAGTTTATTCACAGCATCCAGCTTTTCACTAGGCTTCAGTTCTTTGAACCTCTTGCAAAAGAAAATCTTTTCTCTGTGTTTCTCATCTCCACAGACAACACAACCACCTTTTCTTGTGGATTGGGTTGAAGCATATTTCCTCTCCATGTAAATAGACCTTTTATCTGCCTTCTCACCCATTTGAAGCTGCTCTAATCTTTCTAGGATTTCTTCTTGAGTTTTCAGGAATCTGAGGAGGCTATCAAAGTGGTTATTTAATTTGACACCATTTGCTGGGTCTATCATGAAAACCAGCCAGTCCTTCTTCATGCTCTCTGGTAGCTTGCTTTCTATGGATCTGATGACCAGAGGGTTCTTGAGGGCTCCTGAATTCCCCAGCTCTGTTAGATCATTGAGGGCCTTCTCTACAGATTGGATTAAGTCAATTGTTCTCCTTGGCTGATTTGACTTCAGTGCAGGAATTCTTTCCAGTTCCTCAATTATTTCCAAGGCAATTGTGGTCTTGTTCCCATACCTGTTCTCGAGCACTCTGAACATGTCCTCAGCTGTATTGTAAGAGGACAGCCGCAGGTCTCGGTTTATCTTTTCCTCAATACTCTCCAGGAGCTGGATCTTCTTCGCTTCAGCTGAACCAGTGGGCTCTCCCTGCCTCTGCAAACTCTCCCAGTCCCTTCTCCACTGATGGAAATTCCTCTTGATCCCATAAAATTTGGGAAGGCTGGTTGGTTTGATTCTCAGTACTGGTAGCTGAACTGGATGTGTGAACTGTGCATTTGCGTTAGGAACCCTTCCTCCATTTTCCTCCTCTGCAACTCGTAGTGCGATAAGGAATTCTGCCCTTCTGGCTTCAAGGTTGTTGATTAGTTTCTTCAGCCCCTTTACTCTGCCATACAGACTTGCTTTCTGTTCCTCTGGAATCCATTTATCCCATGCTGAAATGCTTGCAGCTGCATCTTGGACTAGTTTGGTTGCACCATCTACCCGTAGTTCATAGCCATCTTTATTAACAGCAGAGACTGGGATGTCACCAGCTTTATCGCAGGCAGCCTCTCCTTCCTGAATTGCAGACTTAACCTCATCTTCCCCATATTTGGTCCAGAGGTTTTGCTGGACTATTTCTCTGACTTCTTTCAGTCTTTTATCACAGTCCTTCATTGTCTGTTCCAAGTCTCCCTGCACCTGCCTGCTTAGTTTTGCTTCCTCTTCCTCCCCTCCAGCTTCCTCAATATCAGCCAGTAGGCCAGTATGATAATCATCATTTGTTTCACTGACACTCCTCGCGTAAGTGGTGAGCATCTTGAATTCCCCTTGTAACTCACTCTTGCTCATGTTCTCCGCGGCCCAGCTCAGGAAGTTGGCTTGTTTGGTGAAGGCACTTTTAGCTGTTGTTCTTTCTTGTTTTAGCTGCTTTACTCCCTTCCCGAGAGCTTCCTCCGCCATTGTTGCTGGATACTTAATACTCTGAGTCAACAGCGTCCTTGAGTTCAGGCCTTTAATCCTCGTCTCCACTGCGACTTGGTTTTCAACTGTCAAGTTATGTCTGGTCTGATGTTTCAGCTCCTGCCCAAACTTGAAAATGGCTGATCATCACCAAGAAGGACGCTAGGCACAACTCAAATCCTTTTCCTTTGTGTTTTATTTGTTGACACTGGGGATTTACAGTTAGGATTTAGGATTAGGTTGAAAACCTAAAAAACAGAAATTTAATTAGTTTCAAACAAACATTTTCACTGTGGCTCAACCATAAGCACAATATAACCTGAACATTACCAGGCCACAAGCCATAATACAATATCTTCAAAATCTCTAGGTCAACTCCTATCTTTTAATAAACAACATATTCATAACTGCAACTTAATTTCCTTCTTACCAGTTGTGTCTCTGGTGATTTGACCATGAGCTAAAACCTGCTTGGTTGAGAGCCTGTCCCTTCCTTTGTCTTCAAACTGCCACACAGGCCACACAGGTGTGCACAGGTGTTCTAACCACAGGAAGCTCCACCCCAACACAAGTTCACTCCTCTTTTCTCCTACTTTTCTTCTTTTTGACATGACAAGCATTCACTCCTCCTGAAAGAGCGCAGAGCCACAGTGGACAGTCGTCTGCATTGTTGATGGCTTTGCAGTAATCCCTCATACTGAGCATGTATGAAGCTTCATATTCATAAGTTAAACTGCTATTCTTAGGTTGTGAGAATTGATCCTTGCATTTTTACTGGGATTTTGAGGTTCTATTGGCAAATCTTTTCAAAGTAGGCTGACAGGAAAGGGGTTATGAGAGGGAGGAAGGCATGCGATAAAGGACCTCAGGCTAAGTCGAGGACTAAGGCCTCTCATATATATATATATATATATATATATATATATATATATATATATATATATATATATATATATATATATATATGGGCTACTGTTAGTCCATTTTGGAAGGGGATACATATTGTGGCAGGCTGGACCCGATATTTTTTGTATCCCCTTGTGACTTCTTCATTTAAAGAGCTAACAGCTTCAAATTTTCTACAGTTGTTTGTGATTATAAGTGGTGTTTATGTGCCAAGACTCAAGAATGTGGGCTATTTCATTTTATTAGAATGTGATGTTTAAAAATATTTAGACTTCACAAAGCTGGAGGTTAAAAGTTTTATTGATTTCAAACACTCTCCCGATGCAGGGGATACAAATTCTGCCGGGGATAAGTCGTTTGGCTGTGCTATCCTAGCGCAGCAGGTCTTGGTGATATCACAGTAAAATGAGCAAAAGTCTGGGCTATTTCTGCCCTGTGATGGACTGCCGACCTGTCCAGGGTCTACCCCGCCTCTCGCCCATTGACAGCTGGAGATCGGCACCGGTCCGAACCCAGCAGGGATAAACGTGTTAGAAAATGGATGATGGATGGTCTGGGCTATTTCTTTTTCCTTGCCATCAAGATCTTTGCCAACTGGCGCCAGAAAATGCTATTATTGGGCTTTCTTCGTCTGGAAATAAATGTTTACAACACCTTACACATTGAACGCACTCAGCTGACAATACAGCGATCTGATTGGCTGAGCAGCAAAAATCGAATCACGTGACCTCTCGGACCGGAGCGCAACAGTTTAGATTTTTTATCAGCAATAACTTATTAATATAATGTGCAAGTGAAAACGTGGGAACATTGGTGTTTTGAGATCACTGCTATGTGTAGCAACTTATCTAAGTGCAAGAAAGTTGCCGTCTGACAGTTCATACGAAAGTTCTTAAGGAAACGTCCCACAGATTCTGGCCCACGGACTCGTTTTGAGGAAACTACGGTTGTAGCTCAGTGTCTGCCTTGCGGTGGTTGCGGTGGTTGCGGTGGTCTGTTTTGTAGAATAAATCATCCGCCGATGAGTTATTGATCTGGAAAGCCGAATCTGAAACCACCGAAAAACATTTCAGATCCCAAATGTACAGCGTTCCAATTCTTCCAGTCTATTAGCAGCTTCCCGTAAGAGGTCGGCCACTGAACGTCTCCCTGCTGAGTTTGACATTATTAAACAATGCTTCATGTCGGGGAAAAGCCATGCAGATTTGACCGACGCAGTAAAATGCTAACCAACCAATGGGAAGAAGTTGAGCCCTTAAGACACAGCCCTCCTCATTTGCATAATGAGGCAGAAATGCATACAGAAATGTAAAAAGGAGAGACAGAAATGTAAAAACGGCAAACAGAAATGTAAAAAGGACAAACAGAAATAAATAGCATCGGAGAAATAAATAGGGCAAAAAATACAAAGAAAGAATAAAACAGACAAAAATATTATAACATGCACATAAATAAATACTTAAAAAAATAAGTAATTAATAAATAAAGTGGCTAATTAAAGGAAATGTATACATTTTGTCTCACTGTATAGTTCATTTTCTATCTACATTTATTTGTGCATTGTATTTTTGGTGGCACATAATTGTATGCATATTTATTTATTGAGCATTTATTTATTTCTGTATTTATTTTAAAATATGGAAGACTTGGTCCTCCATACTCCAGGGCTCAACAAGAGTTCATCTAAAGATGTTTTAGAACTGATTGGTGACCTTTAGTTTATATTTCAGAAAGTTAGTTATAAGTAGAGCTATGTGGTTTTATGTTTTTTGGATACAATCCGGGTTAGCACCCGAACATCCCTTTCAGACAGCTTCCTCGTGCGTCCACAGTTAATCCTGTTGTATGTGGTTCGTCCACATTACCCTGGACACCGTGGCTCTTGATACATCACAAACACTTGCTGTCTTGGTCACAGATGCAAGGCAAGGCAAGGTAAATTTATTTATATAGCACAATTCAGTACAGAGACAATACAAAGTGCTTTACATGATTAAAATATAGCAAAATAAACGCAAGTAGGAATAAAATGTAGATAGAAAATAGAATAAAAGCAAGTAGAGATAGAATGTAGAAACAAAGAAGAACATTAAAAACAGTTTAACTAGAACAGTCAAAGGCAATTTTAAACAAATGTGTTTTTAATCTTGATTTAAAGGAACTCAGGCTTTCCGAACTGTTACAGTTTTCTGGAAGTTTGTTCCAGATCAGTGGAGCATAGGAACTAAATGCTGCTTCTCCTTGTTTAGTTCTAGTTCTAGGTATGCAGAGCAGGCTGGAGCCAGAAGACCTGAGTGGTCTGGAGGGTTGATGCACTGATAACAAGTCTGTAATGTATTTAGGTGCTAAGCCATTTAGGGATTTATAAACTAACAGAAGTATTTTAAAGTCTATTCTCTGAGATCCAGGGAGCCAGTGTAAGGACTTTAGAACTGGGGTGATGTGCTCTACTTTCTTAGTCTTAGTGAGGACGTGGGCAGCAGCGTTCTGGATCAGCTGCAGCTGTCTGATCCACTTTTTAGGTAGGCCTGTAAAAACACCGTTGCAGTGATCAGTTCTACTAAAGATAAACATGGATTAGTTTTTCCAGATCCTGCTGAGACATCAGTCCTTTAATCCTGGAAATGTTCCTCAGGTGATAGAAAGCCGACCTTGTAATTGTCTTTAGATGCTTTTGGAGGTTCAGGTCTGAGTCCATCACTACAACCAGATTTCAGGCCTGATCAGTGGTTCCTAGCTGAAGCAGCTGAAGCTGTGAGCTAACTTTTGATCTCTCCTCTATTGGTCCAAATATTATTACTTCTGTTTTGTTTTTATTCAATTGAAGAAAGTTTTGACACATCCAGCAAGATGTGCACCAACAATTTGTCCTCCTTTGAACTCAACCATGTCACCAATAATGTTGTGTGCATTGCAATATTTTGAGCAAAACTGTGCTCTTACCCTGCTAATTGGACCTTTACACTCTGCTCTTATTGGTTCAATGTGCAATTAATGAAGATTGGCCACCAGGCTGGTCCAATTTAGCCATGAAACCTCCCACACTAAAATGAGAGGTGTTTCAGTTTCATTGTCCAACCCCTGTATATATTGTATTTCACTTACTGAATTGAGTTACTGAAATAATTGTCTATACTTTTATTTATTAAGATTTAATTCTAGTGTTTATGTAAGGCAGAGGTTACAAATGTAAACGTTACAACCTTTTGTTTGGACCGTTTTTGCCTTTTCTTCTTTCTATTAAAAACGGCTCTAAGAGAAGAGGTGGAAACAACGCCCCCAAAATGACGCTTGTGGCCAAAAAGTGTATTATGTCAGTAGTGGTTTAGGACTACCGTAGCAAATGAATGGGAAACGTTGACCGTCGGCTGTCGCCAATTAGCTCATTAGCTGCGTCTCAGATCGAAATACGCAGTTTGTAGCTCTGCAGACGCAGAGTTTTCCCGGTCGGCAGGTTTTGATGAAGACAAATCCTTTTCACTCAGAAGGTTTGATTTAAAATCCCCAAGCGATGAGAGCCTACGACCAAGGAACTCGGAAGCTTTGCCTTTGACGGTCACGCCCACCACCAGGCGGGCGCCTTCTTCAACTTCTTCAGAAGTTGAACGATTCTAGTTTAATGGTTATCCTCTTACATACAGAAAAGAAGTAAGATTAATTTAATTAGATTAAATTATGGAGACATTTTGGATCTGGTCAGGATTGCTGGGAGGATGTGATGATAAAAGGGTAACAGCTTGAAGGTGATATCAATGAATGAAGGTTTTCTCTGAGGAACATTAAAGCAGCAAAGACACCCCACATTGGAACTCCTGTTGTGTAAAGAACATCTTGAACGGGACGTAAGGTGAGATCCTTACAATGAGAGACGTTCCACAGAGGGGGGTGTGGAGACCCCTGGGGCATGACACCCAGGACGAGCTGCTGTGGTCTGGAGCTGTTGTGGACTTGACACAGCTGGTGGAACCAGAGAGACGACGAGGTGGTCCTACAGGTTACCTGACACCTAACACTGACTGTAAAGGGTTCTGGGTTTTCAGGGTTGCTGAAAACAGAAAGCTTTGGAGAACCTTTAACCTTTCCTGACCAGGCACTCAAGACATACAGATCAGATTACCGAGGCCTAGACAAATAGGGAACTTCTTAATCAAAGTCCTTAATCCTCAGTTAAATAATGGCAAATAATCACATATGTGGTTTACTTTATTTTAGGATTAAATTGGGAACTAATTCGGATTTGCTTGAGTAGCTTTTGTTGTTCTACAATGTTATAACGTTTTCAAAAAGCTCTCCTGCTCACTGCTTTGTTTTGTAGAACCTTGGCATCCTTGAACAGTAACAGCATGGTATAAATATTTTGTCTTTCCTGTGCAGAACAGCACCTCACTTTCTTTCTTTAAAAAAAAAAAAAAAGAGAGAGAGAGAGAGAGAAAGAGGGAAAAGGCTTTCACATGGAAAGGCTTCCTTTTTCTCAGTTGGGGTTTTAAAATAAAATGGGAAATGACATGTAACGAATATGTTGATGAAATTATGTTGCAGAGAACTTCAACTGTCAGACAATGAAAGTTAAGGCACACATTGGATGCATTCTGTTAAGAATTATTAGGAAACTACTGCAAATACAGTTGAACTTAAAGATTACTCTTTTAACTAATAGTTAAATTGCATAATTCTGGGAGCTAAATAATTGTGCACGGAAATATCTTGAATGTGAAAGTGCTTGGAGGATGTTTTTAATAAATGACACATGAATGGGGTTTTTGATAAGAACGCTAATTACACCTTGTTTCTGTTCCCCAATAGAAACAAACTCTCGTGTCTGCAGACCATCTTCACAAAGTGTTTTATTAGAGAGAAATGCAAAATAAAATGCTCATGCCCCATCCAGAACTGAACACTTATTACCATCTAGCTCAATCATCCAGCCTGCGAGGAGGAACCAAGAAGAGGACTGGGGATGAAGAAGCCACAGAACTCTGATTCCTTATTCTTCAACGGGAGGAGTTGCCTGAAGAGACCCTAAGCGCGATTAGATTAATTTCTGCCTTGTGCCTGAAAGGCCTGAAGGCTTTCTTAACTTTGCGTTCTTGACGTTTTGGACTCTTCTCATATTGTGTTACTGTTTGTTTAACTGCTCTGTTTTACTGACTTTGTAGGAGCCATTTTTCCTTTCCTATGTTTATCGCCACCAGGAGGCGTATTTCATTTTGAGTTCTGAGTGTCTGATGGGGGATGGGGTTATTTAAGGTCAACCATGATTGTGTTCAGGTGTTGTTAATGGGAAGAGGCAACAGTTTTCTACTGTGCTTGGTTTAGATTGAGGGGAAATGTTGTGGATCTAAATGGAAATATTGAGAATATGGACATTGTTGTGATAATAAATGACTTTTCTAATAAGTCAAACTGAAGATCGGCCTGGCAAATCTTAATCGAGCACACGTAAGACCAACGCCTTTCAGAAACAACAACCAGTAGCCTAAAATAGAGGATTTTAGCCGCTACATTTAGGTAGAAAACTGCCTCGTTTGGAAGATCCACCGATCCTTCTGCACTGTGGTGCCAGGAAGCCGCAAAGTAAACGCTGCACCGAAGCAGCTATTGGAGCCGCCGGTCAAAGTGAGCGCAGAGGAGCAATTGGACACCTGACGTCGGAACCAGAACCGCAGAGGAGCGATCGATACCGGACGATGGGAACGGAGCTGCATGGATCGAGCTATTGGAGCCACTGAGATTCGGAGCAGCGGACATCAGGACGCAGATCATCAATGCCGGCCAACGCACCATTGGGGTATGTGAGTCAGCGCTGATATCTATGAATGGCCATTAGTATTATGTGTGCACACAAAAAATCCAACCTTAAATCCAATGCATTGGTAGCAGACTGAAGACTGCTTAAACAAAAAGAGAGCTCTCTATAAACAAATAAATAAGCTATAAACTGTTGGCCATAATGGCAGAAGAGGAGAACATTGATCTGGATCAGGAGGGTCAAAGTAACATTGTGGGTAAAGAGGAAAATCCTCAATGGGAGACTGAAAAAAGACAGGTGAAATTAACAGCCAAAGCTTTGTTGGTGAAAATCAGTAACTTAGAAAGTGAAAGAAAAACAAAGTTAAATAAGTTCACAAAATTAAAACAAACTATTACAGTGTTGAAAAATGACAAAGGGTGTGTGAATGACATTAAGGTGGAATTTAAAAGGTTTTTGGGTTTGTGTGAAGAAGCACAAAAGGTACACCAAGGTTTGTTGGGATTATTGCCTGTGGATGAAGCACAGAAGCGTGACATGTGGTTTCAAGCTAAAATGTTGAATGTTCATGATTTTGTTGCTGCTACTCATAAATGGTTGGCTGAGGCTCAAGGTTGCTCAGCCGGTGTGCCTGATGGTATTAAAGAAAATGAGAGTAAAAATAATAATGAAGCTGAGCCAAAGACTGCCAATGGTGGCATGACCATGGTGGAGGAGGAGCCACAGATTGAACCTCATGGCGTTTCAAATGTTTCCTTAAGGTCTTTTAAAAAAGGTGGGAGTCAAAGGGGTTCTTCAATAGCAACCAGCAAATCTTCAACGCTTTCTGAACAAATAAAAGTGGAAGCAGAAAGGGCTGCCCTCCTGGCATGTGCAGTTGCTTTAAAGGAGAAGCATGCACTGGAGGAGCAGGAATACCTGTTAAAGAAAAGAAAGGAACAACTTGAGATGGACACTAAAATAGCTGCTGCTAGTGCCAAGCTAATGGTGCTAGAGGGCAGCACTAAAGGCAGCATTACATCTAAGCATTCTGATGGAATGGATTCATATGTTAGAAAAGGTGCTAGACCCAAGATCAAACCTACTTTACTCCTTTCACAAGCTTCACAGGTGGTTACCAAACCTGTAAAGAACCTTCAAGAAGATGCCGGACTGCTGTTGGATAAAGAGGTTCAGTTGGATCTAAGTACAGCCTATAAAAAGCATATTCCACCTCAAGTGGATGACAGTTTTCAATCCTTTGGTGTCAGAAATGGCTCCCCCTGCTGTCCAAACTTGTTTTATCCGATCTCAATCTTACCACTCAGAACAGTCTGCTTCCATTAAATCAAAATCAACCTGCTGGAGACCTTTACAATTTGCTGAAACAACAGAATGACATAACGGCTCTTCTGGTTCAAATGCAAACAAGCCAGTTACTGCCACACCGAGAAATTCCCATCTACGACGGAGATCCTTTACGGTTTAACTCCTTTATGAAAGCCTTTGAACATTGTGTGGAAGCAAAGAGCAGTTGTAAAGGAGACTGCTTGTACTACCTGGAACAGTACACCAAGGGGCAACCAAGAGACCTCGTACGTAGCTGCCTTCACATGACTGCAGAAAGAGGATATGTGGTGGCCAAGCAACTCCTCAAAGAACATTTTGGCAATGAATTTAATATTACTGCAGCCTACATGGAAAAGGTCACTGGTTGGCCTAAAATTAAAGGTGAAGATGCTAAAGCATTAAAGGCATTTGGACTATTTCTTCGTGAATGCTGCAATGCAATGGAGGAACTGCAGTATTTGGATGAGTTAAGCATGCCAGCTAACATGAAAATCTTGGTTCGGAAGTTTCCTTTTAAACTACGAGAAAAATGGAGAACAAAGGCAAATGAGATTTTTGAGAGAACTTGTCAAAGAGCATGTTTCACAGACATTGTTGCTTTTATTGAACACCAGATTAGAATAATCTCAGATCCAGTTTTTGGAGATATACAGGATTTACAACCTGCTAGGGCAATCATAAGACCTAGCAAACCTCAAATTAAGTCACAATTTAAAAGAAACAACTTTGTCACCCATGTTTCTGTTAAAGATGACTGTAACATGCCTTCTCTAAAAAATGAAGTAACTATTTCTGACAAATCTAATTATTTATCCTGTCTGTATTGTACACAGGATGGTCATGTATTGGAACAATGTCGACAATTAGGAAAGAGGTCACACAGGGAAAAACTAGATTTTTTAAAGGACAAAGGTCTATGTTTTGGTTGCTTGGATACAGGACATATAAGCATGAACTGTGATAAGCGCATCGCTTGCAAACACTGTAACCAAAAACATCCCAGCAATTTGCACATTGGACAGAAGGAAAAAAACCATCAGAAAGAGTTGGATCAGGCACCAAAGGGCTGTAAAACCTCCTCTACTTGTGGTCATACTGGGGCTGGCCACCATAAAGGGATTCTTCCCATCCTGCCTGTGAAAGTGAAAAGCTCAAAGGGAACTAAGATCATTAAAACATACGCCTTTCTGGATCCAGGGAGCACAGATACATTCTGCTCTGAAAGACTTCTTAATGAACTCAACATTCAAGGTTGAAAGGCTCAGATTCATCTCCGGACAATGGGTCATAGCAAAACAATGACAACCTCTATCATTAAAGGGCTGGAGATTTCAGAAATAAATGGAAGCCATTTCTATCAGCTTCCCATTGTGTTTACACAAAAGGAAATGCCAGTCTCCACCGACAATATCATCAGTGAGGAGGAGCTGTCCAAATGGTCGTACTTAAAAGACATTAATTTTCCTCGCATACATGCTGGTGTAGACCTACTAGTGGGCACAAATGCATCAAAACTAATGGAACCTTGGGAGGTGATTAATAGTCAGGGTGAAGGGCCCTATGCAATCAGAAGCCTCCTAAGATGGGTTGTAAATGCTTCACCAGAAGGTTACAAGGATCTTGAAAATGGCTACCCTTCAGTTTATGTCAACAGAACTACAGTTGATAAAATAGAAGAGCTTCTGGCCAGCCAATACAACTATGACTTTATTGAGAAGTCCTTTACAGAACAAGAGGTAATGTCAAGAGAAGAACAAAAATTCCTGGATATAATGGATTGCTCTGCCCAGCTAGAGAATGGACATTACAAACTGAAACTACCTTTCAAAAGTGAAGAACTCTTTATGCCAAACAACATTTCTGTTGCTCTGCAGCGCATACTTGGTTTGAAAAGGAAATTCAAAAGGAACAGAAGTTTTCATAAAGAGTACACAAACTTTATGACTAATGCCATTAATAGTGGACATGCAGAAAAGGTTCCACAGCATCAACTGACAACAACAAAAGGCAAGGTGTGGTATATACCACATCTCCCTGTGGCTCTACGGTTCCCCAGGAGTGAATGCTGCTTGTCGGGACTTTGATGCAATCAACTGGTTTCCTTATATAGGACATTTTTGACCAATCTGTATAATCTGACCCAATCTGTATAATATGATTGAACTTGATTTTGTAAAGTGCCTTGAGATGACATGTTTCATGATTTGGCGCTATATAAATAACATTGAATTGAATTGAATCATGGTGTATACCATCCACAAAAACATAAGCTGCGTGTGGTGTTTGATTGTGGAGCAGAGTATAAAGGGGTCTCGCTTAACAGTCAGCTTCTACAGGGCCCAAACCTAACTAGCTCATTGGTGGGGGTTCTAGTGAGGTTTCGGCAGGAACGTGTGGCGTTAATGGCAGACATAAAATCCATGTTCCACCAGGTTAAGGTGTCTGATGAGCCTGTGGACTGTCTACGCTTCATGTGGTGGCCTCAAGGTAATCTAGAACAAGACCTTGAGGAATACCGTATGACTGTCCACTTATTTGGTGCAGTCTCCTCACCGAGCTGTACTTGCTATGCTCTCAGAAAGACTGCTGAGGATAATCAGTCCAACTTCTCAGCAGATGTCATACTAACAGTCAACAAAAATTTCTACATGGATGACCTCTTAAAAAGTCTGCCATCAGAAGAAAGTGCAGTTACCATGGCCAAAGATCTTATGGCTATCTGCAGCAGAGGAGGGTTTACACTAACCCAATGGATCAGCAATAGCCGAGAAGTGCTCCAATGTATCCCAGGAGAGCTCATGTCCCAGACTCTGTGTGAGTTGAATCTGGACAGTGATGAGCTTCCGGTAGACAGAGCACTAGGTTTACAATGGTGCACAGAGACAGACAGTTTTAAGTTCAAACTGAAAGTCAAAGAAAAGCCTTCCACTAAAAGAGGTATGTTGTCAACCATCAGCTCCATTTATGATCCACTAGGATTTCTAGCTCCTCTCATACTTCCTGCCAAACTGCTGTTACAAGAGTTATGCAGGATGAAATGGGGCTGGGATGATCCTATACCTCTAACCTTTCAAAAACAGTGGAACCGGTGGCTGACTGACTTGGAAAAATTGGCCGACTTCCAAGTCAGCAGATGCATCAAACCTGAGGGGTTTGGAGAAGTGGTTAATGCCCAGTTACACCACTTCTCTGACGCTAGTGAGAGTGGGTATGGTACAGCTACATATGTCAGAATGCAGAACAGCAACAAGAGAGTGCATGTATTCTTGTTTGGCAAAGCCAGAGTAGCCCCATTAAAACCTGTGACTATTCCACGTTTAGAGCTCACAGCTGCTGTTTTGGCCGTTAGACTGAATAACATGCTTCAGTCAGAGCTTCAGCTGTCAATGGAGAAGGCTTACTTTTGGACTGACAGCACATCAGTTCTAAAATATATAAAAAATGAAGACAGAAGGTTTCAAACCTTCGTTGCTAACAGAGTAACAATCATTAGAGATAATACCGACATTGAGCAGTGGAGACACGTGCCTTCATCTTTAAACCCTGCCGATTATGCTTCCCGTGGGTTTAAAGTTGACAGTCTTTTGAACCAAAAATGGATGGAAAGTCCTACCTTTCTGTGGGAACCTGAAGACAAGTGGCCCAAGTCTTTGATGGATTTCTGTATGACTACTGATGACCCAGAACTAAAGCAAACGCCCTTGATCAATGCTACAGTCATTAACTCAAATGCAACTTCTCAATTAATAGCATTCTTCTCGGACTGGCAAAAACTAAAGTCTGCAGTTGCTTGGTTCATCAAGCTAAAGGGAGTTCTGCTGAAACTGAGTAAGAGAAGAAAGGGATTGAAACTGGCCAATTCAAACACGACTGAAACATCAACACTGGAGTTGACAAAAGAGATGCAAACTCTCAAAAACTCGCTGGGAAACCAAAGTGTGTCTCTAGAAGAGCTCACTCAAGCTGAGACAGCCATAATCTCCTTTTGCCAAAAAGAAAGATTCCCTGATGAGTTTGCTGCATTAACATCCCGCAACCCAGAAATACCCAGAAGCAGCCCAATTTACAAACTGGTCCCTGTGCTGCAAGACGGGCTTCTGCGTGTTGGAGGCCGGCTGAGTAAAGCAGCCATTCCTGAGAACATTAAACATCCTATCATTTTGGCAAAGGACCAGCACATCTCCTACCTTATCCTCCGACATTTTCACTTGCAGCTTGGTCATGGAGGTAGAAGTCATGTCCTCTCAGTCGTGAGAAGAAAATTTTGGATAACAAATGGAGTTTCAGCTGTGAAAAGGGTCATAGCAACATGTTCTTTCTGCAGGCTGTATGGAGGACAAACCGGTCAACAGATGGCAGACTTGCCAGAGGAAAGAGTGGTCCCTGATCTGCCACCATTCATAAATGTTGGCGTAGATTATTTCGGGCCTATTGATGTAAAAAGAGGACGCAGTGTTTTAAAACGCTATGGAGTAGTGTTCACTTGCATGACAAGCAGGGCTGTGCACCTTGAAGTGGCATACTCTTTAGATACAGACTCGTGTATTAATGCACTGCGCCGATTTATCTCTCGAAGAAGACAAGTTTCACACATGAGATCAGATAACGGCACCAATTTCATAGGAGCAGAAAGAGAGCTACGAGAAGCTCTAGCCTCTCTAAATAATGGAAGAATTGAGAAGGCCATGGCACATAAAGGGATTAAATGGAGTTTTAACCCACCATCCGGATCACATTGTGGCGGGGTTTGGGAGCGCCTCATCCGCATGATCAGAAAGGTTTTGCACTCAGTGCTCCGTCAACAAATGTTGGACGATGAAGGATTCCACACTGTACTTTGTGAGGCTGAGGCAATACTTAACGATCGTCCCATCACAAAGTTATCAGAGGACCCCAATGACCTGGAGGCTTTAACACCCAACCACTTGCTACTCATGAAGGGAAAACCAGCCTTTCCGCCAGGACTGTTTGACAAAAAGGATCTTTATGCTAAAAGAAGGTGGAAACAAATCCAATACATTTCAGATCTCTTCTGGAAACGTTGGATTCGAGAATATCTACCGTTATTACAAGAACGACAAAAATGGATAAAGAAACAAAGGTGCTTCACCCCTGGAGATGTGGTGGTAGTAATGGACTCCACAACACCTCGAGGGTCTTGGATATAAGGAAAGGTTATTAAAACTTTTCCAGATAAAAAGGGTCTGGTGCGAGTGGTTCATCTTCAAACAAAAAACAACATCATTGAAAGACCTGTAACAAAAATTTGTCTGTTATGTGAAGCTACAAACTGATAAACTGGTAGAATAATGTATGTGTAAACCTGATTTGCCTCTTATGTATACTTGTATGGAAACATATGTTTATTTCTGGCTCCTTGTAATTTAAGTTTGATAATTGCTATGTCTTTTGCCACACGCAATTAGGGGCTGGTGTGTAGGAGCCATTTTTCCTTTCCTATGTTTATCGCCACCAGGAGGCGTATTTCATTTTGAGTTCTGAGTGTCTGATGGGGGATGGGGTTATTTAAGGTCAACCATGATTGTGTTCAGGTGTTGTTAATGGGAAGAGGCAACCGTTTTCTACTGTGCTTGGTTTGGATTGAAGTGGAATGTTTGTGGATCTAAATGGAAACACCAAGAATATGGACATTGTTCTGATAATAAATGACTTTCTAATAAGTCAAACTGAAGATCGGCCTGGCAAATCTTAATCGAGCGCACGTAAGACCAACGCCTTTCAGAAACAACAACCAGTAGCCTAAAATAGAGGATTTTAGCTGCTACAGACTTACTTGTTTGATTTTTGTGTGTTAAGACATCTACACTGTGATGTCGCATTATGTTCAATATGATTTTATGGTAAAGAATGGAAACTGTTTGCTTCAGACAAACAAAGACCTACGGTTTATGCAATTTTTTTGCTTTGATATAGGAAGAACCAGGGTCTGATTGGCTCTAAAGATCCTTTAATCTTAGCTGGTAATGGTAACTCCTAGTTTCAATACAGGGACTTCTCGCTCAGATTGGCCGAGAGCGGGATTTCACCTGGGGTCAAATCAGTTTTTATCATCTTTTAGATAGGATGAATTTTTCTGATGACAAAGACCCAGCCTGCCCTCTGATGCCACTCAGTGGTACTCCTGGATTTGTAAGGTATGAGAGTGATGGATGATTGTCCATGGGAATGGTAAATGGAGAACCAAGTAAGGGGTTTTACAGGGTGGGGGAAGAGTAGACGGATTCAACCTTGGTTACTGAACAGTTTTATTTTATCTAGTCTAATGTAAAATTCAAATAATGTGCGCATAGGGACCTAAAACAGGCCTTACTTAATTAGATGAACCCTAAATTGTAAATAAAAGCTAAACCTTTCTTCTTGTGTGATACAACTCTATGAAACATTCATGTTGATCTTTACTAAAAGTTACAGCACTGCCCGGTTCCAAACACGGGAACCTTCAATGTTGTGGAAAATATTATTCAGCTGTACGGAAGATCGCGGTTGAACCAAAGGACTGTATTAATAAGCTGCTACTTTTTAAAAGAAAGAAGACATCATGAACGATTGAAGTAAGATGAGAAAAAGAGTATATTAAATGATAACAGGGGGGAATGATAGAATTATTATTACTATGTCTACATATTTTATGTCATTTACTATTTTCATTTTATTTATCGTATATATTTACTCTTTACTACTAAGAAGTTTTAAGGTTTTAGATCTCTCTCTTATATTTGCAGAAGGCCTGCAGAAAGCAGAGAAATATGTTGTGACTATAATAAGTGTTTTTATGAACTCTATTCAGCCACCTGGAGTGCTGCACTGTGTGAACTGCTTGGTTTTATCTGGAAGGTCACAGTTATTTTGCTTATCCCTACCCCTTAGCTTGACAATGGAACCAGGGATTCCCTTTCCTAATAAATAGAGAGGGGGCGACGGATTTGCTTCAGATCGGATTTGGACATCTGTATTAAGCATCTCCGTTCGATCTCCTTGCAAGATTATTTGAAAATCAATCTCATTGTTGTCTCTCCTTCTTGTGTTGTTAATGAATGTTTTAGGTGTTTGAACCTGACACCATGACTGAGACCAAGGCAGCACATTTCTCTCCAGAATGCCTCGATCATCTTGTGATTTCATCAAACCCTGCAGATGTGAGACACCCAGGGCCAGATGCAGCAAAGCAGTAACAGAACAGAACCGAGCCTCCTCCATGTTTCAGAGCAGGGACCGGGTTCTGTTCTAACTTTGTTAAGTTCTCTGTCTGTGAACATGGAGATGATGTGCCTCGCCAAAAAGCTCCAGTTTTGTTTAATCTGTCCAAAGGAAATCCTCCCAGAAGCCTTATGGCTTTACAAGATGCATCTCTAAGCCCCAGTGGGTGGAGGCAGATGAGCGTTAACACTGAGCCTGGTTCTGGTTCTGCTGGAGGTTCTCCTCCCTGTTAAAGGGGAGTTTTCCTCTCCACTGTCGCTTCATGCATGCTCAGTATGAGGGATTGCTGCAAAGCCATCAACAATGCAGACGACTGTCCACTGTGGCTCTAAGCTCTTTCAGGAGGAGTGAATGCTGCTTGTCGGGACTTTGAAGCAATGAACTGGTCCCCTTATATAGGAAATCTTTTACCAATCTGTATAATATGATTAAATTTGACTTTGTAAAGTGCCTTGAGATGACATGTTTCATGAATTGGCGCTATATAAATAAAATTGAATTGAATTGAATTGTGGGAAATTCCAGTCTTGCATTTGATGGTTTGCTTTCATCACTGGCGTCTCCATGAAGTCCAGTTTAGGTCAAACAGTGACGGATGGAGCAAGCTGACACTGATGGACCTTTGGAGGTTACCTTTAATGTATCTGAGCTTTGCTCTGGGCTCTTTAGTTACCATTCCTATGATCTTTCTCTTTAACTTCTCATCCATTTTTTACCTGCAGACACGTTCAGGAAGGTTGACTACAGTCCTGTTGACCTAAATCTTCTGGCTGATCTGTGCAGCTGTAGTCAGGGGAACATGAAGCAGCTCCTCTAGTCTAAACCTTTAACAATCTGGTCTCTAACTTTCCTTCTGATCTCCTGAGACAACTCTCTCCTTGGCTTCCTGTGAGGTTCAGGGTGGTCCACACCATGTCACCCAGCAGCCTGGTGTCTACTTGCAACCCTTTAATCAGACAGACTGACTGGTCACAAGCTGGAAGACATTGTAGATATTAATACTGGCCTGCTCCTGCATATCTCTGAAGGCCCATCTTACCCCAGTTTAAGATTTGACAGTAAAGGTGAAACAATTATCAGAGACAAACATTAAAATATGCATATTTAATTCATTAGGAATTCCCAATGGTAACCATTGTTACCTACGTGCTTCTCCTAGGCATTGCAGCTTTTGTCTGATCTAAGTTTCGCAACGACATCCTTTTAATAAACTGACTGCTCTCCTCTCTTCAGGAGGGGGTGGTGTCAAATTTGGGGCTGCCTGTACGAACAAAGAGGCTGTTCTTCTCGGTTAGGGGTCAAGCCAAATGACCTATCCTGGCCATAAACCAAATCTGCATTAGCTACCAAGGGGCTGAAGGAGGACAAAGTCCATGTTCTGTAATTTCCATCGTCAGGGTGAGTGTGAGTGTAGCCGTCTACAGACCTGACCCAGTTACACGGTTCTAGCAGGAGGAATGGGACAATTTTCTAACAAACTTATGAGAAGCTTGTGGAAGGAAACGCAAAACATTTGATCTGAGTCAAACGGTCTAAAGGGAGTGATAGAGTTAAGTTTAATAACCCATTTATTCTGGAAAGGAAAACCAACACAAACACAAGTTTTGACTCTTCCATTAGAAAGAGGGCAGAAGAACCAGGAGCATAAGACTTGTTCTTTCACAAGCTTGAGTTCGACTGCCCCCGGCTGCCTCTGTCCCCTTGTCTTTATTGTCACACATTACATGGGGTCAGGAGAATTTAATCACAGTCTTGAGTTTACAACATGGGGGTTGGAAAACAAAGAAGGGAGCAAGTTTCATTGTGGGTGATGATCAAATCACCAGCTTCATGCGCAGTTGGATAAAGGAGACATTCTTTATCTGGGAAAACCATTTTATCTAAGGTTAAAAACAACAGAACCTTCCTGAAAGCAAACTCTTAAAACAAACCAAATGCCTGTAGCTTGATAAAAATAAAATGATTACATTTACATTTTTCTAACAGGGAGGTTCTACCAAAAAATTAGGAAAAGTTTAAAAATGTTTCGTCTTAGAAATAATCCTGTAATTCTGATCTAAAACAGAGGGTTTATTCTGATTTAATGTTAGACTGTGAAGAAACAAGTATTGTCTTTTTCTGTCGTCTCCCGAATTGCAGCTAGAAAGATTTCACCTCAGTCAACAATCTATGGCATCATCAAGAACTTCAAGGAGAGACGTTCCATTGTTGCCAAAAAAGGCTCCAGGGCGCCCAAGAAAAACCAGCAAGTGCCAGGACCGTCTCTTAAAAGTGTTTCAGCTGCGGGATCGGGCTACCACCAGTGCAGAGCTTGCTCAGGAATGGCAGCAGGCAGGTGTCAGTGCATCTGCACGCACTGTGAGGCGGAGACTCTTGGAGCAAGGCCTGGTCTGAAGGAGGGCAGCAAAGAAGCCACTTCTCTCCAGGAAAAACATCAGGGACAGACTGATATTCTGCAGAAGGTACAGGGAGTGGACTGCTGAGGACTGGGCTAAAGTCATTTTCTCTGATCAATCCCCTTTCCTATTGTTTGGGACATCTGGAAAACAGCTTGTTGGGAGAAGACGAGGTTAGAGCTACCACCAGTCTTGTCTCATGCCAACTGTAAAGCATCCTGAAACCATTCATGTGTGGGGTTGCTTCTCAGCCAAGGGAGTCGGCTCTCTCACAGTCTTACCTAAAAACACAGCCATGAATAAAGAACGGTACCAGAATGTCCTCCGAGAGCAACTTCTCCCAACCGTCCAAGAGCAGTTTGGTGATGAACAATGCCTTTTCCAGCATGATGGAGCACCTTGCCATAAAGCAAAGCATACTTCCGGCTGCGCTCCCGAGCAGCGGCTAAGCGCATACGCTCCGACCACTGGCGAACATTTTTCATTAAAAAAATGGCGCCAAACTCGCTAGAAATTACTCATCCACCCAGCCGATTAGTACACGATCGCCAACACCTTCTGGACCTACGACCATGCAGTGTTTTTGGGCTTGTAACCACCGCTACAATGGACTGTTTGCGCAGATATGGAATACTCCGAGAACAACTCCCAGGGGCCTACGGAGCTGCGGACACGGCAAGCACCCCACGCCGAAGGAGGGCCAAACGTAAGAGGTGTAGCTGGCCGAAGAATCGCGGGTGCTGCGGAGGGTTAGCAGCCAGGGTGAAGGCTAACCCATTCAGAACGCCGCTGCCTTCCATCCTGCTGTCTAACATCCGCTCACTAGATAACAAAATGGACCATCTACAACTGCAACTTTCTGCAAAGAGGGAGTTTAGAGACTGCTGTGCTATCATCCTGACCGAAACATGGCTCACACCAGAAACCCCAGACCACGCCGTTAGCCTGGAGGGACTAGCCACCTTTCGAGCCAACAGGAACAGAGAACTCTGCGGTAAGTCCCGAGGAGGTGGACTATGCGCTTACATCAATAATTCCTGGTGTAAAAATGCTAGAATAATAAGTTTTTGCTCCCCGGAAAACTGTTCTCCCTCAATTCAACCAACATGTAGATTCTGCAACTCGGGGTGAAAACACTCTAGACCTGGTTTACACAAATATTAAAAGCGCATTCAAGGCAGCCCCCCGCCCCCACCTGGGCACTTCAGACCATTTCTCTGTGATGCTATTTCCTGCATACAGGCCCCTGCTGATCTGAGCTAAACCTACAGTGAAGCAGGTGAGGGTGTGGACTGAGGGAGCAATGGAGGCGCTCCAGGACTGTTTTGAGTGCTCTGACTGGGACATGTTCAAAGCTGCTGCAACTTATGAGGACAAGATCGACATCGATGAGTACGCCATGACTGTGTCAGCCTACATCAACAAATGCATTGAGGACGTCAGCACCACCAAGACCATCATCACCCGAGCCAACCAACGACCCTGGATCACTGTGGAGGTCCGTCAAGCGCTAAAAGCAGAACTCAGCCTTCAAGTCTGGTGACAAGGAGGCACTGAAAACATTGAGAGCCAACTTGAACCGTGCCATCAGGCTAGAGAAGTGGAACCACAGTCAGAAAATCCAGGAGCTTTTCCATGACGCCAGAGACACCAGGAGCATGTGGAAAGGCATACGGGCGATCACTGAATACAACACGCCCTCCCCCCCGGTGGGTGAAGTTGATGCTGACTTCCTTAATGGACTAAATAACTTCTTTGGAAGGTTTAAGGCACTAAACAGCACTCCAGCAGTGAAAGCTGTTCCCCATCAGGAAGAGGAGGTCCTCTGCCAACGTGTGGAAGACTATAAGGAAAGTCAACCCGCGGAAGGCCCCAGGTCCCGACTAGATAGATAGATAGATAGATAGATAGATAGATAGATAGATAGATAGATAGATAGATAGATAGATAGATAGATAGATAGATGCAGCAGCAATTTATGTAAACAATAGAAATGTAAACGATACCTGGGCGGGTGCTTAAAGAGTGTGCAGGTCAGCTGGCTGGTGTCCTCACAGACATTTTTAACACCTCGCTGGACCAAGCCACAGTGCCAGCATGCTTCAAGTCTGCCTCCATCATTCCGGTGCTGAAGAAACCTCAAGTCACCTGTTTCAACGACTACCGGCCTGTTGCACTGACTCCCGTCATGATGAAGTGCTTTGAAAGGCTGGTAAAGGAACACATCGTCTCCAGTCTCCCCCCAACACTCGACCCGTTCCAGTTTGCCTATCGACGGAACCGCTCCACTGAGGATGCCATCTCCTCTGCTCTTCACCTGAGCCTGTCACACCTGGAGGAGAAGAACATGCACGTGCGGATGCTGTTCCTGGACTTCAGGTCAGCGTTTAACACCATCATCCCACAACATCTGGTGGGAAAACTGGAACATCTGGGCTTCAACACACCCCTACGAAACTGGCTGCTAGACTTCCTCACCAACAGACCTCAGTCGGTCCGGGTCGGTCAGAACACCTCTGATGTCATCACCCTCAGCACGGGCTCCCCTCAGGGCTGCGTCCTGAGCCCCCTGCTGTTCACCCTGAAGACACACGACTGCATCCCCAGGTTCACCACCAATCACATTGTGAAGTTTTCAGACGACACAACGGTGGTGGGTCTGATCAGAGACGACCAGGACTACAGAGAGGAGGTGGAGCAGCTGGTGGGCTGGTGCAGAGACAACAGCCTGATCCTGAACGTGGAGAAGACGAAGGAGATCATCGTCGACTTCAGGAAGAACCGGCCTCACCACACTCCACTGCTCATCAACAGCTCAGCTGTGGAGGTGGTCAGCAGCACCAAATTCCTGGGGGTGCACATCACAGACAACCTCACCTGGTCTGTGAACACCACGTCACTGGTGAAGAGGGCACAGAAGCGCTTGTACTTCCTGAGGAGGATGAGTAATAGTAATATCATCTTTATTGTCATTGAAACATACATTACAATGACATTTGTTCTCTGCATCTTAACACATCACCCTTGGGGAGCAGTGGGCTGCCATGTGCGGCACCCGGGGAGCAATCAGGGGTTAAGGGTCTTGCTCAGGGACCCAGAGTGCAGGCAGTGGGGATTGAACCGGGTACTTGCATCCTTCTGAGTGCAAGCGTGCTGCTCTAACCACTAGGCCAACACTCCGAGTGCTGAACATGTTCTTTGGTTAATGTGAGATGGGCCTTAGTGTTCTTATCAGTCAAGTCCGACTTACTGCCGGCAGTGCGGACCAGACTCTGACACTGGTCGTACAGAGACCTGACAGCCCTTATTAAAGGGTCCGGTACTCCATACTCCCGGAGTACCCCCCACAGGATCCCTCGGGGGACACGGTCGAATGCCTTCTCCAGATCCACAAAGCACATGTAGACTGGTTGGGCAAACTCCCATGCCCCCTCCAGGATCCTGCTGAGGGTGTAGAGCTGGTCCAGTGTTCCACGGCCAGGACGAAAACCACACCGCTCTTCCTGAATCCGAGATTCAACTATCCGACGGACCCTCCTTTCCAGAACCCCTGAATAGACCTTACCAGGGAGGCTTAAGAGTGTGATTCCTCTGTAGTTGGAACACACCCTCCGGTCCCCCTTTTTAAATAGGGGGACCACCACCCCAGTCTGCCAATTCAGGGGATCTGCCCCTGATGTCCACGCAATGCTGGAGAGCCGCGTTAACCAACACAGCCCCACAACATCCAGAGCCTTAAGGTACTCAGGGCGAATCTCATCCACCCCCGGGGCCTTGCCACCGAGGAGCTTTTTAACAACCTCAGCAACCTCAGCACCAGAGATGGGAGAACCCGACCCAGAGTCATCAGGCTCTGCTTCCGCAATGGAAGACGTGTTGGTGGGATTAAGGAGGTCTTCAAAGTATTCCGCCCACCGAAACACGATGTCCCGAGTCGAGGTCAGCAGCACACCACCCCCACTATAAACAGTGTTGGTACTGCACTGCTTCCCCCTCCTGAGACGCCGGATAGTGGACCAGAATCGCTTCAAAGCCGTACGGAAGTCTTTCTCCATGGCCTCTCCGAACTCTTCCCACGCCCGAGTTTTTTTCTCCTTCACCTGGAGGAGAAGAACACCCTCAGCACGGGCTCCCCTCAGGCCTGAGCCCCCTGCTGTTCACCCTGATGACACACGACTGCGTCCCCAGGTTCACCACCAATCACATCGTGAAATTTGCAGACAACACGACGGTGGTGGGCCTGATTAGAGACGACAACGACCAGGACTACAGAGAGGAGGTGGAGCAGCTGGTGGGCTAGTGCAGAGACAACAGTCTGACCCTGAACGTGGAGAAGACGAAGGAGCTCATCGTGGACTTCAGGAAGAACCGGCCTCACCACGCTCCACTGCTCATCAACAGCTCAGCTGTGGAGGTGGTCAGCAGCACCAAGTTCCTGGGGGTGCACATCACGGACAACCTCACTTGGTCTGTGACCACCACATCACTGGTGAAGAGGGCGCAGAAAAGACTGTACTTCCTGCGGAGGATGAGGAGAGCCCACCTGCCCCCGCCCATCGTCACGACCTTCTACAGAAGCACCATAGAGAGCATTCTGACCAGCTGTCTGTCTGTGTGGTGTGGAGGCTGCAGTGCCTCCGACTGGAAGAACGTGAGGAGAGTGGTGAGGACAGCAGAAGGGATCATCGGGGCTCCTCTGCCCTCTCTAAAAGACATTTCATAAATGCCACATTTATGTGGCAATTATGATACTAAAAATGTTAGCATTCTGACCAGCTGTCTCTCTGTGTGGTGTGGAGGCTTCAGAATGCTGGACTGCCGAAGCCACAAAATGGACTGTGAACTGCTAAAACCCAAAATGGACACTGCACCAGACTCGCATAACAGCACATTTATACATTTGCACATATGCTTCAGACTGTTTGAACTGCTGAAGCCACAAAATGGACTCTGTACCACATTCGTATATTACACGGTTCTAATAATACTCTCCTGGATAGCGTGAATAGCACACTGTCTATTTCCCCCGCATTGTCTACATTGTTACATTGTTTTACATCGTTTACATTTCAATTGTTTACATAAATTGCTGCTGCATCTGGACACCGTGAATAGCACACTGTCTATTTCCCATGCATTGTTTACATTGTCTTACATTTCAATTGTTTACAAAAATCGCTGCTGCATCCTTATCCTGAAAATTAGTGCAATTTACTGTGATTTTTCAAGCTGTATGCAAACGAAATTTCATTCTGTACGCACTTTGTGCATACAAAATGACAAATAAAGCTATCTATCTATCTATCTATCTATCTATCTATCTATCTATCTATCGATATCTAACTGGCTCAGGGAACAAAACATAGAGGATTTTGGTCCATGGCCTGGAAACTCCCCTGATCTTAATCCCATTGAAAACTTGTGGTCAATCATCAAGAGACGGGTGGAAAAACGAAAACCTAGGAATTCTGACAAAATGCAAGCATTGATTGGCAAGAATGGACTGCTATCAGTCAGGATTTGGTCCAGAAGTTGATTGAGAGCATGCCAGGGAGAATTGCAGAGGTCTTGAAGAAGAGGGCTCAACACTGCAAATATTGACTTGCTGCATTAACTCATTCTGTCATTAAAAGCTTTGGTTACTCATAATATGATTGCAATTGTATTTCTGTACGTATGTGATGACATCTGACATACACACATGAAAACCAGAGGGCAGAAGATCATGTGAAAATATAATATTTGTGTCATTCTCAATACTTTTGACCATGACTGTAAATGTATATGGTAATATTGGAGATAAGCATGCTAGAGATAATCCACAATCATATTTACCAACCAATATGTGATAAAATTCTTATTCACATAAATCTATGGTAGTTTGCTGCTTAATAGTACCACTCTGTTCAAGAAAATCAATGACAACTTCATGGTTCCAAGCTCACTGGGTATTCAGATCTATATGATTTTTAAATTGTGAGTTTTAAAAGTGCATAATAAACAAAGAGATTAACTAATTGTTTGGAAGCACAAACCTGTAGCTCCTTTGTCTCCAGCTCTCCCCCTCACACCTGACGGGGAAAGCTGGAGCAGGCCTGAATAACCTCTCCAGATGCAGTGATTGACTGAATGCATTGTGACTGTCACTCTAACCCAGGGGTCAGCAACCCAAAATGTTTAAAGAGCCATATTGGACCAAAAAAACAAAAAACAGATCTGTCTGGAGCCGCAGAAAATTAAAAGTCTGATATAAGCCTTATAATAAAGGCAACATGGGCTGTGTCTACCTTAGCTATGTTAGCCTACTTTAAAATGGCTAAGTAGGCTACAAATACATAATGAGCATTTATGTTTAATTTTTATTTTGCCTGCAGTACATCCTGGAGAGAATAAAGCACCACTTGACTATACTGCTGTATGATGAGGTTTTAAATTTAACTTCCTTAACAATATTAACAAATTATATTTCATTGCATTGATGCATAATTAAGAAATTATTTTTTTATGTTATTTTGATTTTGAGGATTTGAAAAAACATCAATGGAACATGCACAATAGGCCTCCTACAACTTCAGACCTCCCCATGGAAATAAAGTGCAGTTATTTTTAATGCTCACTAACACAACAACCCAACCACCTCACCCATCCCCACCCCGTGCCCCTTATTTGGGCAACAGAGTACAATAAAACAGCAGCCCGTTAAAAAGGTGAAGTATTTTAAATAAAACAATAGAGGTTTAGCTTAATTTCTGTGCATAATCCTCTTCTCTTTGGTTTGTGCAAATTAGGCTGTGGGCCAGAATCTGTAGGATGACTTTCGTATGAACTGTCAGAGGGCAACTTTCTTCCACTTGGATCAGTTGCTACAGATAGCAGTGATGTGAGCAAAGATGGGTATCCAAGTTATCGCCATATAACTTCAGCATCAAGTACATACCTGGTAATAATAATTTTCTGGCTGATGCTCTGAGCAGGCGTCCCTTTGTCCAAAGTCAGGTTAGCCAGAGGCTCATGGAGGAGCCATATGAGGTATTGCTGGAGGAGTCACAAGTGCATGAAGGTCTAGTCCAGGAGTTATTTAGAGTTAGTACCAACCAACAGAGTGTTGAGTGTCCACTTTCACCAGAAGCCTTGGAATGAATGTCGTTCTTTGACTGATGGCGAAGTTTCTGCAGTTTTGGCGAGCCATGTTGAGTGGGATCATGGTCCCAAACAAAGGGTGGTATCTTGGCTTGCTCAAGATTTAGAGACTCAAGTTCCACCTGGTCAGAGTGCTCTGCCTGTCCAGGATGAACAGAGCACAGATGCCACACTGTCACTGGTCTTCCCGTTTGTCACTCAGGGAAGATGGACAACATGGAGAGAGAGAGCTGGACTTTCCCTGAAAGTGCTTCAAACCCTGAAGCAGTGGGAGAAGTTAAAATTACTTGATGGCATCCTGTATAGGGTGTGTAAGGATGCTATGACTGGAAAGAAACGTCATCAGTACGTGACACCCTCCTCCTTAGTCGGTCATGTTCTGCGAGGTATCCATGATGATGCTGGCCATCAGGGCAAAACTAGGACCTTGTATTTGGCCCGACAGAAATTCTTCTGGGTTGAAATTGAGCGTGATGTCAGAGAAAATGTGAGATGCTGCAAATGCTGAGTTGTCAGCAAGACACTGGAACCAGAGGGAAGAGCTCCGCTTGAAAGTGTCAAAACCACAAGCTGGTCTGTTTGGATTTCTGGTCTGCAGAGGATTCCAAAGGAAGCAGTGTGGACATGCTAGTTGTGACAGACCATTTGACTAAAATGGCCCATACCTTTAGGTGCTCTGACCAGTCAGCTAAACAAGTCGCACGTCAGCTCTGGGACAGGTATTTCTGTGTTTACTGATACCCACGGAGGATCCATTCAGATCAGCGTGCGAACTTTAAAGCCAGTTGATTCAGGAGCTGCTGCAGATTGTTGGCATCAAGAAGTCAAGAACAACACCCTACCATGCCATGGGAAACGGTAAAACTGAGAGGTTCAATAGAACCCTAGGGAACATGATCAGGGCTCTGCCTTCCAGGGATAAGAAGAGATGGCCACAGATGTTGCAGATGCCGAACTTTGCCTATAACTGCACAGTTCATGAGTCAATTGGGGTTGGCCCTTTCTTTCTGATGTATGGACGGATTCCCAGATTGCCGGTAGATGTTATGTTTCACAATGTGGTGAGAGACAATGACATCACAGACTAGGACACCTATGTCAAGAGGATGATGAGTGACCTCAAGGAAGCTCTTGTTCTGGCTCAAGTTAATGCCAAGTCCAGCCAGCAGTGCCAGGCAGACCTCTACAATAGGAAAATAAAGGGCACAGACATTGATGAGGGAGACCAAGGTCTATTGGCAAACAGGTGTACATGTGGTCGCAGGAAACTAGCTGACAGGTGGGAATCTACCCTTTACACAGTACTCTCCATAGACCCAAGGTGTCACACTTACCGCATCAGACATCCCAGCACTGGACAAGAGAGAGTCATCCATAGGAACTTGCTTCTCCAAGCTAACTCCTTCCAGTGGAGTTGAAGCATGAAAGAGAGTCATCCTTTGACAGTGGCTCTGAATTAAGTCAGTAACACAGTAAAGTGGTCGGAAGCCTCCTGGTGACTGACCTGAGTTTGACTGATCAGAACGCCCTGCTGGTTGGGTAGCAGTCAGATTCCCTGAAAGATTCTCTAAGGGGAGATCATACACCTCCAGAACCCCCTCAGGTACTCCCTGATAACCCTGACCCAGTTGTTCAGGACAGTGTCTGCTGTGCTACTTTACCAAATATTATGGCTGGTGACAATGCCGGAGATGAGTCAGGGCCCCACACTGTAACAGACAGAAGTGACAGCAGTGAAGTGGAGACTGAGAACAATGGAGAACAGTCAAAGCCAGGAAGTCAAGCAGCCACAGAAGACACCAACAGGGCAGCTGTAAAACCTGCCAGGCTCCACTTAGTAGCTCAGTGAGTCACTCCAGGACAAGATCAGGCAGGGATGTAAGGCCAGTTAATAGGCTGATCCAGAATATGATGCAGAAAAACATGCAAGTAAACAAATTAGTCACTGAGCTTGAAAAGGCTACATTCATGTAGATAACACCTAGTTGTTATGTCACCAGAGTAATCTTAAATTCGCTGCAAATGTGCAGTCTTTTGGGGTCAAGTTAGGGTAGTAGTTATTCAGTCATCAGTATGAGATTGTGTATAAGGCACTTTCTTCAGCAAGTGAATAATAGAAGTCTGGCCAGCTTCTTTATGTCACTTTCCCTTTTGGTTGGGAGGCATTTATGTCGCACAAAGAGATGTACGTTAGGAGGTAGCTGTGCTAATGTTGCCTATACTTCACCTATTACCCAAAGTTAGAGCAGTTTTGAGATTAAATTTGATGGAGATTTCTCCCTCATTTGCAAATTTTATGATCCACTGCAGGAGACTGAGAGAGCATCTAACAGCCTGTGTGTGTGTACTGACCGTGTCCCCCGCTACTCCTACAGGTGAAATAAATGTGCAGATCATGATTCCTGGCCTGAGTGATGTTCTTCATTTTAAAGCAACCAGATTAAAGCTGCTACATAAACAATGCAGACGACCACTGTGGCTCTACAATTAATTGATATTGGGATGAGGTAACCACACCAACAGAAGCTCTCCAAACCTTTGAATATCTTAACTTGACTTTTTGAAAATAAAACATTTTAATCTTTTTCAGTTTAAAAGGATATTTTTTTAGTTTAAAAGCAAAATATTTGATTGCATCATATTTTAGCTGCTTAAAAAAAACACCAGAATGATGCTTTAATAAACCACATTGATTGTTAATCTTGTGGTATTCTGCAGTTTAACTGGACTGAATAGTCTTTAAACTTTAACTGTTCATCGCTGCTGGATCAAAGGAGTTTATTCATGCTAAAATCCTCAACACCATTATATGTCCAATATTTGGTGAGTTTTTGGCTTGTTTTGAACATTTCGTTTTAAGATTTGATATTTATAAAATTATCTAAATAAGGAAGTGGTACTATAGTAGTTATTTTAAAGAATAAAAATCACTTAACATCTCCAGGGAGTCACCTTTTAAATATGAGCTATTTTGTTTAAACTGTCAGGATTCAATTTAATATCTAAAGCCATGTTTCAATATTTTTACAGAGTTGTTTTATATAAAGAAAATCCCCTAGAAATCATGATTTTTATGTCATCATCAAGTTCCTTCTTCCTCCAATCAACACTGGAATGAAATAAAATTACTGTTTATAATATTATCCACAAGGTTATTCTTTATTTAACAGCAGACAATTGTTCCAGTGCTTATATGAGAATTTAAAATTCTCCTTCTAACGTATAAAGCCCTTAATAATCAAGCTCCATCATATATCAGAGCTCTGATTACCCCGTATGTTCCTAACAGAGCACTTCGCTCTCAGACTGCAGGTCTGCTGGTGGTTCCTAGAGTCTAAACTGTATTTTAAGCTTCGTATGTAAATATTTGATCCAAGCTGTATTTGTGGTAAGTTTTTTAGAGAAATTAACAAAATGCAGTTTTCATGGAGTCTCTGTTTATGCACTGAAATAATAATAGGACTGAATTCATCTAGAGCTTTTCTAGTCACACTGATCACTCACATGACTTTACACCAGAGCCACATCTTTACACAAATAAGCAGATTGGTAGACAGCTTGGGCTTAAGTGCCTTGCCCAGGGACACAATGATATATGATGGGGAAGAGAAAGCTGCAAACAGGCAAACAAGCCATACCCGGTAACTGGTGATTCTATATATGGCTTCAAATAAAATATTTGTCACACCAATACTTGAAAGAAATTATGATTTCTAAACTCAAGAATATAAAAGCATCTACAGCCAGAGAGTTCAACAGGTTGCTCAGAGTTGCATGAAGTTCTTCAGGTGTTCATGTCAGTGGTCTGACAGAAGTGGATCACGCTGGAAAAGACCAAAACATGTAATTGAGAATAAAACTTTACAGAAAACAGAAAACACAGCAGATACAGAATTGTTTCCTGTTGCATTAACAAGCAAAATGAAGGGATGATTGCAGATATTCTTATGGTTCTGCAGAACTGAAAGTAACCAGCTGCCTTCTCTTGACCTGAGATCAACGACTTGGGTTCTTGGAGCCTTTTAACAACCCAGATAATATCCATGGTACTGACTGTTTATTTAGGGTCACTTGAAGGAACCTTCGTGTTATCTTTGACTAGGACATGTCCTCTAAATATCGTATTATTAACATTACAAGGACTTCCTTATTTCACCTACAGAATCTAAGTAAAGTTACAATATATGAACAAAACTGCTGTTTTTGGTCAACTCTGCTTTTCAGAATTGTTTTGATTCGGAACCACGCTGGGAAAAGTTTAAAGAGACAATTAATATGTAGTTTTTCATCTAAATTACAACTATTAATGGCTGATATGACCTCTAGGAAAAGAATGATGGGTGATTTACCTCTCCTGGTTGATCTAGAGAAGGACTTGCAGCATCTTTCTTCTAACAGTACAAAGAAAACACAAATTTAACTTCACGGTTAAATTTCATTAACATTCTAGCTGCAAAATTGTCATCATTTGTCTCTAAAAAGTGCAGCTTATTAATTTTCTCTACATAAAATAAAAAGTACAGGAAGAAATCTAATAATATGTGCCGTATTATATTAATGCAATGTTGCATTGACATAAATGGATGGCTTTACCTGTCCTTGAAGGTTCTGAAGTGGTACGTCCTCCCCCTGAAAAATAACATGTGGTTAAGATAAAAGCTTTAAAACACATTTTGGAAATCTGGAACATTTTGAGCCTGCCTGTCATTTCTAAATGCAGGACCTTCACTCCTAGCATTATGTTAGAAAGTGAGGAAACTTCTTCCTGCAGGAACTAAAGCTACACAACATGATGGAAAGTTTCAGCTCAGTGCAGAAGCTGCTAGTAAAGTTATTCCTTATATAGCTGTGGAAAAGACTAGAGATTTTCCTGCCTGTGCATTAAAGCTGCTCTGCACCATCACTGGCTGGAGCACTGACCAATCACAATTAAGAGCAGCAAATAAAAGCCCCAAATTTCTGGGACTTTCTGAAGTAGCAGCACAGGACAGAAACTGAGAGCAGGAGGACTGAAAGAGAGCAACACAGACTTTTTATTTGTTTAAAGTTGTTTAAGTTATTGGAGATAGGCACCAGCACCCTTCGTGACCCCAGCAGGGAAAAGCGCGTAGGGAAATGGATGGATCGATGGATATTTAAGTTATTCAAGACAGCTTTGTTTGTGTGTGCAGCTAACTGTCAGTAAAAACCATTTAAAGTTATTATTATTATTATTATTATTATTATTATTATTATTAGTTGGTTTGAAAAGACTAAGTTCAGTTGTATTTAGTTAATGAATCATAGGATAGTGCATGTTAGCATGACAAATATTAGAGGAAGTTATCTTATTTTATGTTAAGTTGTCTATTGTGTATGCAGATGTTTAATATCTACTTTATTCAAGATATTAAAGATTTCTTGCTGCTTAGGAAGTAGTTCACTATTTATTATCTGTTTGGAAGTATTTCTAAGTTAATGACAAAGGTTTCATTCATAACTTGCCCAGATTTTGTGACCAATATCCTAGGTGATCTTTATTTATCTGTGTACTTTATAGAACCAGACACAAAGGAATTGTAAGGTGGCCTAAACTGAGAACTTAATAAACCACAGAAAAACAACTGAAGCCTCATCTTTATCTGGATGCCTGCAGCTTTTCACAAAGAGTAGCTAAGGATTTAGTTCAATAGCAGTAGTGTTGAGAGAATAGAAAATAGAATGAAAATATTAATGTAATGTCACAAGGTTAAAACCACGTGTCACTAGTCGATGCTGTTGATGTGGTTCTGCTGGAGAGTTTGTGTAAATAGGGCAGTAATCCGAGAAGGGCCTTGCAAATAAAAGTGTACCAATGACACTCCCTCCTCGTAGAGAGGGAAGGCCATCCCACCTGAGAGTACAGGTCACAGTGACGTGTCATGGCTCTACGGTTTTTGATGAACCTCAGTGAAGAATGGTATACAGAGTCCAATATTTGAAGACATGAAGAAGTAGCATTCTTATAAAAAAGGTCTCCATAATCTAAGACCGATAAAAACGTGGCAGAGACAAGGCGCTTTTTGTACTCCAAGAGAAAAACATGTTTTATCACAAAAGAAGGAACCCAATATAAGTTTTACTTTCTTCACAAGTTTATCAATAAAAGGTTTGAAAGTGAGGGAGTCATCAATTCCAATTCCAAGGTATTTATATTCATGTACCACTTTAATGATATTCTCCTCCAGAGTGGACACTACTGGCAGGGTTTGAGGCACCTTCTTATGATTTGAAAACAACATTAACTTTGTTTTGTCAGCATTAAGAAATAATTTAAGATTAATAAATGAATAATGTACAGCAACAAAGGCTTTCTATCGGAAATTAACAGCCTCTTAAAGAGCCTATTGGTAAGAACTGATGGATCACCTCCTTTTAATAAAGGAAGGACAAAAGCAGATTTCCAAATAGATGGGATGTCCTTGTTTCCAATTGAAAGATTAAAAAGAATGGACAGTGGCTCTGCTATGAGCACCAGTTTTAGGAAGTAAGGCTCAATCAAGTCAGTTCCAGGGGGCTTCTGTGGTCTAATGTTCTTAAAGCTTTATGTACTTTGCCACAAGTAAAAGGAGCTAAATTAAAAGGATCTCCAGAAAACATGAGAGATTCTGTACAAATATTCCTGGTAGTTCTCCTTTTGAATCAAATAGCGCACCAGACGATAAAAAAAAGCTGGTTAAAACAATTCAAAATTTCAGGTCGATCATAAACTGGGACTGAGTCTTTAAGTACAAGACGTAGGTAAATTTGAAAAGGAGAATTCTCTCTCATTATACCCGAAGGGCCAATGAGTGTGAAGCCTTTCATTGGTTCGTCAACCTCGCAGAGGACCATTAAAAATAATAAAAATCTGTGAGAAAAAGAGTCTGGAAGCAGAGATGTCCGTATAATGGGTCAAAGGCAAAGACTCCAGGGCCAATCTTTAGCCCAGGGTGGAAAGTTTGAGTTCATGCTGAAAAGTATGGGCCTAAAGCGTGACATGACTGAAACATCATTAGTTCAACTTTGTAAAACCAACTGTTTTTAATATTTGGTTTTAGTTTCTATTTTACCATGTTTTATTTTGTTTCTAAACTTTATTCCAACTTGCTTTTATTCTAACAACTATGGTAGAAGAACATTTGTTGCGAGAAGTGCAGTGTTTCTTTTAAAACTGGCAGCAGAGTATTCATACACAAGCAGTCTTGCACGAAAAATAACATTCCATTTGAAGAGAAAAAGCCCTATGCAGGTTCACACATCCCTATCAAAAATTTACTGAATATAAGGACCTGTAAAACAGACGTATTGTGCTTTACCTTGCATGCGGAGATAGATAGATAAATAGATAGATAGATAGATAGATAGATAGATAGATAGATAGATAGATAGATAGATAGATAGATAGATAGATAGATAGATAGATAGATAGATAGATAGATAGATAGATAGATAGATAGATAGATAGATAGATAGATAGATAGATAGATAGATAGATAGATAGATAGATAGATAGATAGACAAAACCCCTGCAATAACTGTAAACGGATCATACATTGGAACGCTGGAGATAGGCACCAGCAACCCCCGCGACCCCATGAGGGATTAAGCGGTTTGGAAAATGGATGGATGGATGGATGGATCATACATTGTGTTGTGGCCATTTATGATAAATTTGGTGGATTGTAATTTCTACCAGTTTAGTTTTCTTCTTTGGGTACTTAGAATATATTTAAGTTAGTTTAGAACCAAAATTTGTAATTCATTTTGATATTTAGAATTGTTTAGATTATGTTGTTAATTGTTAGACCCTCCCATTAATTTGAGTAATTAAGAACACACTTGTGCTTGGTGTGGGGTTATTGTTTAATAAATGTCTGGTATGTTGATGGGAGGTTTTGTAAATTATTTATTGATCACTTTTTAGAGCTTCAAACATCAAATTGAGATTTTTTTGTTATCAACTAGGTTGCAAGAGATGTTTTAGTAATTATTTTGTCTCTACTTTTTTAAGAAACAAATCACATATATTTTTTCAAAACAATGTCGTGGGAAGTGTGTGCAAATCAAACCACCTGTTACCACCCACAGCCTATGTTGGAAATTTAGCTTTTTTGGAACATAGAAGGTGGCGACACATTGAGTTTCTGTCAGTCTTAAAGTGATGGCCACCTTCAGCTTGCATGTTTCTGGCCAGCGCTGTGATGTCAGGTATGGTGTTTTTTCTTCTTTTTTAGTTTACCTCGATGGATGATTGTTCACTGGCCTCGCCTCTATCCATATCAGCTTGTCCAGTGCCCTAAAAAACACAAAGCAGTTCCAAAAAGTCAGAAGGGCAGAGGAACGCATAATCTTGCATATATTTGTCTCTATGTTGGAATAAAATAGTGGACACACTATGGACTACATTAAGTTGTGTTTACAGATATCACTGCCAGGAAATACTGATCTGTGTTTCTCCAAGAACAAGACGTGAATGAACTCCCAAAGAAATGTTCTCCTTCAAGAGAGGAAGAGAGCATTTACATGGGTAAACTGTTTCAGGCCACACAGAATCAAACACACAGGTTTATAATTTCACACATGGTTTTATATTCCTCAGCTTTCTTAAACTTTTTTTAAATATGAACCAGATTGTTTTAGAGATGTTTTGTTGAACTGAGTCTAGTAAAATAATTCATTATTTAGAATCCAACAGGCTTTACTGATCTGTGCTTGGCTATGGTTCAAGACTTTCCCTCGCTAACAAACTTGAAGATATCTTGTGCTGCACGGCCAATGAGTGTGAAGCCTTTCATTGGTTGGTCGACCTCCCAGAGGACCATCCAACCCATCCCACCACACGTATGCAGAGGGAGGCCACCCTCTCATTCACCGGGGTGAACCCCAACGTGCAGGCACCGGGATGAGGGGCAACAAGTATGCCCACTCAAGCTTAGCGCCTCTCACCCGGGGCAACTCCAGAGTGGAAGAACGTCCAGCCCCTCTCAAGGAGACTGGTTCCAGAGCCAGAGCCATGAATCAAGGTGAGTCCAACTATCTCTAGTCGGGACCTCTCAACCTCCCGCACTAGCTCAGGCTTCTTCCCCACCAGAGAGGTGACATTCCATGTCCCAAGAGCCTGCTTGTGAAGCCGAGGATCAAACTCCAAGGTCCCCGCCCTCGACTGCCACCCATTTCACATTGCACCCGACCCCTTTAGCCGCTCCTACAGGTGGTGAGCCTATTGGAAGGGGGAACCATGTCTCCTCTTCGGGCTTCGCCCGGCCGGACCCCCATGAGTAAAAGCCAGGCCACCAGTCGCTCGCCAACGTGCCCTCGCAGAAACAGTCTTAAAGTAAAGGTCACCTTCAGCTTGCATGTTTCTGGCCAGCGCTGTGATGTCAGGTATGGTGTTTTTTCTTCTTTTTTAGTTTACCTCGATGGATGATTGTTCACTGGCCTCGCCTCTATCCATATCAGCTTGTCCAGTGCCCTAAAAAACACAAAGCAGTTCCAAAAAGTCAGAAGGGCAGAGGAACGCATAATCTTGCATATATTTGTCTCTATGTTGGAATAAAATAGTGGACACACTATGGACTACATTAAGTTGTGTTTACAGATATCACTGCAAGGAAATACTGATCTGTGTTTCTCCAAGAACAAGACGTGAATGAACTCCCAAAGAAATGTTCTCCTTCAAGAGAGGAAGAGAGCATTTACATGGGTAAACTGTTTCAGGCCACACAGAATCAAACACACAGGTTTATAATTTCACACATGGTTTTATATTCCTCAGCTTTCTTAAACATTTTTAAATATGAACCAGATTGTTTTAGAGATGTTTTGTTGAACTGAGTCTAGTAAAATAATTCATTATTTAGAATCCAACAGGCTTTACTGATCTGTGCTTGGCTATGGTTCAAGACTTTCCCTCGCTAACAAACTTGAAGATATCTTGTGCTGCACGGCCAATGAGTGTGAAGCCTTTCATTGGTTGGTCGACCTCCCAGAGGACCATCCAACCCATCCCACCACACGTATGCAGAGGGAGGCCACCCTCTCATTCACCGGGGTGAACCCCAACGTGCAGGCACCGGGATGAGGGGCAACAAGTATGCCCACTCAAGCTTGGCGCCTCTCACCCGGGGCAACTCCAGAGTGGAAGAACGTCCAGCCCCTCTCAAGGAGACTGGTTCCAGAGCCAGAGCCATGCATCGAGGTTAGTCCAACTATCTCTAGTCGGGACCTCTCAACCTCCCGCACTAGCTCAGGCTTCTTCCCCACCAGAGAGGTGACATTCCATGTCCCAAGAGCCTGCTTGTGAAGCCGAGGATCAGAACTCCAAGGTCCCCGCCCTCGACTGCCACCCATTTCACATTGCAGCCGACCCCTTTAGCCGCTCCTACAGGTGGTGAGCCTATTGGAAGGGGGAACCATGTCTCCTCTTCGGGCTTTGCCCGGCCGGACCCCCATGAGTAAAAGCCAGGCCACCAGTCGCTCGCCAACGTGCCCTCGCGGAAACAGTCTTAAAGTAAAGGTCACCTTCAGCTTGCATGTTTCTGGCCAGCGCTGTGATGTCAGGTATGGTGTTTTTTCTTCTTTTTTAGTTTACCTCGATGGATGATTGTTCACTGGCCTCGCCTCTATCCATATCAGCTTGTCCAGTGCCCTAAAAAACACAAAGCAGTTCCAAAAAGTCAGAAGGGCAGAGGAACGCATAATCTTGCATATATTTGTCTCTATGTTGGAATAAAATAGTGGACACACTATGGACTACATTAAGTTGTGTTTACAGATATCACTGCAAGGAAATACTGATCTGTGTTTCTCCAAGAACAAGACGTGAATGAACTCCCAAAGAAATGTTCTCCTTCAAGAGAGGAAGAGAGCATTTACATGGGTAAACTGTTTCAGGCCACACAGAATCAAACACACAGGTTTATAATTTCACACATGGTTTTATATTCCTCAGCTTTCTTAAACTTTTTTTAAATATGAACCAGATTGTTTTAGAGATGTTTTGTTGAACTGAGTCTAGTAAAATAATTCATTATTTAGAATCCAACAGGCTTTCCTGATCTGTGCTTGGCTATTGTTCAAGACTGTCCCTCGCTAACAAACTTGAAGATATCTTGTGCTGCACGGCCAATGAGTGTGAAGCCTTTCATTGGTTGGTCGACCTCGCAGAGGACCATCCAACCCATCCCACCACACGTATGCAGAGGGAGGCCACCCTCTCATTCACTGGGGTGAACCCCAACGTGCAGGCACCGGGATGAGGGGCAACAAGTATGCCCACTCCAGCTTAGCGCCTCTCACCCGGTAGATGTGCGGCAGACTAATGAGTTTGTAGAGGGCCGCACTTGGGCTGACGCGGTGACTTCCTCACTGTCCGACGCGTGCTTCAATAAACTCCAAATCGCTTCTGGTGGTTGCAATCATCCGTTTATTCCACTTGACAGCTATGCTTCGACTTTACAGATACTGACACATACTGACCAGGCTAAACCCATTCGTTGTTGCCAACAATAAGCGACATTATAGCACGATCAACCGAAATTACGACCTACACCGACGCACCCACTTCCTCATACATACAAAAAAAACAGAGCGTCAGTTTGGCTCCCATTCATACCTTGGTGACAGTCACGCCCCTCCTGACACACCCATCACCCCCACACCAGACCATGAGCTCCCGTCACATCAATAATTACTAATTTCAATCATATGGCTCTTACACCCGGGGCAACTCCAGAGTGGAAGAACGTCCAGCCCCTCTCAAGGAGACTGGTTCCAGAGCCAGAGCCATGAATCAAGGTGAGTCCAACTATCTCTAGTCGGGACCTCTCAACCTCCCGCACTAGCTCAGGCTTCTTCCCCACCAGAGAGGTGACATTCCACCTCCCAAGAGCCTGCTTTTGAAGCTGAGGATCAAACTCCAAGGTCCCCGCCCTCGACTGCCACCCATTTCACATTGCACCCGACCCCTTTAGCCGCTCCTACAGGTGGTGAGCCTATTGGAAGGGGGAACCATGTCTCCTCTTCGGGCTTTGCCCGGCCGGACCCCCATGAGTAAAAGCCAGGCCACCAGTCGCTCGCCAACGTGCCCTCGCAGAAACAGTCTTAAAGTAAAGGTCACCTTCAGCTTGCATGTTTCTGGCCAGCGCTGTCATGTCAGGTATGGTGTTTTTTCTTCTTTTTTAGTTTACCTCGATGGATGATTGTTCACTGGCCTCGCCTCTATCCATATCAGCTTGTCCAGTGCCCTAAAAAACACAAAGCAGTTCCAAAAAGTCAGAAGGGCAGAGGAACGCATAATCTTGCATATATTTGTCTCTATGTTGGAATAAAATAGTGGACACACTATGGACTACATTAAGTTGTGTTTACAGATATCACTGCAAGGAAATACTGATCTGTGTTTCTCCAAGAACAAGACGTGAATGAACTCCCAAAGAAATGTTCTCCTTCAAGAGAGGAAGAGAGCATTTACATGGGTAAACTGTTTCAGGCCACACAGAATCAAACACACAGGTTTATAATTTCACACATGGTTTTATATTCCTCAGCTTTCTTAAAAAAAATTTAAATATGAACCAGATTGTTTTAGAGATGTTTTGTTGAACTGAGTCTAGTAAAATAATTCATTATTTAGAATCCAACAGGCTTTCCTGATCTGTGCTTGGCTATTGTTCAAGACTGTCCCTCGCTAACAAACTTGAAGATATCTTGTGCTGCACGGCCAATGAGTGTGAAGCCTTTCATTGGTTGGTCGACCTCCCAGAGGACCATCCAACCCATCCCACCACACGTATGCAGAGGGAGGCCACCCTCTCATTCACCGGGGTGAACCCCAACGTGCAGGCACCGGGATGAGGGGCAACAAGTATGCCCACTCAAGCTTGGCGCCTCTCACCCGGGGCAACTCCAGAGTGGAAGAACGTCCAGCCCCTCTCAAGGAGACTGGTTCCAGAGCCAGAGCCATGCATCGAGGTTAGTCCAACTATCTCTAGTCGGGACCTCTCAACCTCCCGCACTAGCTCAGGCTTCTTCCCCACCAGAGAGGTGACATTCCATGTCCCAAGAGCCTGCTTTTGAAGCCGAGGATCAGAACTCCAAGGTCCCCGCCCTCGACTGCCACCCATTTCACATTGCAGCCGACCCCTTTAGCCGCTCCTACAGGTGGTGAGCCTATTGGAAGGGGGAACCATGTCTCCTCTTCGGGCTTTGCCCGGCCGGACCCCCATGAGTAAAAGCCAGGCCACCAGTCGCTCGCCAACGTGCCCTCGCGGAAACAGTCTTAAAGTAAAGGTCACCTTCAGCTTGCATGTTTCTGGCCAGCGCTGTGATGTCAGGTATGGTGTTTTTTCTTCTTTTTTAGTTTACCTCGATGGATGATTGTTCACTGGCCTCGCCTCTATCCATATCAGCTTGTCCAGTGCCCTAAAAAACACAAAGCAGTTCCAAAAAGTCAGAAGGGCAGAGGAACGCATAATCTTGCATATATTTGTCTCTATGTTGGAATAAAATAGTGGACACACTATGGACTACATTAAGTTGTGTTTACAGATATCACTGCAAGGAAATACTGATCTGTGTTTCTCCAAGAACAAGACGTGAATGAACTCCCAAAGAAATGTTCTCCTTCAAGAGAGGAAGAGAGCATTTACATGGGTAAACTGTTTCAGGCCACACAGAATCAAACACACAGGTTTATAATTTCACACATGGTTTTATATTCCTCAGCTTTCTTAAACTTTTTTTAAATATGAACCAGATTGTTTTAGAGATGTTTTGTTGAACTGAGTCTAGTAAAATAATTCATTATTTAGAATCCAACAGGCTTTCCTGATCTGTGCTTGGCTATTGTTCAAGACTGTCCCTCGCTAACAAACTTGAAGATATCTTGTGCTGCACGGCCAATGAGTGTGAAGCCTTTCATTGGTTTGTCGACCTCCCAGAGGACCATCCAACCCATCCCACCACACGTATGCAGAGGGAGGCCACCCTCTCATTCACTGGGGTGAACCCCAACGTGCAGGCACCGGGATGAGGGGCAACAAGTATGCCCACTCCAGCTTAGCGCCTCTCACCCGGTAGATGTGCGGCAGACTAATGAGTTTGTAGAGGGCCGCACTTGGGCTGACGCGGTGACTTCCTCACTGTCCGACGCGTGCTTCAATAAACTCCAAATCGCTTCTGGTGGTTGCAATCATCCGTTTATTCCACTTGACATCTATGCTTCGACTTTACAGATACTGACACATACTGACCAGGCTAAACCCATTCGTTGTTGCCAACAATAAGCGACATTATAGCACGATCAACCGAAATTACGACCTACACCGACGCACCCACTTCCTCATACATACAAAAAAAACAGAGCGTCAGTTTGGCTCCCATTCATACCTTGGTGACAGTCACGCCCCTCCTGACACACCCATCACCCCCACACCAGACCATGAGCTCCCGTCACATCAATAATTACTAATTTCAATCATATGGCTCTTACACCCGGGGCAACTCCAGAGTGGAAGAACGTCCAGCCCCTCTCAAGGAGACTGGTTCCAGAGCCAGAGCCATGAATCAAGGTGAGTCCAACTATCTCTAGTCGGGACCTCTCAACCTCCCGCACTAGCTCAGGCTTCTTCCCCACCAGAGAGGTGACATTCCACCTCCCAAGAGCCTGCTTTTGAAGCTGAGGATCAAACTCCAAGGTCCCCGCCCTCGACTGCCACCCATTTCACATTGCACCCGACCCCTTTAGCCGCTCCTACAGGTGGTGAGCCTATTGGAAGGGGGAACCATGTCTCCTCTTCGGGCTTTGCCCGGCCGGACCCCCATGAGTAAAAGCCAGGCCACCAGTCGCTCGCCAACGTGCCCTCGCAGAAACAGTCTTAAAGTAAAGGTCACCTTCAGCTTGCATGTTTCTGGCCAGCGCTGTGATGTCAGGTATGGTGTTTTTTCTTCTTTTTTAGTTTACCTCGATGGATGATTGTTCACTGGCCTCGCCTCTATCCATATCAGCTTGTCCAGTGCCCTAAAAAACACAAAGCAGTTCCAAAAAGTCAGAAGGGCAGAGGAACGCATAATCTTGCATATATTTGTCTCTATGTTGGAATAAAATAGTGGACAGACTATGGACTACATTAAGTTGTGTTTACAGATATCACTGCAAGGAAATACTGATCTGTGTTTCTCCAAGAACAAGACGTGAATGAACTCCCAAAGAAATGTTCTCCTTCAAGAGAGGAAGAGAGCATTTACATGGGTAAACTGTTTCAGGCCACACAGAATCAAACACACAGGTTTATAATTTCACACATGGTTTTATATTCCTCAGCTTTCTTAAAAAAAATTTAAATATGAACCAGATTGTTTTAGAGATGTTTTGTTGAACTGTGTCTAGTAAAATAATTCATTATTTAGAAAACAACAGGCTTTACTGATCTGTGCTTGGCTATCGTTCAAGACTTTCCCTCGCTAACAAACTTGAAGATATCTTGTGCTGCACGGCCAATGAGTGTGAAGCCTTTCATTGGTTGGTCGACCTCCCAGAGGACCATCCAACCCATCCCACCACACGTATGCAGAGGGAGGCCACCCTCTCATTCACCGGGGTGAACCCCAACGTGCAGGCACCGGGATGAGGGGCAACAAGTATGCCCACTCAAGCTTGGCGCCTCTCACCCGGGGCAACTCCAGAGTGGAAGAACGTCCAGCCCCTCTCAAGGAGACTGGTTCCAGAGCCAGAGCCATGCATCGAGGTTAGTCCAACTATCTCTAGTCGGGACCTCTCAACCTCCCGCACTAGCTCAGGCTTCTTCCCCACCAGAGAGGTGACATTCCATGTCCCAAGAGCCTGCTTGTGAAGCCGAGGATCAGAACTCCAAGGTCCCCGCCCTCGACTGCCACCCATTTCACATTGCAGCCGACCCCTTTAGCCGCTCCTACAGGTGGTGAGCCTATTGGAAGGGGGAACCATGTCTCCTCTTCGGGCTTTGCCCGGCCGGACCCCCATGAGTAAAAGCCAGGCCACCAGTCGCTCGCCAACGTGCCCTCGCGGAAACAGTCTTAAAGTAAAGGTCACCTTCAGCTTGCATGTTTCTGGCCAGCGCTGTGATGTCAGGTATGGTGTTTTTTCTTCTTTTTTAGTTTACCTCGATGGATGATTGTTCACTGGCCTCGCCTCTATCCATATCAGCTTGTCCAGTGCCCTAAAAAACACAAAGCAGTTCCAAAAAGTCAGAAGGGCAGAGGAACGCATAATCTTGCATATATTTGTCTCTATGTTGGAATAAAATAGTGGACACACTATGGACTACATTAAGTTGTGTTTACAGATATCACTGCAAGGAAATACTGATCTGTGTTTCTCCAAGAACAAGACGTGAATGAACTCCCAAAGAAATGTTCTCCTTCAAGAGAGGAAGAGAGCATTTACATGGGTAAACTGTTTCAGGCCACACAGAATCAAACACACAGGTTTATAATTTCACACATGGTTTTATATTCCTCAGCTTTCTTAAACTTTTTTTAAATATGAACCAGATTGTTTTAGAGATGTTTTGTTGAACTGAGTCTAGTAAAATAATTCATTATTTAGAATCCAACAGGCTTTCCTGATCTGTGCTTGGCTATTGTTCAAGACTGTCCCTCGCTAACAAACTTGAAGATATCTTGTGCTGCACGGCCAATGAGTGTGAAGCCTTTCATTGGTTGGTCGACCTCGCAGAGGACCATCCAACCCATCCCACCACACGTATGCAGAGGGAGGCCACCCTCTCATTCACTGGGGTGAACCCCAACGTGCAGGCACCGGGATGAGGGGCAACAAGTATGCCCACTCCAGCTTAGCGCCTCTCACCCGGTAGATGTGCGGCAGACTAATGAGTTTGTAGAGGGCCGCACTTGGGCTGACGCGGTGACTTCCTCACTGTCCGACGCGTGCTTCAATAAACTCCAAATCGCTTCTGGTGGTTGCAATCATCCGTTTATTCCACTTGACAGCTATGCTTCGACTTTACAGATACTGACACATACTGACCAGGCTAAACCCATTCGTTGTTGCCAACAATAAGCGACATTATAGCACGATCAATCGAAATTACGACCTACACCGACGCACCCACTTCCTCATACATACAAAAAAAACAGAGCGTCAGTTTGGCTCCCATTCATACCTTGGTGACAGTCACGCCCCTCCTGACACACCCATCACCCCCACACCAGACCATGAGCTCCCGTCACATCAATAATTACTAATTTCAATCATATGGCTCTTACACCCGGGGCAACTCCAGAGTGGAAGAACGTCCAGCCCCTCTCAAGGAGACTGGTTCCAGAGCCAGAGCCATGAATCAAGGTGAGTCCAACTATCTCTAGTCGGGACCTCTCAACCTCCCGCACTAGCTCAGGCTTCTTCCCCACCAGAGAGGTGACATTCCACCTCCCAAGAGCCTGCTTTTGAAGCTGAGGATCAAACTCCAAGGTCCCCGCCCTCGACTGCCACCCATTTCACATTGCACCCGACCCCTTTAGCCGCTCCTACAGGTGGTGAGCCTATTGGAAGGGGGAACCATGTCTCCTCTTCGGGCTTTGCCCGGCCGGACCCCCATGAGTAAAAGCCAGGCCACCAGTCGCTCGCCAACGTGCCCTCGCAGAAACAGTCTTAAAGTAAAGGTCACCTTCAGCTTGCATGTTTCTGGCCAGCGCTGTCATGTCAGGTATGGTGTTTTTTCTTCTTTTTTAGTTTACCTCGATGGATGATTGTTCACTGGCCTCGCCTCTATCCATATCAGCTTGTCCAGTGCCCTAAAAAACACAAAGCAGTTCCAAAAAGTCAGAAGGGCAGAGGAACGCATAATCTTGCATATATTTGTCTCTATGTTGGAATAAAATAGTGGACACACTATGGACTACATTAAGTTGTGTTTACAGATATCACTGCAAGGAAATACTGATCTGTGTTTCTCCAAGAACAAGACGTGAATGAACTCCCAAAGAAATGTTCTCCTTCAAGAGAGGAAGAGAGCATTTACATGGGTAAACTGTTTCAGGCCACACAGAATCTCAAACACAGGTTTATAATTTCACACATGGTTTTATATTCCTCAGCTTTCTTAAAAAAAATTTAAATATGAACCAGATTGTTTTAGAGATGTTTTGTTGAACTGAGTCTAGTAAAATAATTCATTATTTAGAATCCAACAGGCTTTCCTGATCTGTGCTTGGCTATTGTTCAAGACTGTCCCTCGCTAACAAACTTGAAGATATCTTGTGCTGCACGGCCAATGAGTGTGAAGCCTTTCATTGGTTGGTCGACCTCCCAGAGGACCATCCAACCCATCCCACCACACGTATGCAGAGGGAGGCCACCCTCTCATTCACCGGGGTGAACCCCAACGTGCAGGCACCGGGATGAGGGGCAACAAGTATGCCCACTCAAGCTTGGCGCCTCTCACCCGGGGCAACTCCAGAGTGGAAGAACGTCCAGCCCCTCTCAAGGAGACTGGTTCCAGAGCCAGAGCCATGCATCGAGGTTAGTCCAACTATCTCTAGTCGGGACCTCTCAACCTCCCGCACTAGCTCAGGCTTCTTCCCCACCAGAGAGGTGACATTCCATGTCCCAAGAGCCTGCTTTTGAAGCCGAGGATCAGAACTCCAAGGTCCCCGCCCTCGACTGCCACCCATTTCACATTGCAGCCGACCCCTTTAGCCGCTCCTACAGGTGGTGAGCCTATTGGAAGGGGGAACCATGTCTCCTCTTCGGGCTTTGCCCGGCCGGACCCCCATGAGTAAAAGCCAGGCCACCAGTCGCTCGCCAACGTGCCCTCGCGGAAACAGTCTTAAAGTAAAGGTCACCTTCAGCTTGCATGTTTCTGGCCAGCGCTGTGATGTCAGGTATGGTGTTTTTTCTTCTTTTTTAGTTTACCTCGATGGATGATTGTTCACTGGCCTCGCCTCTATCCATATCAGCTTGTCCAGTGCCCTAAAAAACACAAAGCAGTTCCAAAAAGTCAGAAGGGCAGAGGAACGCATAATCTTGCATATATTTGTCTCTATGTTGGAATAAAATAGTGGACACACTATGGACTACATTAAGTTGTGTTTACAGATATCACTGCAAGGAAATACTGATCTGTGTTTCTCCAAGAACAAGACGTGAATGAACTCCCAAAGAAATGTTCTCCTTCAAGAGAGGAAGAGAGCATTTACATGGGTAAACTGTTTCAGGCCACACAGAATCAAACACACAGGTTTATAATTTCACACATGGTTTTATATTCCTCAGCTTTCTTAAACTTTTTTTAAATATGAACCAGATTGTTTTAGAGATGTTTTGTTGAACTGAGTCTAGTAAAATAATTCATTATTTAGAATCCAACAGGCTTTCCTGATCTGTGCTTGGCTATTGTTCAAGACTGTCCCTCGCTAACAAACTTGAAGATATCTTGTGCTGCACGGCCAATGAGTGTGAAGCCTTTCATTGGTTTGTCGACCTCCCAGAGGACCATCCAACCCATCCCACCACACGTATGCAGAGGGAGGCCACCCTCTCATTCACTGGGGTGAACCCCAACGTGCAGGCACCGGGATGAGGGGCAACAAGTATGCCCACTCCAGCTTAGCGCCTCTCACCCGGTAGATGTGCGGCAGACTAATGAGTTTGTAGAGGGCCGCACTTGGGCTGACGCGGTGACTTCCTCACTGTCCGACGCGTGCTTCAATAAACTCCAAATCGCTTCTGGTGGTTGCAATCATCCGTTTATTCCACTTGACATCTATGCTTCGACTTTACAGATACTGACACATACTGACCAGGCTAAACCCATTCGTTGTTGCCAACAATAAGCGACATTATAGCACGATCAACCGAAATTACGACCTACACCGACGCACCCACTTCCTCATACATACAAAAAAAACAGAGCGTCAGTTTGGCTCCCATTCATACCTTGGTGACAGTCACGCCCCTCCTGACACACCCATCACCCCCACACCAGACCATGAGCTCCCGTCACATCAATAATTACTAATTTCAATCATATGGCTCTTACACCCGGGGCAACTCCAGAGTGGAAGAACGTCCAGCCCCTCTCAAGGAGACTGGTTCCAGAGCCAGAGCCATGAATCAAGGTGAGTCCAACTATCTCTAGTCGGGACCTCTCAACCTCCCGCACTAGCTCAGGCTTCTTCCCCACCAGAGAGGTGACATTCCACCTCCCAAGAGCCTGCTTTTGAAGCTGAGGATCAAACTCCAAGGTCCCCGCCCTCGACTGCCACCCATTTCACATTGCACCCGACCCCTTTAGCCGCTCCTACAGGTGGTGAGCCTATTGGAAGGGGGAACCATGTCTCCTCTTCGGGCTTTGCCCGGCCGGACCCCCATGAGTAAAAGCCAGGCCACCAGTCGCTCGCCAACGTGCCCTCGCAGAAACAGTCTTAAAGTAAAGGTCACCTTCAGCTTGCATGTTTCTGGCCAGCGCTGTGATGTCAGGTATGGTGTTTTTTCTTCTTTTTTAGTTTACCTCGATGGATGATTGTTCACTGGCCTCGCCTCTATCCATATCAGCTTGTCCAGTGCCCTAAAAAACACAAAGCAGTTCCAAAAAGTCAGAAGGGCAGAGGAACGCATAATCTTGCATATATTTGTCTCTATGTTGGAATAAAATAGTGGACAGACTATGGACTACATTAAGTTGTGTTTACAGATATCACTGCAAGGAAATACTGATCTGTGTTTCTCCAAGAACAAGACGTGAATGAACTCCCAAAGAAATGTTCTCCTTCAAGAGAGGAAGAGAGCATTTACATGGGTAAACTGTTTCAGGCCACACAGAATCAAACACACAGGTTTATAATTTCACACATGGTTTTATATTCCTCAGCTTTCTTAAAAAAAATTTAAATATGAACCAGATTGTTTTAGAGATGTTTTGTTGAACTGTGTCTAGTAAAATAATTCATTATTTAGAAAACAACAGGCTTTACTGATCTGTGCTTGGCTATCGTTCAAGACTTTCCCTCGCTAACAAACTTGAAGATATCTTGTGCTGCACGGCCAATGAGTGTGAAGCCTTTCATTGGTTGGTCGACCTCGCAGAGGACCATCCAACCCATCCCACCACACGTATGCAGAGGGAGGCCACCCTCTCATTCACCGGGGTGAACCCCAACGTGCAGGCACCGGGATGAGGGGCAACAAGTATGCCCACTCAAGCTTGGCGCCTCTCACCCGGGGCAACTCCAGAGTGGAAGAACGTCCAGCCCCTCTCAAGGAGACTGGTTCCAGAGCCAGAGCCATGCATCGAGGTTAGTCCAACTATCTCTAGTCGGGACCTCTCAACCTCCCGCACTAGCTCAGGCTTCTTCCCCACCAGAGAGGTGACATTCCATGTCCCAAGAGCCTGCTTGTGAAGCCGAGGATCAGAACTCCAAGGTCCCCGCCCTCGACTGCCACCCATTTCACATTGCAGCCGACCCCTTTAGCCGCTCCTACAGGTGGTGAGCCTATTGGAAGGGGGAACCATGTCTCCTCTTCGGGCTTTGCCCGGCCGGACCCCCATGAGTAAAAGCCAGGCCACCAGTCGCTCGCCAACGTGCCCTCGCAGAAACAGTCTTAAAGTAAAGGTCACCTTCAGCTTGCATGTTTCTGGCCAGCGCTGTGATGTCAGGTATGGTGTTTTTTCTTCTTTTTTAGTTTACCTCGATGGATGATTGTTCACTGGCCTCGCCTCTATCCATATCAGCTTGTCCAGTGCCCTAAAAAACACAAAGCAGTTCCAAAAAGTCAGAAGGGCAGAGGAACGCATAATCTTGCATATATTTGTCTCTATGTTGGAATAAAATAGTGGACACACTATGGACTACATTAAGTTGTGTTTACAGATATCACTGCAAGGAAATACTGATCTGTGTTTCTCCAAGAACAAGACGTGAATGAACTCCCAAAGAAATGTTCTCCTTCAAGAGAGGAAGAGAGCATTTACATGGGTAAACTGTTTCAGGCCACACAGAATCAAACACACAGGTTTATAATTTCACACATGGTTTTATATTCCTCAGCTTTCTTAAACTTTTTTTAAATATGAACCAGATTGTTTTAGAGATGTTTTGTTGAACTGAGTCTAGTAAAATAATTCATTATTTAGAATCCAACAGGCTTTCCTGATCTGTGCTTGGCTATTGTTCAAGACTGTCCCTCGCTAACAAACTTGAAGATATCTTGTGCTGCACGGCCAATGAGTGTGAAGCCTTTCATTGGTTGGTCGACCTCGCAGAGGACCATCCAACCCATCCCACCACACGTATGCAGAGGGAGGCCACCCTCTCATTCACCGGGGTGAACCCCAACGTGCAGGCACCGGGATGAGGGGCAACAAGTATGCCCACTCCAGCTTAGCGCCTCTCACCCGGTAGATGTGCGGCAGACTAATGAGTTTGTAGAGGGCCGCACTTGGGCTGACGCGGTGACTTCCTCACTGTCCGACGCGTGCTTCAATAAACTCCAAATCGCTTCTGGTGGTTGCAATCATCCGTTTATTCCACTTGACAGCTATGCTTCGACTTTACAGATACTGACACATACTGACCAGGCTAAACCCATTCGTTGTTGCCAACAATAAGCGACATTATAGCACGATCAACCGAAATTACGACCTACACCGACGCACCCACTTCCTCATACATACAAAAAAAACAGAGCGTCAGTTTGGCTCCCATTCATACCTTGGTGACAGTCACGCCCCTCCTGACACACCCATCACCCCCACACCAGACCATGAGCTCCCGTCACATCAATAATTACTAATTTCAATCATATGGCTCTTACACCCGGGGCAACTCCAGAGTGGAAGAACGTCCAGCCCCTCTCAAGGAGACTGGTTCCAGAGCCAGAGCCATGAATCAAGGTGAGTCCAACTATCTCTAGTCGGGACCTCTCAACCTCCCGCACTAGCTCAGGCTTCTTCCCCACCAGAGAGGTGACATTCCACCTCCCAAGAGCCTGCTTTTGAAGCCGAGGATCAAACTCCAAGGTCCCCGCCCTCGACTGCCACCCATTTCACATTGCACCCGACCCCTTTAGCCGCTCCTACAGGTGGTGAGCCTATTGGAAGGGGGAACCATGTCTCCTCTTCGGGCTTTGCCCGGCCGGACCCCCATGAGTAAAAGCCAGGCCACCAGTCGCTCGCCAACGTGCCCTCGCAGAAACAGTCTTAAAGTAAAGGTCACCTTCAGCTTGCATGTTTCTGGCCAGCGCTGTGATGTCAGGTATGGTGTTTTTTCTTCTTTTTTAGTTTACCTCGATGGATGATTGTTCACTGGCCTCGCCTCTATCCATATCAGCTTGTCCAGTGCCCTAAAAAACACAAAGCAGTTCCAAAAAGTCAGAAGGGCAGAGGAACGCATAATCTTGCATATATTTGTCTCTATGTTGGAATAAAATAGTGGACAGACTATGGACTACATTAAGTTGTGTTTACAGATATCACTGCAAGGAAATACTGATCTGTGTTTCTCCAAGAACAAGACGTGAATGAACTCCCAAAGAAATGTTCTCCTTCAAGAGAGGAAGAGAGCATTTACATGGGTAAACTGTTTCAGGCCACACAGAATCAAACACACAGGTTTATAATTTCACACATGGTTTTATATTCCTCAGCTTTCTTAAAAAAAATTTAAATATGAACCAGATTGTTTTAGAGATGTTTTGTTGAACTGTGTCTAGTAAAATAATTCATTATTTAGAATCCAACAGGCTTTACTGATCTGTGCTTGGCTATCGTTCAAGACTTTCCCTCGCTAACAAACTTGAAGATATCTTGTGCTGCACGGCCAATGAGTGTGAAGCCTTTCATTGGTTGGTCGACCTCGCAGAGGACCATCCAACCCATCCCACCACACGTATGCAGAGGGAGGCCACCCTCTCATTCACCGGGGTGAACCCCAACGTGCATGCACCGGGATGAGGGGCAACAAGTATGCCCACTCAAGCTTGGCCTCTCTCACCCGGGGCAACTCCAGAGTGGAAGAACGTCCAGCCCCTCTCAAGGAGACTGGTTCCAGAGCCAGAGCCATGCATCGAGGTTAGTCCAACTATCTCTAGTCGGGACCTCTCAACCTCCCGCACTAGCTCAGGCTTCTTCCCCACCAGAGAGGTGACATTCCACCTCCCAAGAGCCTGCTTGTGAAGCCGAGGATCAGAACTCCAAGGTCCCCGCCCTCGACTGCCACCCATTTCACATTGCAGCCGACCCCTTTAGCCGCTCCTACAGGTGGTGAGCCTATTGGAAGGGGGAACCATGTCTCCTCTTCGGGCTTTGCCCGGCCGGACCCCCATGAGTAAAAGCCAGGCCACCAGTCGCTCGCCAACGTGCCCTCGCGGAAACAGTCTTAAAGTAAAGGTCACCTTCAGCTTGCATGTTTCTGGCCAGCGCTGTGATGTCAGGTATGGTGTTTTTTCTTCTTTTTTAGTTTACCTCGATGGATGATTGTTCACTGGCCTCGCCTCTATCCATATCAGCTTGTCCAGTGCCCTAAAAAACACAAAGCAGTTCCAAAAAGTCAGAAGGGCAGAGGAACGCATAATCTTGCATATATTTGTCTCTATGTTGGAATAAAATAGTGGACAGACTATGGACTACATTAAGTTGTGTTTACAGATATCACTGCAAGGAAATACTGATCTGTGTTTCTCCAAGAACAAGCCGTGAATGAACTCCCAAAGAAATGTTCTCCTTCAAGAGAGGAAGAGAGCATTTACATGGGTAAACTGTTTCAGGCCACACAGAATCAAACACACAGGTTTATAATTTCACACATGGTTTTATATTCCTCAGCTTTCTTAAACTTTTTTTAAATATGAACCAGATTGTTTTAGAGATGTTTTGTTGAACTGAGTCTAGTAAAATAATTCATTATTTAGAATCCAACAGGCTTTACTGATCTGTGCTTGGCTATTGTTCAAGACTGTCCCTCGCTAACAAACTTGAAGATATCTTGTGCTGCACGGCCAATGAGTGTGAAGCCTTTCATTGGTTGGTTGACCTCGCAGAGGACCATCCAACCCATCCCACCACACGTATGCAGAGGGAGGCCACCCTCTCATTCACCGGGGTGAACCCCAACGTGCAGGCACCGGGATGAGGGGCAACAAGTATGCCCACTCCAGCTTGGCGCCTCTCACCCGGTAGATGTGCGGCAGACTAATGAGTTTGTAGAGGGCCGCACTTGGGCTGACGCGGTGACTTCCTCACTGTCCGACGCGTGCTTCAATAAACTCCAAATCGCTTCTGGTGGTTGCAATCATCCGTTTATTCCACTTGACATCTATGCTTCGACTTTACAGATACTGACACATACTGACCAGGCTAAACCCATTCGTTGTTGCCAACAATAAGCGACATTATAGCACGATCAACCGAAATTACGACCTACACCGACGCACCCACTTCCTCATACATACAAAAAAAAACAGAGCGTCAGTTTGGCTCCCATTCATACCTTGGTGACAGTCACGCCCCTCCTGACACACCCATCACCCCCACACCAGACCATGAGCTCCCGTCACATCAATAATTACTAATTTCAATCATATGGCTCTTACACCCGGGGCAACTCCAGAGTGGAAGAACGTCCAGCCCCTCTCAAGGAGACTGGTTCCAGAGCCAGAGCCATGAATCAAGGTGAGTCCAACTATCTCTAGTCGGGACCTCTCAACCTCCCGCACTAGCTCAGGCTTCTTCCCCACCAGAGAGGTGACATTCCACCTCCCAAGAGCCTGCTTTTGAAGCTGAGGATCAAACTCCAAGGTCCCCGCCCTCGACTGCCACCCATTTCACATTGCAGCCGACCCCTTTAGCCGCTCCTACAGGTGGTGAGCCTATTGGAAGGGGGAACCATGTCTCCTCTTCGGGCTTCGCCCGGCCGGACCCCCATGAGTAAAAGCCAGGCCACCAGTCGCTCGCCAACGTGCCCTCGCAGAAACAGTCTTAAAGTAAAGGTCACCTTCAGCTTGCATGTTTCTGGCCAGCGCTGTGATGTCAGGTATGGTGTTTTTTCTTCTTTTTTAGTTTACCTCGATGGATGATTGTTCACTGGCCTCGCCTCTATCCATATCAGCTTGTCCAGTGCCCTAAAAAACACAAAGCAGTTCCAAAAAGTCAGAAGGGCAGAGGAACGCATAATCTTGCATATATTTGTCTCTATGTTGGAATAAAATAGTGGACAGACTATGGACTACATTAAGTTGTGTTTACAGATATCACTGCAAGGAAATACTGATCTGTGTTTCTCCAAGAACAAGACGTGAATGAACTCCCAAAGAAATGTTCTCCTTCAAGAGAGGAAGAGAGCATTTACATGGGTAAACTGTTTCAGGCCACACAGAATCAAACACACAGGTTTATAATTTCACACATGGTTTTATATTCCTCAGCTTTCTTAAACTTTTTTTAAATATGAACCAGATTGTTTTAGAGATGTTTTGTTGAACTGAGTCTAGTAAAATAATTCATTATTTAGAATCCAACAGGCTTTACTGATCTGTGCTTGGCTATTGTTCAAGACTGTCCCTCGCTAACAAACTTGAAGATATCTTGTGCTGCACGGCCAATGAGTGTGAAGCCTTTCATTGGTTGGTTGACCTCGCAGAGGACCATCCAACCCATCCCACCACACGTATGCAGAGGGAGGCCACCCTCTCATTCACCGGGGTGAACCCCAACGTGCAGGCACCGGGATGAGGGGCAACAAGTATGCCCACTCCAGCTTGGCGCCTCTCACCCGGTAGATGTGCGGCAGACTAATGAGTTTGTAGAGGGCCGCACTTGGGCCTACGCGGTGACTTCCTCACTGTCCGACGCGTGCTTCAATAAACTCCAAATCGCTTCTGGTGGTTGCAATCATCCGTTTATTCCACTTGACATCTATGCTTCGACTTTACAGATACTGACACATACTGACCAGGCTAAACCCATTCGTTGTTGCCAACAATAAGCGACATTATAGCACGATCAACCGAAATTACGACCTACACCGACGCACCCACTTCCTCATACATACAAAAAAAAACAGAGCGTCAGTTTGGCTCCCATTCATACCTTGGTGACAGTCACGCCCCTCCTGACACACCCATCACCCCCACACCAGACCATGAGCTCCCGTCACATCAATAATTACTAATTTCAATCATATGGCTCTTACACCCGGGGCAACTCCAGAGTGGAAGAACGTCCAGCCCCTCTCAAGGAGACTGGTTCCAGAGCCAGAGCCATGAATCAAGGTGAGTCCAACTATCTCTAGTCGGGACCTCTCAACCTCCCGCACTAGCTCAGGCTTCTTCCCCACCAGAGAGGTGACATTCCACCTCCCAAGAGCCTGCTTTTGAAGCCGAGGATCAAACTCCAAGGTCCCCGCCCTCGACTGCCACCCATTTCACATTGCACCCGACCCCTTTAGCCGCTTCTACAGGTGGTGAGCCTATTGGAAGGGGGAACCATGTCTCCTCTTCGGGCTTTGCCCGGCCGGACCCCCATGAGTAAAAGCCAGGCCACCAGTCGCTCGCCAACGTGCCCTCGCAGAAACAGTCTTAAAGTAAAGGTCACCTTCAGCTTGCATGTTTCTGGCCAGCGCTGTCATGTCAGGTATGGTGTTTTTTCTTCTTTTTTAGTTTACCTCGATGGATGATTGTTCACTGGCCTCGCCTCTATCCATATCAGCTTGTCCAGTGCCCTAAAAAACACAAAGCAGTTCCAAAAAGTCAGAAGGGCAGAGGAACGCATAATCTTGCATATATTTGTCTCTATGTTGGAATAAAATAGTGGACAGACTATGGACTACATTAAGTTGTGTTTACAGATATCACTGCAAGGAAATACTGATCTGTGTTTCTCCAAGAACAAGCCGTGGATGAACTCCCAAAGAAATGTTCTCCTTCAAGAGAGGAAGAGAGCATTTACATGGGTAAACTGTTTCAGGCCACACAGAATCAAACACACAGGTTTATAATTTCACACATGGTTTTATATTCCTCAGCTTTCTTAAACTTTTTTTAAATATGAACCAGATTGTTTTAGAGATGTTTTGTTGAACTGAGTCTAGTAAAATAATTCATTTTTTAGAATCCAACAGGCTTTCCTGATCTGTGCTTGGCTATTGTTCAAGACTTTCCCTCGCTAACAAACTTGAAGATATCTTGTGCTGCACGGCCAATGAGTGTGAAGCCTTTCATTGGTTCGTCAACCTCGCAGAGGACCATTAAAGAATAATAAAAATCGGTGAGAAAAAGAGTCTGGAAGCAGAGAAGTCCGTATAATGGGTCAAAGGCAAAGACTCCAGGGCCAATCTTTAGCCCAGGGTGGAAAGTTTGAATTCATGCTGAAAAGTATGGGCCTAAAGCGTGACATGACTGAAACATCATTAGTTCAACTTTGTAAAACCAACTGTTAATATTTGGTTTTATTTTGTTTCTACACTTTATTCCAACTTGCTTTTATTCTAACTATGGTACAAGAACATTTGTTGTTGTGAGAATTATTCAGTGTTTCTTTTAAAACTGGCAGCAGAGTATTCATACACAAGCAGTCTTGCATGAAAAATAACATTTCATTTGAAGAGTAAAAGCCCTATGCAGGATTACACATCCCTATCAAAAATGTACTGAATATAAGGACCTGTAAAACAGACGTATTGTGCTTTACCTTGCATGCGGAAATATATACAGACAGACAGACAGACAGACAGACAGACAGATAGATAGATAGATAGACAAAACCCCTGCAATAACTGTAAACGGATCATACATTGTGTTGTGGCCATTTATGATAAATTTTGTGGATTGAAATTTCTACCAGTTTAGTTTTCTTCTTTGGGTACTTAAAATACATTTAAGTTAGTTTAAAACCGTCCGTCCGTCCGTCCGTCCGTCTTCTTCCTCTTATCCGGGGTCGGGTCGTGGGGGTAGCAGCTTCAGTAGGGAGGCCCAGACGTCCCTCTCCCCGGCCTCTTGGTCCAGCTCCTCTGGAGGAATCCCAAGGCGTTCCCAGGCCAGCCGGGAGACATAGTCCCTCCAGCGTGTCCTGGGTCTTCCCCTGGGCCTCCTCCCGGTGGGACGTGCCCGGAACACCTCACCAGGGAGGCGTTCAGGAGGCATCCTAACCAGATGCCCGAGCCACCTCAACTGGCTCCACTCGACGTGGAGGAGCAGCGGCTCTACTCTGAGTCCTCCCCGGATGACTGAGCCCCTCACCCTATCTCTAAGGGAGAGCCCAGACACACTACGGAGAAAACTCATTTCAGCCGCTTGTATCCGGGATCTCGTTCTTTCGGTCACGACCCAAAGCTCGTGACCATAGATGAGGGTAGGAACGTAGATCGACCGGTAAATCGAGAGCTTCGCCTTTTGGCTCAGCTCTCTCTTCACCACAACGGATCGGTACAGCGCCCGCTTCACAGCAGACGCACCAATCCGCCTGTCGATCTCCCGCTCCATCTTCCCCTCATTCGTGAACAAGACCCCAAGATACTTGAACTCCTCCACTAGGGGCAGCACATCCTCCCCAACCCGGAGAAGGCACTCTACCCTTTTCCGGCTCAAGACCATGGTCTCGGATTTGGAGGCACTGATTTTCATCCCGGGCGCTTTGCTCTCGGCTGCGAACCGCTCCAGTGAGAACTGTAGATCACGCCCTGATGAAGCCAATAGGACCACGTCATCCGCAAATAGCAGAGACGCAATCCTAAGGCCACCAAAACGGATCCCCTCAACACCTTGGCTGCGCCTAGAAATTCTGTGCATAAAAGTTATGAACAGAATCGGTGTTAAAAGGGCAACCTTGGCGGAGTCCAACTCTCACCGGAAACGAGTCCGACTTACTGCCGGCAATGCAGACCAGACTCTGACACCGATCATACAGAGACCTGACAGCCCTTATTAAAGGGTCCGGTACTCCATACTCCCGGAGTACCCCCCACAGGATCCCTCGGGGGACATGGTCGAATGCCTTCTCCAGATCCACAAAGCACATGTAGAGTGGTTGGGCAAACTCCCATGCCCCCTCCAGAATCCTGCTGAGGGTGTAGAGCTGGTCCAGTGTTCCACGGCCAGGACGAAAACCACACTGCTCTTCCTGAATCCGAGATTCAACTATCCGACGGACCCTCCTTTCCACAACCCCTGAATAAACCTTACCAGGGAGGCTTAAGAGTGTGATTCCTCTGTAGTTGGAACACACCCTCCGGTCCCCCTTTTTAAATAGGGGGACCACCACCCCAGTCTGCCAATCCAGGGGAACTGCCCCCGATGTCCACGCAATGCTGCAGAGCCGTGTTAACCAACACAGCCCCACAACATCCAGAGCCTTAAGGTACTCAGGGCGAATCTCATCCACCCCCGGAGCCTTGCCACCGAGGAGCTTTTTAACAACATCGGCAACCTCAGCACCAGAGATGGGAGAACCCGACCCAGAGTTCTCAGGCTCTGCTTCCGCAATGGAAGATGTGTTGGTGGGATTAAGGAGGTCTTCGAAGTATTCCGCCCACCGAAACACGACGTCCCGACTCAGGATCTCGACTCGGGATGTCGTGTTTCGGTGGGCGGTAGTTTAAAACCAAAATTTGTAATTCGTTTTGATATTTAGAATTGTTTAGATTACGTTGTTATTGTTAGACCCTCCCATTAATTTGACTAATTAAGAACACACTTGTGTTTGGTGTGGGGTTATTGTTTGGTAAATGTCTGGTGTGTAGACGGGAGGTTTTGTAAATGATTTATTGACCACTTTTTAGAGTTTTAAAGATGAAATTGAGATTTTTTTGTTTTCAACTAAGTTGCAAGACATGTTTTAGTAATTATTTTGTCTCTACTTTTTCAAAAAGTATATCACATATTTTTACAAAACAGTGAAGTGGGAAGTGCGTGCAAATCAAACCACCTGTTACCACCCACGGCCTATGTTGGAAATTACTTCGGTAAACTTCACAGATTCGGCTTTTCCGGATCAATAACTCATTGGCTGATGATTTATTCTTCCGCGCTGGGAGAATTACATTGGACCCTATGCAGAGCTCGCTGCTCCCCATATGCTTAGGGACCGTCTGCAAGTTCCTACACCAGAAGAATAACCATAGTGATATTCAAAAGCGTCACCAAGGAGAGGTGGATTATTATCAAATTAATTTCATGTGTATCTGATTTCCTGCATGTCATACCACATTTATTGGATTGGAAAATAATAAATATTTTGAGGAATTTCCCAAAGCCTAAATGGAAAAAAGTCCCTTTTGCTAGGTGTAGGATACAAAAGAAATCCATTAAACAGAACTGTTTGCTCTATAAATCAAATAGCTTTGGATAGAGGGCTTTCATTTTAATCATTTCATTTTAGATAAGAAATACCTACACGTTCACAGTATCATTATTAGAATACGTATAAATTTATCAATAACTAAACTATAGATCATTGTAGTGCCACCAAACTTGTAGAATACTAAGGTCACTTCATCTGGATCATACAACAACTCTTCCTTTGGGAAAATGTCTTTAACTCAATTTTTTTTAGATTTTTTTCATTGTTATTATAAGCATATTATAGCCAATAATTACTCTATAGATCATTGTAGTGCCACGAAACTCACCATACACATAGATAACCTCATCTAGTTCTTTCTACAACTCTTACTTTGGGAAAATGTGCCTAACTTTATTTTTTTATATTTTTCATTGTTATTACAAGCATATAATCACCAATAAGTATGCTATAGATCATTGTAGTGCCACCAAACTCATCATACACATACTGTAGATAACCTCATCTAGTTCATACTACAACTCTTACTTTGGGAAGATGGGCCACAGATATTTCTAATATTCTTCATGTAATATTAATGCAAAGACAAATTTATTTATATAGCACAATTCAGTACTGAGACAATGCAAGGTGCTTTACATGATTAAAATATAGGAAAATAAAACAGAATAAAAGCAAGTAGGAATAAAATGTAGAAACAAATAGAACGTTAAAAACAGTTGGACTAAAAAAAATTGGAACTAATAACGTTTCAGTAGAACAGTTTAACTAGAACAGTCAAAGGCAATCCTAAACAAATGTGTTTTTAATCTTGATTTAAAAGAACTCAGGCTTTCCGCACTTTTACAGTTTTCTGGAAGTTTGTTCCAGATAAGTGGAGCATAGGAACTAAATGCTGCTTCTCCATGTCTGGTTCTGGTTCTGGTTCTGCAGAGCAGGCTGGAGCCAGAAGACCTGAGTGGTCTGGAGGGTTGATGCACTGATAACAAGTCTGTGATGTATTTAGGTGCTAATTCAGGGATTTATAGACTAACAGAAGGATTTTAAAGTCTATTCTCTGAGATACAGGGAGCCAGTGGAAGGACTTCAGAACCGGGTCCATGTTCTCTATGTTCTTAGTCTTAGTGAGGACTTCAGAACCGGGTCCATGTTCTCTACATTCTTAGTCTTAGTGAGGACTTCAGAACCGGTCCATGTTCTCTAATTTCTTAGTCTTAGTGGAAGGACTTCAGAACCGGGTCCATGTTCTCTACGTTCTTAGTCTTAGTGGAAGGACTTCAGAACCGGGTCCATGTTCTCTACGTTCTTAGTCTTAGTGAGGACTTCAGAACCGGTCCATGTTCTCTAATTTCTTAGTCTTAGTGGAAGGACTTCAGAACCGGGTCCATGTTCTCTACGTTCTTAGTCTTAGTGGAAGGACTTCAGAACCGGGTCCATGTTCTCTACGTTCTTAGTCTTAGTGGAAGGACTTCAGAACCGGGTCCATGTTCTCTACGTTCTTAGTCTTAGTGAGGACTTCAGAACCGGGTCCATGTTCTCTACGTTCTTAGTCTTAGTGAGGACTTCAGAACCGGGTCCATGTTCTCTACGTTCTTATTCTTAGTGGATGGACTTCAGAACCGGGTCCATGTTCTCTACGTTCTTAGTCTTAGTGAGGACTTCAGAACCGGGTCCATGTTCTCTACGTTCTTAGTTTTAGTGAGGACTTCAGAACCGGGTCCATGTTCTCTACGTTCTTAGTCTTAGTGAGGACTTCAGAACCGGGTCCATGTTCTCTACGTTCTTAGTCTTAGTGAGGACTTCAGAACCGGGTCCATGTTCTCTACGTTCTTATTCTTAGTGGATGGACTTCAGAACCGGGTCCATGTTCTCTACGTTCTTAGTCTTAGTGAGGACTTCAGAACCGGGTCCATGTTCTCTACGTTCTTAGTCTTAGTGAGGACGCGGGCAGCAGCGTTCTGGATCAGCTTCAGCTGTCTGATCCACTTTTTAGGTAGGCCTGTAAAAACACCGTTGCAGTGATCAGTTCTACTAAAGATAAACGCATGGATTAGTTTTTCTAGATCCTGCTGAGACATCAGTCCTTTAATCCTGGAAATGTTCTTCAGGTGATAGAAAGCCGACCTTGTAGTTGTCTTTAGATGCTTTTGGAGGTTCAGGTCTGAGTCCATCACTACACCCAGGTTTCGGGCCCGATCAGTGGTTCCTAGCTGAAGCAGCTGAAGCTGTGAGCTAACTCTTGATCTCTCCTCTATTGGTCCGAAGATTATTACTTCTGTTTTGTTTTTATTCAGTTAAAGAACATTTTGTCTCATCCTGCATTGATTTCTTCTATTTCCTCAGTGCCTGAACTGGTTCATAGTCATCTGGTGACATGGTGATGTAGAGCTGTGTGTCGTATGCATAGTTATGGTAGCTGATGTTGTTTTTATGATCAGAGCTAGAGAGAGCATGTAGATATTGAATAGAAGGGGACCCAGTATGGACCCTTGGGGAACCCCGCATGTGATTTATGTCGTCTCTGATGTAAAGTCACCTACTGACACTAAAAGTCCTTTAAGTAGGATTTAAACCACTTGAGAGCTGTACCAGAGGGGACAAAGATAGAATGGAGTGATCGACAGTATTGAATGCTACACTGAGGTCCAACAGAACCAGCACTGAGGTTCTGAGGTCCAACAGAACCAGCACTGAGGTTGTGAGGTCCAACAGAACCAGCACGGTGGTTCTTCCACAGTCTGTATTTATATGGATGTCATTAAACACCTTGATAAGGGCGGTCTCTGTACTGTGGTGAGGAAACCTGACTGGAAAACATCAAAGTGGCTGGCCGTTGTTAAGAAGGTGTTTAATTGTTGAAACTCAGCTTTTTCTATAATCTTACTGATAAAGGGGAGGTTTGAGATGGGCCTGTAGTTCTGGAGTAGAAGTTTGTCTAAATTGTTCTTTTTCAGCAGTGGTTTGATAATTGCTGTTTTTAGGGACTGGGGGAAAACCCCTTACAGAAGGGACGTGTTTATTATCTGAGTCAACTCAGACGCTATGACAGGCAGAACGTTCTTAAAGAACGCTGTGGGGAGAACATCAAGGCAGCAGGATGAGGAACTTAGCTGCTGCATGATCTCCTCTAAGCTTTTTTGTTTTATTTGGCTGAATTGGGACATTTTGTCAGAAATAGTTCCAGCTGGATACAGCTTTGGTTCTGGTGTTGATATGGAAGTACAAACTGATCATCTAATTTTTAGTATTTTCTCAGTGAAGAAGTTAAATTCATTGCAGGCCCTGGTGGAGTTCAGAAGCCACTGACACAGGAGGATTTGTTAAGCTGTCGACTGGCAAATAAGACACGAGCATTATTAATGTTTTTATTGATGATCGCAGAGAAGAAAGATTCTCTTGCATTTTTCAGTTGCAAGTTATATCTGTAAAGTCTCTCTTTATAGATGTCATGGTGAACCCCAGTCGGTCGAGGCAGATGACCGTTCATACTGAGCCCGGTTCTGCCGGAGGTTTTCCTTCCCGTTAATGGGGAGTTTTTCTTCCCACTGTCGCTTCATGCTTGCTCAGTATGAGGGATTGCAGCAAAGCCATGTACAATGCAGACGACTCTCCCTGTGGCTCTACGGTTCCCCAGGAGTGAATGCTGCTTGTCGGGACTTTGATGCAATCAACTGGTTTCCTTATATAGGACATTTTTGACCAATCTGTATAATCTGACCCAATCTGTATAATATGATTGATTTTGTAAAGTGCCTTGAGATGACATGTTTCATGAATTGGCGCTATATAAATAAAATTGAATTGAATTGAATTTAACCTGCAGTCTGTTCTTTCTCCACCTGCGTTCAGCTTTTCCACATTCCCTTTTTTCACCTCTAACTGCTGGAGCATTTCTCCAAGGAGATTTTTTCTTCCCGGAAAGAACTTTCACTTTAACTGGAGCAATGCAGTCAATGATGTCTGAGACTTTAGAATGAAAGTTATCTACTAGCTCATCTACTGAGTTGCAGCCCAGGGTTGAAGTATCAGAGTAAGCTTGAATAAAAGTTTCCGTGGCATTTTCCTTAAAGGTGTGTTTTCTTACGATGTCCCTTTGGCTAAATGAGTCCCTGAAAATTATGCTTTCAAAGGTAACAGAAAAATTATCAGATAGGGCAACATCAGTTACATTGATCTTAGAAATCTTTAGACCTTTAGTGATGATCAGGTCTAAAATATGTCCCTGTTTGTGTGTTGGCTGTTTAACATGTTGAGTTAAACCAAAGTTTCTAAGTGTGTCACACAGTTCTTTTGTACTTCTGTCTTCAGGGTTGTCAACGTGAAAGTTGAAGTCTCCCACAATAATTAAACAGTCATAATCAACGCATATGATGTGGACTTAGAAGGCCTGTAAACATTCAGGAACATAGTTCGTACCGGGCTCTTTACCTGGAGAGCCAAATGTTCAATAGAGTCAAATTTTGCCAAAAACACCTTTTTACACTTTAGTGAATCATTAAATAATGTTGCCACTCCTCCACCTTGCCTTTGCTGTCTGCTCTCACAAAGAAAATTGTATTTTCGAGGTGTCGACTCCAACAGAATAACTTGTTCATTAGATTCATGTAACCATGTTTCTGTTAAAAACATTACATCAAGATTATTGTCAATAATGAAGTCTTAATTAAAAGGATTTTCCTGACAGAGATCTAATGTTTAATAAACCCAGTTTATATGACTTAGTGGTTGATGATGTCTCTGTGACAGGTTGCATCTGACAGTTTATGACTTTTAAGTATTTGTTCCTGTTTATCCTTTTGTTTTTCTTATTTCTGCCATGTATCATCACAGATATTCCATAATCTCCGGCAAAAGGCCCAAGCTGATGCTGGAAACTGTTATGTCTGATAAATGTGCGGCCAGGGCCCGATCTGTATCACAGTGAAGTAATCTGGAGGTCCTCAGCACCAGAATGTTCTGTGATACGTAGAGGAGGAGGATCTGAGGCTCCGAGGCCTTTGGAAAATGCTGGTTTAGTCACAGCAGAATGGGTATGTGGAGAGGATGTCATCTGTAGGCCAATCTTAAATACTTTGTTCATGTTATAAGAAAATTCCAGAAAAGGAACTTCTGGGCTTTGTGGAGAAGAAGGGGAGGCGGGTCCAGTCTGGACCAGTGTTCGTGACGATGGAGGTTCTTGGTCCTCTCGTTGTCCTGCTGAGATCTGGGATGAATCCTCCTGTAGCTCTGACGAAGCCTCTTTCTGTGTCATCTTTCTGGCCATCTTTATATTGGCTTGTTCGGGCTGTACTGGGCTTATCAATTGTTTTTGCACTGGTTGAGGTTTGTTTTGGGACAAAGCTGATGTTGCATGGTTCACAGAATAGAAGATGTTTGAAATCAGCCGTTTTGCTCCTGACCTATTTAGAGAGAAACCATCTCTGTTGAACAGATGTCTCCTCTCCCAAAAGATGTTAGAGTTGTCTATGAAGGTCACAGTTGTCTATGTTTGTTTACATGTTTTTTCTAGCCATTTATTTAGCATCAGAATTCTGGAAAAAATCTCATCTCCACAATTAACGGGTGCTTAAGGACCGCTGAGAAACACCTTGACATTAAGGCCATCAACTAAGTTCAACAGACGAATGTAATCCTCTTTTAATACTTCTGATTTCCATCAGCTCCATCATATATCAGAGATCTGATTACCCCGTATGTTGCTAACAGAGCACTTCGCTCTCAGACTGCAGGTCTGCTGGTGGTTCCTAGAGTCTCTAAAAGTAGAATGGGAGGCAGATCCTTTAGCTATCAGGCTCCTCTCCTGTGGAACCAACTCCCAGTTTTGGTCCGTGAGGCAGACACCCCGTCTACTTTTAAGACTAATCTTAAAACTTTCCTTTTTGACAAAGCTTATAGTTAGAGTGGCTCATGTTACTCTGAGCTACCTCTATAGTTATGCTGCTATAGGATTAGGCTGCTGAAGGACATCAGGGCCTATTTCTCTCACTCTACTGATTTCTACTGTTCTCCAGTTTTGCATTGCATTACATTGAAATGACTGTCGTCATTTCAGCTTTTAACTTTTTGCTATCTCTTTAGTTCCAGCTGAATACAGCTTTGATTCTGGAGTTGATATGGAAGTACAAACTGATCCTCTAATTTTTAGGATTTTCTCAGTAAAGAAGTTGTTAAGAAGCAATAATATTTTCTGTAACAATTAAGTTCTAGAATGTGTATGTGATTTTTTTTGTTTGTGAAATGTTTGTTACCTTTTGGGTGTGTCCTTGTAGCGGCCATCTTGTAACCTACCAAAGAGGAGGCCCGCCTCAAACCAAGCCCTTTTATAGAAAGGACCTTGTTTGCTGGACTTTGATTGGCTGGGCAGTTAATTGAGAAGGTGAGGACAACAGTATATAAGGAGACTGTTGGCTGAACCAAGAAGAGGGTGCTAGTGTGCATAATGGGGACCATTTAGATAATAAGCATAGACAGCATATGGAGAAGATCCTAGTAGAAAATAGAGATATATTTATTCACAAAGAAAGTGAGGAAAATGCATTAGATGCAGATATAAATATGAATGAATTAAAAATTGTATTAAAGGGTATCAGAAATAGCGCAACAGGAGAAGATAAGTTAAGTTATATGATGTTTCAGAAATTACCCGAGAAAGCATTTGAGCTTATATTACAATTATTTAATAAAATTTGGAGAGAAGGTAAAATGCCAAAAAGATGGAAAAGTGCATTAATATTGCCTTTTAATAAGCCTGGGAAAAATCCTAATCAAGTTGGAAATTATAGACCTATTGCCCTAACATCACATTTATGTAAATGGATGGAAAAAATATTAGTAAGAAGACTAAATTATACTCTTGAGAAAAAAGGAATATATGCACCATATCAAAGTGGATTTAGAAAAGGTCGTTCTACTATGGATGCTGTGGTGAAAGTAAGTAATGAGATGGAAAAAGCATTTAAAATGAAAGAAATAATGAATATTGTGTTCTTAGATATAGAAAAGGCTTATGATTCAATGTGGCGGGAAGGATTATTAATTAAATTAAATATGATAGGAATTAGGGGTAGATTTTATAATTGGGTTCTACATTTTCTAACAGAAAGAAGAATTATAGTTAAAGTAGGAGCTGAAATTTCAGAACAATTTGAAATAAATAATGGAATTCCGCAAGGAAGTGTTATTAGTCCAGTATTATTTAATATAATGATTAATGATATTTTTATGAAACTAGATAGAAGGATTGGATCAGCTTTATATGCGGATGATGGGGCCATATGGACAAGAGGAAGAGAATCCAAAATAGTAAGAAATAGAATCAAGGAGGCAATAGGAGAAATTGAAAAATGGTCATATAGATAGGGCTTTAAGCTCTCGACAAGTAAATGTTGTAATATGATATGTACAAAAAAGAAAAAGATAAATGAACAGAATTTGGAATTATATGGTCACAAAATGGAGACAGTAAGTAATTTTAAATATCTGGGTATATGGCTAGATCAAAAAGGAACATGGAGAACACATATAGAAAAAATAGAGACGAAATGTAAGAAAATCATAAATCTCATGAGAGCAGTAGCAGGAAAAGATTGGGGAGCAAGTAAACAATCATTGGTGCATATTTATAGGGCTTTAATGAGATCAACAATAGACTATGGGTGTTATATATATGGAGCAGCAGCTAAAACAAATTTAATGAAAATAGAACGAGTAATTAATAAAGCAATGAGAATTTGTACTGGTGCAATAAGATCAACACCAACTAAAGCAATGCAGGTAGAGTTAGGAGAAGTGCCTTTAGATTTAAGAAAAGATCAGCTCATGCTTACATACTGGTGTCGGTTATATGGATGTGGAAATGAAAATATAGCAAAAAGTGTTATAAAAGAGTGTTGGGAATATAATTCTTTTAAAGGTAAAGGTTTTGGATGGATAATAAAAGATAAATAAGAAGAATATAAAATAAGAAATATATGGTTTAACTCACCTAGACCTATAAGTAATATCCCTATTTGGTTATTTCCAAATGTCGAGGTAGATTTTTATATAATGGAATTAAAAAAAGAGTGGGTAAACAGAAGGAGAGGTCAAATGGCAAATCATTATATAAGAACTAAATATTATAGCTATTTAGATATATATACAGATGGATCTAAAGATGATAAAGGAAAAGTAGGTATAGGAATATATATTCCAATGATGAATGTAAGCATCGGTAGGAGATTACCTGATCAGATGTCAGTATATACAGCAGAAATGATGGCAATAATTATAGGATTACAATGGATAGAGGAAGTAAAACCTGATAGAGTAGTTTGTTGTGTTGATTCTTTGGCAGCACTTTACAGTATACAAAATATGAAATCAGAAAGAGAAGATTTATTATTAGAAATACATCAAAGTTTGTTCAGAATACAAAAAATGTATATAAATATAAAGTTTTGTTGGGTTCCAGCCCATGTAGGAATAAATGGAAATGAAAGAGCAGACCAAATAGCTAAAAAATCAATTAGAACAAATAATATTATAAATATACCGTATGGGAAAGGAGAAGCTAAGGCAATAATTAAAAAAGAAATTAAGGAAAAATGGCAGGATAGATGGAAAATGGATAAAAGTGGAAGAAATTATTATATGATACAGAAATCTATTAATGCCAAGGGTGTGACAAGGAAAAATCGAAGAGAGGAGACTATGTTAACTAGATTAAGATTTGATCATACTGGGTTAAATAAAACATTATTTTTATTAAAGAAAAGTGAAACAGATGAATGTATAGAATGTAAAGTAATAGAAAATGTAGAACATATTTTATTATATTGTAGGAAATATGATAAAGAAAGGATAGAATTAAAACAAAAGACAAGACAAATTGGAAGGGAATGGAAATTTGAAAGGATTAATAGGAACAACAGGAGAGGGGATAAAGGAAATGCAGAAAACTGTTATTAAATATCTTAAGAATACAGGATTATATTATAAGATTTAAAGGTATATGTATATATGGATGTATGTATATTTTGTATGTATATATGTATATGTATAGATAGATAAATATATAGATATATATGGATATATAGAGATATAGATATATAGAAATATGGATATGGGAATATGGATAGAGATATATAGGTATATAGAAGTATAGATATAGATGTGTAGAAATATGGATATAAATGTATATAAATATAGAAATATGGATATAGATATAAATAATCATCAAATTGATATGGCCCATGCTACATACTCCGGTACAGTAGGTGGCGGTATGCACCTAAAAGTTAAGGTTGCAATCTGCCATTAAACAAAAAGAAGAAGAAGAAGAAGAACAACCAAGAAGAGGGGGCAAGTCAGCCGGGACGTGATCGCACAGCAGATTGAACACGGAGAGAGTTGGATTTGGAGCGGCGCGGGAAAAACAAAACATAAAAATATATCGGATTTGGAAAAGGTGGATTTGGCATAAACTGGTATGTGAATGGTTCTGGTGGAAATGGAGGTAGAAATAGAGGAAGGTATGGATTTAGAAGGGTGGACGCCAGTGGGAAGAGGAAGAGGGAGAGGACGTGGAAGAAATAAAACAGATGAAGGAAAGGGAATTCAAGGCAGTAAACGAGAACTGGAAGGAAGTAGTTCGGATGAAGAAAGGATAGTTAGGAGGAAACTTGTGAGGGAGGAATTTAAAATAATATTAAAACTTAAAAATGAACAGGAACAGGATAACATCAGCCCCATTGTGGTGTCAAGAGAAATAAAAAAGAAAATTGGAGATGTCGAAATGGTAAAGATTTTGCGAGATGGAAACCTATTGGTTGTCTGTAAAAACGAAGAACAAATGAATAAGGCTTTAAATGTGGATAATATTTGTAAAAAAAACTGTGTTGGAGAACAAAGTGTTGGGAGAAAATAAAAAGATTAGAGGAGTGATTTATGGGATCCCTCTAGATGAAGATCTTGAGAAACTTAAGAGAAGTATTGGGGGTGCAAAAGTGAACAACTTGAAAAGATTGTCCAGAACAATAAATGGAGAAAGAGTAGGAAGTTTATCGATTCTCATTGAATTCGAAGAAAAAGAATTGCCACAAAACATTAAAATAGGTTATCTCAGTTTTCAGGTCAGACCATATATCCCTCCACCAATTCGTTGTTTCAAATGTCAAAGATATGGACACATAGCAGCCGTTTGTAAAGGAAAGCAGAGATGTCCAAAATGTGGGGAAGATCACAAGTTTGAAGAATGTAAAGAAGTACAAGAAAAATGTTGTAACTGTGGAGGGCAACATAGAGTTACATATGGAGGGTGTGAAGAAAGAAAGAAGGCGAAAGAAATCATACAGATGAAAATGACAAAAAACATAAGCTATGCAGAAGCAGTTAAAAATGTGAAGGAACAGAAAACAAGAAAAAGTGAACAAACACCGAGTCAAATTCCATTGCAAGCCAAAATACATTCAGAGGAAAATATCACAATATCAGTAGAAAAACTAATATTATTTGTAGCTTATGTAATCAATTGCACTGACCAAGCCAAGCATAAAACTGAGAAGATTAAAATAATAGTGAGAGGAGCTGAAAAGTTTTTGGGGTTTAAAGAAGGATCATGGGAAAATATAAACAAAAAGTTGGAGGTAGATGGGAGACCAGGACCATCAGGTGAAAGTAATTTATGTTAATATTACAGTGGAACGCAAGAAGTTTAATTGCTAACGGACACACACACATATATATATATATATATATATATATATATATATATATATATATATACACACACACACACACACACACACATATATATATATATATATATATATATATATATATATATATATATATATATATATATATATATATATATATCTTATTCTCCGCAAGATGGCGGATGGTGCGGAGTCTGGTACAGGAGCTCCCTTTTCAAGCCGTCCCCGGACTAAACCGCTGGTCTACAAGACTATTGATGGAAAGCTTATAGTAGAGGATGAGTTTTTAAACTTTCTTGTGGTCAAAATCAAGACTATGTGTCAGGAAGAGCTTGTGCTGCTTGCATCAAACACATTTGACTTTGAGTGGATTGAGTCCTCCAGAAAAGTCCTGTTTGAACTGTGTCCCAATACTAAGCAGCGGTATGTGGCCTTCAAAGGAAATCAGAAAGCTGCAAATGCCATTAAAAGCTGTTTAAAAGTTCTGAATGAGTGCGGGGAAGCTATACCGCACTTTGTCTCCCACTTCCTGGATGAGCTGCCGCCTGTGACGTTTAACAGCCTGGATGTCTCCAACTTACTTAGCAAGATGGAGCGTTTACAGAGCGAAGTTTGTGCCCTAAAGCATACAGTGTCACGCCAAGTGGATGTTGGGGAGGAGTTGCGTGAGGTTACCGCTACCATTGACCGCAGAGTTGCGGCAATGGAACGACATTTGGTGGCCGGTGGAGGAGGATCTAGGAGTGTGGACACGCCTGCTCTAGGATTACTTAACGTGAGTGACATGACATTGGCTGTGAACGCCTCTGAGGAGGTGGCGGCATGCATGGATTCTGTCCAAACAAACTGTGTTACTGCCGATAATGCAGCTATGCCTGTGAAAGAGACCAACATCGACTACCCCAGGATCGCTGGTGAATTTGTAGCGGTGAGTGATAACCGAAACTGCGCTGCTGATGCGCCCACGAGTACACCGACATGGAACTTGGTGGTGAAACAAGGGCGGCGTATGAGAAACGAGAGCCATCCAGCTTCGTTAAAACGCCAAGCTAAACCGGAGCGTAAACGACCAGCCCCTATTATTGGTACTGGCGCCCAAAGCACCATAAAAGTGGTTAGAACGAAGCTCGTAAATGTCTTTGCAACTAGATTTCTCCCTGATCTTGAGGATGAGACACTAACGAACTATCTTAAAGGAAAACTCGGGCGTGATGTTGAGTGCCGGCGTATTGTCACTGGGAACCCCAGATATAGTTCTTTTAAAGTCAGTGTGGAGTGTGAGAACGTTGCAGAAGTGTATAACCCAGAGCTGTGGCCAGAAGGTTCGGTGGTGCGCCGTTACTATGAGCCACACAATAAACCTACAACGTCTAAAGGTCCTGGGGTGATTACTTCTAGTGGTTCCAAAGGGTTCAATGGAACGGCTGCAGTGAATTCCACATAGACCAATTAATGCGTGTTATTTCTTACAATTGCCGGGGACTGCGTGTTGGTAAAACAACTGGAGATAAAGCAAGACGTCTGGTTGTGGATAGATTGTTGCAAAAATGTGATATTCTCTGTCTGCAAGAAACTTTTCTGTCGAAACAGGATCTGGCAAGTTTGAACTATATTAATGACAGTTTCTGTGGAGCTGGTGAATCCACTGTTGATCTTTCTATGGGTATAGTGAGGGGTCGAATCGCAGGAGGAGTAGCCATTTTATGGCACAAAAAGCTGGATCCAGTTTTAAATGTCATCAGAACTGGTGTTGACTGGTGTATTGCTGTACATTTAAAAGTTGAAAACAAAGAATTTGTCATTATTAATGTCTACACACCATATGATTGTCCTCAGAATGAAGACATTTATTTGAATAGACTTGCTTTTTTGAACTCTTTTATTGATGACCATTATTTTACCTCTGTGTATGTAGTAGGTGATATGAATGCAGATATATCTGATGAATATTCTTCATTTGCCAAACATATGCATCAGTTTTGTGATGATAACAGTTTTATATTGTCCAGTCAGCTGCTGCTACCTGCAGATAGCTATACCTATATAAGTGAAGCTTGGCATACAACGTCATGGCTTGACCATTGCATTAGCTCTGCTGATGCCCATGCTGTTGTAAAATCAGTATAAATCTTATATGAGTATTCTTTGTCAGATCATATTCCATTTTTAATGATGCTGGATATTAAAAGTCTTCCAGAGTTTGTACAGGGGGCAAATAGTGCACCTTCAGTTAAACTTAAATGGTCCAGACTCTCTAAAGAAGACTTATTAGCATATCATATGAAAACTGATCTTCTTTTGAGTAAAATAAGTCTTCCTCTTCAATCTCTTATGTGCTCAGATGTTAATTGCAGTGATATTTCTCACTGTAGAGACCTTCATACTATGTATG
>CM073129.1:56429974-56684974 GCA_037039145.1 Fundulus diaphanus
TATATGTATATATGTATATATATATATATATATGTGTATATATGTATATGTATATATGTATATATATGTGTATATATATATATGTATATATGTATATATATGTGTATATATATATATGTATATATGTATATATATGTGTATATATATATATGTATATATGTATATATATGTGTATATATATATATGTATATATGTGTATATATATATGTATATGTATATATGTATATATATATGTATATGTATATATGTATATATATATGTATATATGTATATATATATGTATATATGTATATATATATGTATATATGTGTATATGTTTATATGTGTATATATATATGTATATATGTATGTATATATATATATATATATATATATATATATATATATGTATATGTATGTATGTATGTATATATATGTATATATATATATAGGTATATATAGATAAAATAGACCATTAAGAACCACACTCCATACCAGTAAGTGGCGGTAATGCTACTTAAAGTTTGTTGCCAACCGCCATAAAACTCCACAAGAAGAAGAAGAAGAAGAACCAAGAAGAGGGTAAGTTCATGGCAAATACTTAAAGAAGTAACAATAGGAAGCGATCATTATCCTATAGTGACAGAAATAAAATTGGATATTGAAAAGTATGATGTGGGGGGTATAAAGAAATGGTGTTTCAGTAGTGCCAATTGGGAAAGATTTAGATTTATAAGTGAGCAGGAACTGGGAAAAATTAATTTGAATATGGAAATTGACCATTTAAACTTCTATGTTTGTAATGCTATTTTACAAGCTGCTAATGAATCCATAAAGAAAAGAGAAGGGAGGATACATAAGCAGATTGTTCCTTGGTGGACAAAGGAATGCAATACAGTAATCAAAAATCGTAATAAAGCTTTTAAAAGGTTGAAAAGGAATCATAGTGTACAGAATCTTATAGAATATAAAAGATGTCAGGCTCTTGTGAGAAGAACTATAAAGAATGCAAAAAAGGATTGTTGGAGGAATTTTTGTAATTCGGTGGGTAGAGAAACAGAGATTAATAAAGTATGGTCAATGATAAGAAGAATGAATGGTATTAAAAGAGAATATGGTTATCCAGTCCTGAGTGATGGTGAAGTAATAGCAGTTAAGGATGAAGAAAAGGTAGAAATGTTGGCAAAGACTTTTGGTAAAATAAATAGCTCAGATAATATTACTCTGGAAGGAAAAAGGAGGAGAGAAATGACAATATTAGAAAGCAGACAGATATTAGAGAAGACAGAGAATGTAAATGATTTATTGAATGTTCCTTTCACAAAATCGGAATTAAATAGAGCACTTCAGACAGTTAAATTAACGACACCAGGAAAAGATCAGATTTGTTATTTAATATTAAACCATCTTAGTGAAACATCTAAAGAAATTTTATTGGAACTTTATAACAAAGTTTGGGAAAATGGAAAATTACCAGAAAGTTGGAAAGAGGCTGTAATAATACCAATACGTAAACCAGGAAAAGATGATACAAAACCTGAAAATTATAGACCAATTGCGTTAACATCAAATATTTGTAAAATAATGGAGAAAATGATTAATGAAAGAATGATTTATTATATAGAATCAAACGGATATTTATCAAAATACCAAAGTGGTTTTAGGAGGGGTAGAAATACTATGGATGCAGTTTTGAGTTTAGAATTTGAAATCAGAAAAGCTCAAATTAGTAAAGAAAGTATTATAGCAGTGTTTTTTGATATTGAAAAGGCATATGACATGTTATGGAAAGAAGGATTATTAATTAAAATTATGAAGATGGGTATTACAGGCAGGATGTATTGGTGGATCAAAGATTTTCTAACTAAAAGACAAATACAAGTTCAAATAGGTAAATATCATTTTGGAAAATATATTGCTGAAAATGGTACTCCACAAGGAAGTATAATAAGTCCTTTATTATTTTCGATAATGATTGATGATGTGTTTCAAAATATAGATAATAGAATGGGTTTTTCTCTTTTTGCTGACTATGGAGCTATGTGGAAGAGAGGGAGGAATTTGGAATTTATTACTAAAAAGATGCAACAAGCTATTGTTAAAGTTGAAGAATGGTCATTAAAATGGAGATTTAAATTTTCAATCGATAAGACTAAAACAATGTTCTTTTCAAGGAAGAAAATTAATGATGGTAAATTAAAATTATATAATCAAGAAATAGAAAGAGTGAAGCAATTAAAATTTTTAGGGGTTTGGTTTGATGAAAGAATCACATGGAGTATATATATTCAAAGAGTTTTAGACAAATGCAAGAAAGTAATAAATATTATGAGATGTTTAATTGGTAGGGAGCGGGGAGCAGATAGAATAGCATTAAAGAATATATATATACAGGATTAATTAGATCAGTGATAGACTATGGAAGTATTGTGTATAATTCAGCAGCAGAGACAAATTTACAAAAACTGGATCGGATTCAATATCAAACAATGAGATTATGTACAGGAGAAATTAAAACTACACCAACAGCCGCATTATTGGTAGAAATGGGAGAAATGCCACTTGCATTTAGAAGAGAGCAATTAACATTAAATTATTGGGCTAATTTAAAAGGTCATAGAAAGGATCATCCAACTCTACAAATAATAAAACCCTGTTGGGAAAAAGAAGTAAAAGATATTAGAAGTTTTGGTTGGATTGTACAGGAAAAAATAACAGAATTCAAAATTGATCAGATTAGTATAAGTCAAACAGTTCCATTATCAGTTATACAACCATGGATAATAGGGGGTTTTCACTGACGTCACTGGCCAACTTCCGGTCCGCCATATTGGGTGTCACACTCCCTTATCTCTAGTTGTCCTACACGTATTTTCGTATCGAGAATGGATAAGTACGCCAGCACGCTAGAGCGACCAGATAAGGATGTATTTCTGAGGAAATGTTCCGTGATCGACCATATGGACCCCTATGCCCTCCACGGTGCCTTGTTTAGCCGTAATCCAGATGATTGGCCAAATGTAGAGCACGGCGACATCGTGCATTACCTGGTGTTCAGTGAAAACCCTCTGCACACTCTTGAGGAAATGAGAGCTTACAAGGGTCTAGAGGCTCACAACCAGTTCACATCTGGTTGGGTACGAGATGTCGAAGTTATGTACATCAAGGAAATCGCCATCATACGTGGACGGGTGAGTTTTAATAAGATGGTAAAAATGTAAACAATCCGACGCAAATGCGGCGCATGCTTCTGCGGTGGCTGACTGCCGGCGGTGCACGAAGGCGCTTGGTTGCAGGGCTGATCGACGCCGCTCGCGGCTTTAATTATTTAATCAGAACAATGACCAGTGCAAAATTAAGTTGTATTTACCGTATTTACGCCGGCAAAAGCCTACCGACGTAACCCGGAAGTAGCGCGGACGTCACTTTCCATATCGGACGTCTTCGGCTACCTTGTTTGTGGTGTGAGCGCCTATACTTCAGAACAGTTCTGAAGCTACAAGTCCTTGGAGTCTCATGTGCAGTTTACGAATGGATGGGTTCAGGAGCGGCAGATCTTAAAGCCAGCAAACAGTGGGAACACAGTAACTCGTACAAAGGTAAGCTGCGCTCAGACGGGCTCTGGCACATGCTAAGTTAGTAGCTGCTAACCGTTAGTGCTAACAACCACTCACGCATGTAATGTACTTTTAACTAACTGCTATGTGTTTCAAACGTTTAGAACACACTCTCATTGACATCGGGATACTGTGGAAAGTTATGTTAGGTCGTCTTACAGCCGCGATCCAAGCGAGCCGACGACTCTTTGTTATCTCTAACAGTTGTTCTCCGTGGTTGCGCCTCCAGGCAGGAAAGCGGTGGAAAATTAACCCGTTTCTATGTTTTTCCCATGGCGATCATGTGTTGCGCTGTTACAGCCCACAATACAGCAACGGTTTACATGTTTTACATACTTAACAGTTAATTACCTGTGACAAAGTGAGCACCGCAGACTCTGGCGTATTCCAGCTTAACACCGTCCAAATCGGACCTGGATATCCGTGTCAGCCATAGGTGACGGCGTTGTTCAGAGAGCTGCTTTGTTTTTTCACACTGATTCACTATCACGGCTGGTAGGCGATAGAAAGAGCGTTGATCTCCACCTCCACGGGCCGTGCAACCAACCATTAAACACGTTTTCCCCATTGTTCACTTCCAATACTGCCTAAGGCGTCATACAATGCAGGTCAACGGTGCGAAACGACTGACACCCAATATGGCGGACGCGCAGAGTAGTCACGTGAGCGTGACGTCAGCTGAAAACCCCCTATTACAGATGCTAGAGTAGATTTTACTTTGTTGGAAAGAAGAAAGGATAAGGAATTCATATTAAACTCATATATAGTACAGGAATATATTCATAAATATTATAATTATGTAAAAATGTATACAGATGCCTCTAAAAATATAACAAATCAAATAGGAGTAGCCTTTATTGTACCAGAATTTAATGTTAAAATTAGGAAAAGAATAAGTGATGGACTTTCAATTTATACAGGAGAAATGATTGCAATATTATTAGCTGTTCAATGGGTGGAAGAAGTTAAACCACTAAGATCAGTCATATGTTCAGATTATAGCTCATCTTTAATTAGTTTTGTCATGGTTTTCAGATGACGAGTCCACATGCAGATACGATCGGGAAGCAAGGCACAGTTTTAAGATGTTTATTTAGGAAACAGGCAGATATAACGGACGGAACTACAGGCAACTCGGCAGGGTCAGAACGTCACGGCTGGAGAGACTGCAAAGAGAAGAAGAGTAAGTGACTCTAAAAGGTGAACCAGGAGAACTACTAGAAGCTGCGCTGCTTACCATGAAGCTGGGCGGGGAGAAGTAGCGCCGAGGGAACTCTGTGATCCTACTCTGTTGGTGTTAGGCGGCTATTGGCTGAGGGCGGCAGATGTTACTGGTGAGGGATCCAGAGCGAGCTTCCTCGGCAGTGGGTGACAGATGGATTGACCAGAGCAAAATCTGAGCAGGAGGATTCTGTTGGTCTGTTTCTTCGGACAAGACGTCAAGACAGGTGAGTGCATCCAAGCACCAAAACTGTGACAAAAACAGGGAGATCCAAAATTAGTCAAAGTTCAAAGACGAAAAAACTCACAAGCAGGTTTTCAGGAGTTGGGTCAGAGGCCACGTCGTACCACGACTGGTTAAGGCTCTGGCGTCTTCCATCTGTCAGCGCTCTGCTTAAGAAGCCAGAGGAAGCCGCCTGCAACGAGCTGCAGGTGTGGGCCACGCCCCCTCAACCAACTAGGCACACCTGAGGAGTAGAATTAGAGTAAAACAACACAGAGAACCCTGACACTACCCCCCCCCCCTCAACGGCCGCCTCCTGGCGGCCCAGACGAAGAGGTGCTGGGCTGAGTAGACCAAAAGTCTAAAATCAAATCCTTGTCCGCGATAGCTGCTGCAGAGACCCATGAGCGTTCCCCAGAGCTGCGACCCTCCCAATCGACGAGGTATTGGTGACCCCTACCTCGTCGACGGGCGTCCACAACCCTGAGGACGTGAGGGTTCTGACTGTCCTGGGCGGGTGGAGGCGGTCCGGAAGGAGGGCATAAGTTGCTGTCCAAAACGGGCTTGATCTGGGAGACATGGAAAGTGGGGTGTACTCGGGAGTGAGGAGGCAAACGTAGACGGACGGTGGTCGGGTTGATAACTGTGACTATCTCATAGGGTCCAGTGAACCGGGGAGCAAGCTTCTTAGCGGACGGGTTGGATAAGACGTCTCTGGAAGATAACCAAACTTTCTGACCAGGGTGATATTGAGGAGCTGGTCTGCGGTGCTGGTCGGCGAACCTCTTGCTCCGCTCTGCGGTGCGAGTGAGTGCAGTGATGGTGGTTCTCCAGATGTCTTGACAGCGAGCAATGTAATCGTTGACAGAGGTGAAGGGAATCCTGAGTTCATCCGTGGGTAGGAGTGGAGGTTGATATCCTAAAGCTACTTCAAAAGGTGAACGTCCGGTAGCTGAAGTGATGTGAGAGTTGAGGGCATATTCTACCCAGGGCAAAAACTTATTCCAGTCAGAAGGTGAAGATGACGTGAGGCAGCGGAGGGTGGTCTCTGGCCATTGGTCTGAGGATGGTATCCGGAGGTGAGTGTGTAACGGGCACCCAGAGCAGAGCAAAAGTGCCGCCAGACCTGGGAGATGAACTGAGGACCCCGGTCAGAGAGGATATCAACTGGTATGCCGTGGAGTCTGAAAACATGCTTTATGAGGAGTTGGGCCGTCTGGAGGGCGTTGGGTAATTTACGGATGGGGATGAGATGACATGACTTTGAGAACCGGTCCACAACTGTCAAAATAATTGACATACTCTGGGACAACGGAAGGCCTGCAACGAAATCAATAGCGATGTGGGACCATGGACGTTTGGGGATGGGGAGAGGATTTAACAAACTGGAAGGTGGCTGAGTAGAGGACTTATTCTGGGCGCAGACGGGACAGGCTAGCACATACTCTCTCACATCCTTGGTCCATGAGGGCCACCAGAAGTGCCGGGACACCTGAGACTGGGTTCTATAGATGCCCGGATGGGCGGAAAACTTAGCATCATGACGCCAGCGTAGAACCTCAGGGTGAACAGACTGGGGAACATACTTAAGTCCGACCGGACCTGTACCTGGGTCCGGGTCTAATAGTTGGGCCTGGTTGATCCTGTCCTCCAGGTCCCAATGCAGGGCTCCAACAGTACATGTGGGGGGAAGAATGTGTTCCGGCTCCTTCTCTTGTTCAGAAGGGGCAAATTGACGAGACAGTGCATCAGGTTTAACATTTCTTGAGCCAGGTCTGTAGGTGATGGTGAGGTTAAACCGTGAGAAAAACAAAGACCAACGGGCTTGTCTGGAGTTGAGTCGACGGGCTGACTGCAGGTAGGAGAGGTTCTTATGATCTGTCCAGATTATGATGGGCTGCTCGGATCCCTCTAGCCAGTGCCGCCACTCTTCTAAAGCTAGTTTTATAGCTAGTAGCTCACGATCGCCCACATCGTAGTTCTGCTCAGCAGGGGACAAACGACGGGAGAAGAACGCACACGGATGTAACTTATTGTCAACCTCTGACTGTTGGGACAAAACCGCACCCACACCGGTATTAGAAGCATCTATCTGTAGGACAAACTGTTTGGCTGGGTCGGGGTGAACGAGTATGGGAGTCTGGGAAAAACGGGACTTGAGTCTGTTGAAAGCCTCCTCTGCCTCAGGACTCCAGATGTATGGGACCTTGGTGGAGGTAAGAGCATGTAATGGGGAGGCTATCTGGCTATAATTCCTGACAAAGCGCCTATAAAAGTTTGCAAAGCCCAAAAACCGTTGGAGCTGTTTACGCGACTCAGGGACAGGCCACTCCATTACTGCCTTTATCTTTTCCGGGTCTGACCTTACTTGTCCGCCTTCTAAAACTAAACCAAGAAAAGAAACAGAGGTCTGGTGAAAATCACACTTCTCAGCCTTAACGAACAAACGATTCTCTAAGAGTCGTTGGAGAACAAGACGGACATGTTGCTTGTGTTGTTCTAAGTCACGAGAGTAAATAAGGATGTCGTCCAGATAGACGAAAACAAAAACGTTCAAAAAATCCCGAAGGACATCATTAACCAATGCCTGAAATACTGCCTTTAACGGCTTAGGTTGCCAACCTGCTGTCGCGGCAGATGTGCGAAACTCCACAGAGAAGTCAGATACGCGTCGGCCGCGCTGTTTCAAAGAAAGGAGGTTACGAGACTGTTGAGCCGAATCTAACTCAGCTGAAAAAACCGTCTTGAACTCAATAACGAATTCCTGAAAGGAACACCCGAATGATTGGCAATCAGGGAAACGAGCCTCAGCCCATCTGAGAGCTCTACCCATTAGAAGTCGTAAAACATATGATATTTTAACTTGATCTGAGGCAAATGTCTGAGGAGAACGGTTAAACACGAGTTTGCACTGAAATAGGAACCCGCCGCATTCCCCGCTGTCACCAGAGAACTTCTCCGGACAAGGTGACGCGCTCTCAGGAGGTGGAGTCTGATCATGACTCTCAGCACTCTGAGCGGCGGGAGGCGGGGTACTAAGGTCTTGAGTGACAGGCGGAGTCATCGCGGAAGTGACTGCGTCCATCAGCTGGCTAAACTGAGCGGCTAATCTCTGAAGCTGTTCCTGTGTCGAATTTACAGCAAACCCAAGCAACTGCATCTGTTCCTGCTGTGCGGCAAGCTGCCGCCCGAACGTATCCGCTGGACTTTGGTGGCCAGAGCCTTCTTCTGTCATGGTTTTCAGATGACGAGCCCACATGCAGATACGATCGGGAAGCAAAGCACAGTTTTAAGATGTTTATTTAGGAAACAGGCCGATATAACGGACGGAACTACAGGCAACTCGGCAGGGTCAGAACGTCACGGCTGGAGAGACTGCAAAGAGAAGAAGAGTAAGTGACTCTAAAAGGTGAACCAGGAGAACTACTAGAAGCTGCGCTGCTTACCATGAAGCTGGGCGGACCTAACCGGGGAGAAGTAGCGCCGAGGGAACTCTGTGATCCTACTCTGTTGGTGTTAGGCGGCTAGTGGCTGAAGGCGGCAGATGTTACTGGTGAGGGATCCAGAGCGAGCCTCCTCGGCAGTGGGTGACAGATGGATTGACCAGAGCAAAATCTGAGCAGGAGGATTCTGTTGGTCTGTTTCTTCGGACAAGACGTCAAGACAGGTGAGTGCATCCAAGCACCAAAACTGTGACAAAAACAGGGAGATCCAAAATTAGTCAAAGTTCAAAGACGAAAAAACTCACAAGCAGGTTTTCAGGAGTTGGGTCAGAGGCCACGTCGTACCACGACTGGTTAAGGCTCTGGCGTCTTCCATCTGTCAGCGCTCTGCTTAAGAAGCCAGAGGAAGCCGCCTGCTGCAGGTGTGGGCCACGCCCCCTCAACCAACTAGGCACACCTGAGGAGTAGAATTAGAGTAGAACAACACAGAGAACCCTGACAAGTTTGCAATATAATCATTCAGAAAGCAGGCCAGATATTTTAATAGAAATACAACAGACACTATATAGAATAAATATGATGGGTTTAATTATAAATTTTGTATGGATACCGGCACATTATGGAGTTAAAGGAAATGAACAGGTAGATAGGGCAGCAAAAGAAGCTGTTAGAAATTCATCAGTGGATTTATTTGTTAATTTTAGTAAATCTGAAGTTAAAATGTTAATTAAACAGAAAATAAAGGATAAATGGCAAAAGGAATGGGAGAAAGGAAATAAAGGACGTTGGTTTTATAAAATTCAAAAGAAAATTGGAGAAATGAGAAGAACAGAAAGAACAAGAAGAGGAGAAACAATCTTTTCTCGATTGAGGTTTGGCCATACCGGATTAAATGGTACTCTGTTTATTTTAGGAAAACATAGGAATGGCAAATGTGAATATTGTGGGGTAGATGAAACAGTTGAGCACGTGATGTTATACTGTAATAAATATGAGGAGGAGAGACAGCAATTAATTCGAAATTTGAGTAAAGTAAAAGTTAAATTAGATTTATTTCAATTATTCAGAAGTATTTCAGATAGTAATATTTACAGTATAGTATTTCAATATCTAAAAGTAACACATTTATATAATAGAATTTAATTCCTGAGAGTCATTCTGGTCCACATTCCATTCCAGTAGATGGCGGAAATGCATCTATCTGTTGTTTGCCAACCGCCAAAAAATTTCAAAGAAGAAGAAGAAGAAGAACCAAGAAGAGGAGAGGAGAGGAGAATCGGCTGACACGATTTCCGGTAGAGTTGTCGGGGAGTTGGTCGGACTTTGAACGGGGGGACCGAGTGACAAACCGAGGAGACGCCGCAGAGCTACGGGCAGGAAGGAGGACATCTCATCGACGGTTGGCATAAGCTGGTTTGTGAATGGGTCAGAATGGCTACTCAGGAAGTGGAGGAAGATGGGGAATTGGATTATGGCGACTGGACTCCAGTGGCTAATAGGAGAGGAGGAATTGGGGTGAATAGAGCAGAAGGAGGGTGGATGACGAGTCAAGGAAGTAAAAGGAGTTTGGTGATGGGACATTAATGTTTATGTTATCCAGCCACTCATTATGACTAAAAATAAAGCAAAAGCTTTCATTTGTTAACGCCGAGCGTCCGCTAGCCAACAGGATATTAGCCTTGCTAACATCCAGTTTCGGACATTTCTAAAGGAGTACGTTTTAAAGCATAAAGCGTAACTATTCTGCTCCGCCATCCTCCGATGGTGTTATAAGCTTTATTCCCGCATCAATATGGTATATTAATGCCGGTTTTCAAGGCAATTTTGGCAACTTTATGTTGGAACCTCTTAGTCACCGAGTTGCTGCAGCGACCCCATGCGCCCGGAGGGAGAATCGCATTAACAAACTCGGTCATAAGGGTTTAAATGATTTTACAGGACAAACCGGTCCTCAGAATATTATTTCAACAAATAATGTTTTGTTTAACTTGGGCTTTGCATTGTGAATGGATTGAAATACATGGCAGATGTTTTAACTCCATTCCATGTTTTTGGAATCAGATCTGCAGTGAACGGGATTCACTGAATTATTCTGATCATGATCAACCACTCTTGTTTGTCTTTTGTTTGTTTTTGCATGTAAATAGTTCCTTAGCTTAGCTTCTTTTATCTACATTTTGCTTAGTAGTTTAGTTAAGTTTCACTAGCCTAGTACAGAGGATTTGTTAATCGAAATATTGTGTTAATTCAGTTAAAAAGCATTACATAGTAATGTTCTCTGTATGTTCATTTTATTTCTGTTATTAAATTCTTGAACTTGAAAAGAAGTTGTCAGTCATTTATTCTATGTGTGTGCAGGTTTTGCTGTTAAAAGATGGCTAGTGCTCGAATTCATCCCTTTCAAACATTGTCTTGATATCAGTTTAAGAGCTGATCATCACCAGTCAATACTTAACAGACAGTTATTTATGAGTTATTTATGAAACATTAAATAACTTTAAACAGTGTATAATTGCACAGCAGTATCTCCACTGATCCCACCCACCCAGGCAATGTGCTGTTCACCCCTCTCCCATCAGGTAAATGCTTCAGACGCATCAAATCCAGAACTGATAAACTCAGAAACAGCTTCTTCCCCGGAGCTGTGAGGGCAATCGCCCCCTGCTGAGAAGATGGTGATCCATCATGTTACAATAACACTAACCAGGGTTATAGCTTATCTGCCCTCTTATTCAATATCATACTGCACATTTCTGTAAATAAAGCCTCAAGATCACTGCACAAAAATTACTTCATTACATGAGATTAAAGAAGGAGGACTAATCCATGGAACATGGCTCATATCACTTGCAAAGGGACTGATATCATAGCTCTCAGACTCTGATACAAAATGTTTTATCTTTTTCATGGTCTGTGTGAAAAAACCTCAAATCTGTTGTGCATGCCTGTCATGGTACTTTTTTGTTGTTTTTTTATACGTCCTAAACTAGTGTCCGCCTCAAAGGTAATCTCACCATAGTAACACATGACGATAAATTCTTCTTGATTCTTATTCTGAGTTTTAATCCATATGAATCTTTTAAAACAAAACAGCTCTAATTAAATAACAGGCAGTGTGAATAAAGTTGATATTGTCTTTGAAGTAGATGTAAATGTTTGTAAATGAGCTGTTTGGTTACAGTTTGAATGAAGCAGCAGTTTAATGGTTACCTGGTCTTGTTGCCTCTGTCTGAACTCTTCTTCCAGAGTTTCTTTGGCTCTTTTCTTGAAAAATTCATCCAATAAATCTTCTTTTTCTTTTACACAGACCACCTCATGGAGATCATTTTCATCTAAGCAACATGAATAATCCTTGCAACATGAGCAGTCCGTGTAACATGATATGATTTTGTTGTAATTTGATATGATATCCTTGCAACATGAGAATTCACTGCAACATTTGCAGGATCTCAGTATAGATAAGATGTAAAGCCCACCAACCAAGCCCAGTAGTGTGCTCACACCAATAACCTGAAACAAAGAGTGGTGCATGTTTGTTATTAATGTTACCAATAATGATGCAGAAGTTAATAACTTGCCATCCTGTATAAAAGGATAATCATAAATACTCACCTTTGACCAATTTTTGAGCTCATCCACCTTGGCTTGCTCCTCATAGGTTCTGGTTGTTTTGCAGGGAATCTTGGCATTTTCACCAGACCAGCTGTTCTGACAGCAAGCATACCAGTCTCCATCCAATAACACAGCAACAACCCACAGCAGACCAATCAGAACAGCCTTCATGAGATGAGGAACAGTGTTCCAAAATTTACAACTATGTTTTCTCTTACTCCAGATGTAGATGCAGATACTAAAGGAGTTCTTGTCCCTCCAAAGCACCAAAAACATTATTACAAAAATTGGAAGAGTTATGTAAGCAACACAGTCTCTTGTCTGATTCTTATCTTTTCTGCAGGTGCAGGTAACTTCTCTCTCAAACAAAACGCTGTTTGTAAAAATGAGAATGATCGTACCAAAGGTGGTAATCTGAGTAAAGGAAGGTGCCAGGAAGCTCTTCATCTTGATCAGCCTTTAAGTCCTTAAACACTGACTGTGTTGTTAGATAATCAGATTCTGCAGGCTTTATTTAAAAAAAAAACTTAGAAGTTCTACCCTCTTCTCTGTGTTGTTTCTACTTAAAAAGGAGCCCTCTGCTGTGATTGGTCTGCTCTGTTTCCTCTTCAACTGTTGCCACCCAGCTCTATGATTTCTCTGGTTGAATTATGATCATTGTATCTCTGTCAACATTTGCTCAACCTGAAAAACTCCAACTGTGACAGAGAGAGCTGAGAAGATGTGCTTCCTGTCAATATCTGAGTGGGGTAATTTGGACCAGTACTGTGAAAACCACAGCTGTGCGGAAAGATGAGCGGAAGAGTGCTTATTTTAAAGTGTTAGATGAGTTTGGGCGAGTCTGTGTTTTATTGCTCACATTTAAAAAGTCAGTAAAACACCAAGACTCCTGCATGTGAAAGAGGAGATATGGAGGATTTTTCTGAGCTGAAGAGAATAATTGATGCTGGTTTAATAAAACGTCTGCAGCAAGGAAGCCCAAGAGAAAAAAAAACATTAATTTTTATCTATTTTAATTACAGCTCTTCTCCATCTGATGGAGAGTCCTTGACAGGAAGTAACATGGGTCCTTCTGTAAAAGTATGTATTATGTGGACATTTTTGTGTAAAACTAAAAGTATCTGTTATTGAAAAAAACTTGATTGGTTTTGAAATTCAGTTTACGCTGCACATGAGTTCAAATGCAGGACCACCTGCCTTTCTCCATTAGTACCAGGGTCTTTAATTCTCTTCCGCTCGTCCACCGCACAGCGGCGCGATTTGCAGTACGGGTCCAAATTACAGTAATATACCCCACAGATATTGACAGGAAGGGCAGATTCTCAGCTTTCAGTCACAGTTGGAGTTTTTCAGTAACAATGTCCAAATCAGGTCGATATCAAGTATGGACACTGATCAAATCCATGGTTGGATCAACTCTCAACTCCTCTGTCCTTGCCTGGTTACTCCAGCAGATATTCTGAGGTTTCACTACAGCAGCTTCCAATGAAGAAACTATTTAACATTCAGGATATCCAGGGATGTCAGATAGTTGCTGCAGACGGTTACAGGCTTAAATCTCCTGATATGGAGCTAAAACCATGGTTTTATTGTTTTTTATATTTTAGTTTTTTTCACATTTAAAAATATTTGTTGCTTTCTTGTGCAGAGCCTCAGCAAACTCTTGTTCAAATGCTTTACAAATGCATTTGATTTAATTTGATTATAAGATAAAGAGTACAAAGTGGAGTGAAAATGTATTGTAAAATAATCAGAAATCTAAACAAACAGAAATGTAGGCCCACTAGACCGCATAAACATCAGAATAACATTAACCTCTTGTTCTTTCTTCACCTTGATTAAAACCTTTATTGTGATCCAGACCTGATGCCCTGATGTTCCTCATCATGAAGGTTCTAGAGAAAGTCCTGTTGACCCTCCTGAAGAGCAAACCAGCAGCTTTGAGGACCTCCTGCTGTTTGCTCATTGCCGTGGAGGTTAAGATGTAGACGCCTCATAGACCTGCTTCAACAGACCCTCTGTCATTTAGACAAGGCAGGCAGTACTGTGAGGATCATGGTTTCTCCTGAACATTTCACACAATTCAACTTGATCTACTTTGTCAGAGACTCCTGAAGACTCTGGTGGAGACTTCAACAATCACCTGAATCACAAACTACATGGTAGGTTTGGGGGAAAAAATCACTTCATTCTGAATGTGAATAAAACAAGAGAGAAGACTGAAACAGAAACAGTTCAAACAGTTTTAAGATCCTGGCGGAAGAAGTGGAGGTGGTGTAGAACTTTAAATACCTCACTGTTCACCTGGACAACAAACTGAACTGGAGACAACTGTGAAGCTGTCGAGAAGGAGGAACAGAGCAGACTGGACCTCCTGAGGAAGCTGAGGTCCTTCAGGTTGAAGCCAGATTATCTCCTCTATCATCTGTAGAGTTATCAGCATCACAACCTGACTTATAAAAGCTGAGCAAGCTAACAGGAGCCAGCTGTGTTCTGGAGAACTTTCTAGAATCTCTGGAGATGACTTTACAAATAAGGATTCTTAATAAAATGAAGAACATTATGGACAACCCAGAGTTTAAGCTTCATCAGACTGTTATAGAACAACAGAGTTTCTTCAGGGAGAAGTTTCTTCAGATCTACTGTGAGACAGACCACAACAGGATATCCTTCCTGCCTGCAGACCTCAGCAACTAGAGCAAGTCTGAAGGAACCGCTGTAACATGAGTAAAAACATTTAACTTCCCCGTTAGATTGACAACGTATTTAGAATTTGAATTATGTTGATATTGTAACCCAGGTTAAAATCCCTTGGTCCTTTTTTTCTCCAGTACCTGAACACACCACAAGACACACCCCTGTAGTCTAACCAATCATAAAGTTCAGGCACATTTTATAAGCTGAGGTGAGTTTCCCCAATCAGTAGTGAGGGGGAAGCCACCGGAGCAGCTGCACTTGTGTCTACTGCCGTGGTGTTAGAAACCATCTGGTTCCATGGTGTGTCGAATATCTGCGGGAATTGGCCAGGTGAGCCCAGCTGTGGGTCAATTGATGGCGAGCTACTACCTGGAACAGAACCTGCCCCTATACATCCTGATCCTGTGGGTCTGGTAGGAGGCTGCTGCAGCTTTGCTCAACCCCTCCACTCTCCTTTACACACCTGTCCAATTACTAAGACTTGGATAATGGACTGATTGCATCTCACAAATTATTCTCTCTATTTAGATGCAATGTTTTGAGTACTCCTGATTATGTTGTTTTGTTTTGTTAAATTCTGTGAACTATGGAGTCTATGGACCTGAATTATCTGAAGTGCACTGTGAAAACTAACTTGTCTGCAGATTGTAAATATTTTGGATATTGTTTGTTTTTTTGTTTCACATAATATATGGTACCAACACCAAATATGAGCATCTGCCTTTGTGTCATTATTTTCTCTTTCAACACCTCCTTAAACCGAACCATTTGTCTTCTGATACCCCACGTATATGTTACATACAAGTGGCGAGCTAGCCAGGAGGTCTTGAAAAGGTAATTAATACACATATTGTTTTGTTTGAACGTTCAGTCTCACCAATATCTTGACGATGAATATTTTTGAAACACTCGACGTTAAAATACCAAATGCAGTATTGGTGACAGAGTCCGAGGTAGCTGATGAAGCGAAAGGGTTTCTCGAGCAGTATGGTAACATAAATCGTACTCTTACTGTTGATTCACCTGAATCAGAGTTTCACAATATGCTTGTTGTTGAGTTCGAGTCTGGCTTACCTTTAACTCTATTGAACCCACTTTTACCATATACACAAACTACTGAGAGCGGTATCTTTTATCATATTAAGAATTTATCTCAAATATATGCTACAAATGTAGGGAGTTCTAAGACTCAGACATATTTAGCTGACTTGAAAAAGGTTGCTAAACTGACTGGACAAAACTATGCTGAAGTGCTGAATGAGATGATGGCCCAGATCGGCAAATCAATCTCAGAGGTGCATCCCGATGTTGGTGTTAAGGCAGAACAGTCTTCAGTGAATACAACTAATCAGCCATTACATAAAAAGGCTGTTCCATCTTCACTGTTTGCCACTGCTTCCATAGCTCAACCAGAGGAGCGACGTGCTACCATCAATCTCACTGCTTCAGACCTCAACCCTCCTGAGTTACAAAGGTATGTGGTAGAACACATTGTCAAATCGGAGGACACTGCTGTGCATCTGCGCTCTTCCCACAGACTACGTGTGTTTTCTGGAAAGGTGCCCAGCCACAACATGAAGTGGACTATGATACATGGAGGTCCAGTGTGGATCTGGTTCTTAATGATCCTGCCATATCTGAAATCCAACGATCGCGACAAATCCTCGACAGTCTCCTGCCACCAGCTGCTGACATAGTGAAACATCTAAGTCCTGATATGTCTGCTAACATCTATATCCAACAGCTTGATTCTGCCTATGGGACGGTGCAGGACGGTGAGGAGTTGTATGCAAAATTTATGGATACACTTCAAGATGCTGGTGAAAAACCTTCAGCTTACCTGCAGAGATTACAAGTTGTTTTAAATCTTGCAGTAAAGAGGGGAGGTGCATCAAAAGCTGAAGTTAATAGACATCTTCTTAATCAGTTCTGCAGAGGATGCTGGGACAATGTCCTGATATCAGAACTTCAGCTCAAACAGAAAAAAGAAAAACCACCTTCTTTTGCTGAACTACTGCTGCTGTTAAGAACTGAAGAGGATCGCGAGGCTGCAAAGACACAAAGAATGAAACAGCATCTGGGAGGAGGCGGAGCCAGACCGAAAGTAACATCACAAGCCCAAATTGCATATGGAGAAGACGAAAAAAGAATATGGGAGACACTGACCACTGTTACTAAACAACTCACTGAACAGATGGCTGCAATACAGCATCAATTGGCTGTCTTAACTGCAAACCAGTCTCAGGGACGACAGACTTATATTCCGAGACCCAATCCAGTTCCCAAGTCACGTGGAAAACAGACCATGGCAGCTGCTGTGAGTAATCCCTCTGCAAATCCAAAGCCAGGTTTCTGTTTCCGCTGTGGAGAAGATGGACACATCAAGCCGCAATGTGACAATCGCCCAAATCCAGAACTTGTCAGTGCCAAGTAAAAACAGTTCAGTGAAAGGAAACAAAAGTGGCAGAAGCGAAATCAACCAGCACCCGAACAGTTAAACTAGACAAAGTCCCTGTTGAGGGACAAACAGGAACTGCGCTGGACTCATCCTGTCCCGCAAAAGTGAAGAAGCGTGTTCAGTGTGGAAACTTCCAGCAGTCCCAACGGGAGGCTACAGTCCATCTCCCAAAGGGCCTGGTGGGGTCAAGATGCACCGCTGAAGTTGCTGTCGCTGGTCACACTTGTCAGTGCTTGCTTGATACCGGTTCGCAAGTGACCACTGTATCTGTCTCTTTTTACAATGAACATTTACAAGCTCAACAAATTAACCCTCTACATAATCTATTAGACATCGAAGGTGCTGCAGGCAAGTCAGTTCCTTACCTTGGTTATGTGGAGATGGTAGTGAAATTTCCAAAAGACTTTATGGGCAATGAGATTGATGTTTCAACCTTGGCTTTAGTTGTTCCTGATGTTCGCCCCGAAGCTCCATCCACAGTTCTAATTGGGATGAATACGCTTGAACCTCTCTATGAGCAATACCTGCAGAGCAACTTACCAACATTCCAACCTAGCTCGCAAGGTTACAGAGCCATGTTAAAGACCCTCCAGTTGTCACACCAGCAGAGAGACATTGGCCATGTTGGAGTAGTGAGACTCCTCAGCAAAGTCCCAGTGCGTGTTCCGGCCGGCCGCACACTTATCATCGAGGGCTCTGCTAAAGTCACCTCTCCCAGCTTCAGCCAATCTGTCCTCGTCCAGCATCCTGCGTCCATCCTGCCTGGTGGTATTTGTGTTAGCAACTGTCTTCTCACTCTTTTGGCTCTTGCACCTTACAAAGTCCCAGTGGTTGTGACAAATGAGTCGAAGCAGGACCACTACATTCCACCACTGAGTGTCATCGCCGAGCTTGGTACATACCACTGTGTTCTTTCACAGCATCAGGTGAAAAGTCATTCATCAAAACCTGCACTTACCTCTCTCAACTTTGACTTTGGTGACTCTCCCATACCATCGGAGTGGAAAGAGCGAATCATAAGGAGATTAAGTGACATGTCAGAAGTTTTCTCACATCATGACCTTGACTTTGGATGCACGAACAAGGTAAAGCATCACATCACGCTCCATGATGAAACTCCGTTTAAACACCGTGCTAGACCAATCCATCCCAACGACCTTGACGCCGTTCAGAGACATCTGAGTGAGCTTCTGGAGGCTGGTGTCATCCGTGAGTCCACATCACCCTTCTCTTCTCCTATTGTCGTGGTACGGAAGAAGAATGGGGATGTCCGATTGTGCATTGACTATAGGAAGCTTAATCTCCAGACCATCAAAGTCGCTTATGCTCTTCCAAATTTAGAAGAGTCCTTTACAGCACTCACCGGTTCAAAATGGTTTTCAGTCCTGGACTTGAAGTCAGGCTATTACCAGATTGAAATGCACGAAACAGATAAGCCCAAGACAGCTTTTGTGACACCCTTGGGGTTCTGGGAATTCAACAGGATGCCCCAGGGGGTCACTAATGCTCCCAGTACATTCCAGCGGTTGATGGAGCGATGCATGGGTGACCTCCATCTTCGTGAAGTATTGGTGTTTTTGGATGATTTAATAATATTCTCCAATACCCTTGAAGAACATGAGAGGAGACTGATGCGAGTGCTGAATCGGTTGAAAGAATATGGATTAAAGCTGTCACCAGAAAAGTGCAAGTTTTTCCAAACTTCGGTTCGCTACTTGGGTCATATTGTGTCAGAGAAAGGAGTAGAAACAGATCCCGAAAAGATAAACACCATCAAATCCTGGCCAATCCCCACCAACTTAAAGGAACTACGCTCTTTTCTGGGATTTGCGGGTTATTACCGCCGTTTCATCAAAGACTATTCCACCATTGCCAAACCTCTGAACGACCTCACGCGTGGGTACGTACCTGCACGAAGGTCCAGAACCAAGCCATCCAACACTCAACATCAAAGTCCAAATCAGCCTTTTGGAGAACGTTGGAGTTCCAGTTGCCAAGTTGCTTTCACTACACTGATTGAGAAACTAACTACAGCACCAGTCCTTGGGTTTGCAGATCCAGCCAAACCATACATACTTCATACCGACGCTAGTACGACAGGACTAGGAGCTGCACTCTATCAGGAACAGGAAGGAAAGCTGAGAGTGATTGCTTATGCAAGCAGAGGCTTGTCGCAGAGTGAAAGCCGCTACCCAGCCCACAAACTGGAATTTTTGCATTAAAATGGAGTGTTACCGACAAGTTCCAGGATTACCTGTATGGAGCCACATTTACCGTTGTGACAGATAGCAATCCCTTGACCTACATACTCACCTCTGCCAAGTTGGATGCTACTGGTCACCGCTGGTTAGCTGCACTCTCTACATACTCTTTTAAGCTTCTATACCGGGCTGGAAAACCAAAATATAGACGCAGACGCACTCTCCCGACGTCCTCACCAGTGTCTTGATGAATCACCTAAAGATCATGAGCTCATACAACAGTTCCTGGAAAATCATCTTGCCGATTCAAACCTGATCTCTCCAGAAATTGTTGATGCCATCTGTCAAGGTTGTCGCATCCGAGCTGCTCAGCCGGAGGGCATTACGCTGGTTGAGTCCCTCTCACTCACAGCAAAGGCAGTCCCTGACAGCTACATCACTGAAGAGGATCAGTTATCTCCAACCCTATCTCATCTCAAAATCAAGGAGGAACAGAGGGCTGACGCAACCATCCGAGAACTGGTTCATCAGATGGAGACAGGAGAAAAGATCCCTCCAATGGCAAGAACAGAACTGCCTGAATTACCTCTGTTGTTGAGGGAGTGGACAAGATTGGAGCTGATTGATGGAGTCCTATATGGGAAACGTCAAGAAAATGAAGAGATTACTTACCAACTTGTTCTTCCAGAGTGTCTTCGTTCAGATGTGCTAAAGAGTCTCCATGATGAAATGGGTCACATGGGGATTGAACGCACTTTAGACCTTGTTCGCACAAGATTTTTCTGGCCCAAGATGGCTAAGGACGTTGAGCACAAGATTAAAACGTGTGGTCGTTGTGTCCGCCGGAAAGCTCTTCCTGAACGAGCTGCTCCATTGCTCAGCATCAAAACATCTCGTCCTCTTGAATTAATCTGCATGGATTTCCTGAGTCTTGAACCAGACACAAGCAACACCCGTGATATCCTTGTTTTGACCGATCATTTCACAAAGTTCGCTGTGGCCATTCCAACGGCAAACCAAAAAGCAAGGACTGTAGCCAAATGTTTATGGGACAACTTCATTGTTTGTTATGGAATTCCGGAACGGTTGCATTCCGATCAAGGTCAAGATTTTGAGTCAAAACTGATCAAAGAGTTGTGTGAAGTTGCTGGTATTCAAAAGTGTCGGACGACACCATACCACCCAAGAGGAAATCCGGTGGAGAGATTTAATCGCACGTTGCTGGGAATGCTGGGTACGTTGGAAGACAAACAAAAATCAAAATGGAAAGACTTTGTGAAGCCTCTAGTACATGCATATAACTGCACAAAAAACGAAGTAACTGGTTTCACTCCTTATGAACTAATGTTTGGCAGAACACCACGTCTTCCTGTAGATCTGGCATTTGGACTACCTCTGCGGGAACCACAATACCAGACTCATTCTCAGTACGTGCAAGGGCTTAAATTACGCCTGGAAGAAAGTTTCAAGATTGCTTCCAAGAATGCTCTAAAAACAGCTGAGCGGAACAAAACACGGTTTGACAAGAGGGTAATTTCATCCGCTTTGGAAGCGGGAGACAGAGTGCTTGTGAGAAATGTACGTCTCCGAGGAAAACACAAGCTCTCAGATAAGTGGGAACGGGACATCTATGTTGTGGTCAGAAGGGCTGGTGAACTCCCAGTTTACACTGTAAAGCCTGAGAATAGAGAGGGACCACTGCGTACATTACATAGAGATCTCCTCCTGCCATGTAGTTTTCTACCAGCAGCTGAGAATGTTCCATCGCCAGAGCATGCCCATGCTGTCAAGCCAAGAACCCGTCAGCAAAACCAAAAATCAGACAACTTGATCGACTCACCTCCTAGTGATGATCAAATTGAAGATATGGAGCCACTTACCTTTGGTCCATCCGTATCTCGATTCACTGTGGAAAGATACTGCAGAGAACCGAATGCCGTTCTTCCCAGTGATGTTGCTGACTGTAGTTCTTCTATACCATCTACTGTTCGTCCTCCAGCTCCTGTTGAGTCGTCTCTGTTGGAACCCAGCAGTGAGCAGTCTGAGTTCTGTGAAGAAGAGGAAGCTGTGGAAGAGGACGATGTTGTAGAACATTTAACTGAGACCATACCTGAACCTGAAGAGACATTTACCGAAGTCCAGTTAAATGAAGATCCTCCTGAAGAATCCAGTCCATTGCCTGCTGTTCCTGTTGAGCCTTCAGTTAACAATGACGTAGGTGACTTGACTTTTAGACGTTCAACACGGCAGAGAGCACCGCCAGAGCGATTACAATACTCAACTTTAGGTAATCCTCTAATCTCGGTAGTTCAGTCTTTGCTCCATAGCCTGGCCAATGCTTTAAATATTTCCTCTGCGTCTGACACCGTTTCGCCGGTTCATGTCATCTAGTGCTCTAACATGCAACGGGACGTGCATGGGTTTAAAGGGGGGAGGGTGTAACCCAGGTTAAAATCCCTTGGTCCTTTTTTTCCCCAGTACCTGAACACACCACAAGACACACCCCTGTAGTCTAACCAATCATAAAGTTCAGGCACATTTTATAAGCTGAGGTGAGTTTCCCCAATCAGTAGTGAGGGGGAAGCCACCGGAGCAGCTGCACTTGTGTCTACTGCCGTGGTGTTAGAAACCATCTGGTTCCACGGTGTGTCGAATATCTGCGGGAATTGGCCAGGTGAGCCCAGCTGTGGGTCAATTGATGGCGAGCTACTACCTGGAACAGAACCTGCCCCTATACATCCTGATCCTGTGGGTCTGGTAGGAGGCTGCTGCAGCTTTGCTCAACCCCTCCACTCTCCTTTACACACCTGTCCAATTACTAAGACTTGGATAATGGACTGATTGGATCTCACAAATTATTCTCTCTATTTAGATGCAATGTTTTGAGTACTCCTGATTATGTTGTTTTGTTTTGTTAAATTCTGTGAACTATGGAGTCTATGGACCTGAATTATCTGAAGTGCACTGTGAAAACTAACTTGTCTGCAGATTGTAAATATTTTGGATATTGTTTGTTTTTTTGTTTCACATAATATATGGTACCAACACCAAATATGAGCATCTGCCTTTGTGTCATTATTTACTCTTTCAACACCTCCTTAAACCGAACCATTTGTCTTCTGATACCCCACGTATATGTTACAATATGATCAGATCACAGGAACTTCTGATTTCCTCGTTTATCTTTAGTAGAACTGATCACTGCAACAGTGTTTTCACAGGTCTGCCTAAAAAGTGTATCAGACAGCTGCAGCTGATCCAGAACCTGCTGCCCGCGTCCTCACTAAGACTAAGAACGTAGAGAACATGGACCCGGTTCTGAAGTCCTCACTAAGACTAAGAACGTAGAGAACATCCAGGTCATGGTCATTCCAAAAAAAAGTAAAAAACAAAGCAACTGGACTTGTTTTCTGTAGTTGAAGACGTTTCGCTTCCTCTCCAGGAAGTCTGGAGTAATATGGAGCATCAAGCTTTATACTACTAACAAACAAAGGCCTTGTAATGGCTTAGATAACATGCAGATTCAACAGAAACAGGACCACCCCTTAGTAATGGACGGTCGTTAAAGCCATTAAACCAGCAGATTGAACCGAAACCGGTCCACTCCTCTGTAACGAGGAGTCGTTAGGGTCGTTATTGGCCTGGCTTAACGGAACGATGTTTTGATCACCCGAATGAAGGTGAGAACTGAGGTGATGATTAGCCTGAATTAATCCTATAGCTGTGTTGTAAGTTTTTGAGAGTTGGAACCTAAGGCCTCCTCCTCTGTTTAAGGTTTGTGGTGCCACACAGTTTGAATACTTGCATGTAGATGACTGAATCCACTCTTCAGGGCATCCACTGGGTTTCTTAATCCATTAGGAGCTCTTTTTTCTGACTATGTGGTGCCACACAGTTTGACAAAGTCACGTTCCAACTTGCGTTTTAGGCTTCCAACTTGAAAGGTTTATTTCTTCAAAAAATAAAAATGCAAAATAAAACGGTGCAAACAATCAAAAATGCTTATAAACTAATTATATTTACTTGTCTACATGTTCTTAATTCTTAAGACCTAAAACTGCGTTCAGAAAAGGTAAAGCTCCGTCACATCAAAAACTTGTCACTTGCTTCCTGAACGTGACTAACGTGAAAGCCCCTCGAACGCAGAAAAAACTACAACTAAATCGCTATTGCCACCTAGAGGCAACTGGAGGTAATACACATTTCTAACACAATTAATCTTATGTCAATTCTGGCACTTAGATATCCGGCCCCTAATTGTCTTGTAACTAAACAAACAATTACCATAAACACAAACTATATCATTCCTAAGACATACCAACAGTAAACTATTTCTTACATATCAACTGAAAACAAATTTATACAATCTTATTTTTCTTTTTAACAACGTTTTCATGTCTGGAACTCTTTTGAGCATGTTTCAAGAAGTGCTTGTTCAAGGTTCAGTCTCTATTAATGTTCAATATGTCTTCGTAAACTGGAACAACATGGAGTCAGAGGTTACCAGCACATGACTCGCCGATGGAGATCAGTCTTTACCACTGTCTCATGTAGCAAACAATATGTTACATATCAGCTTCCAGTAGGAGACACAGCTTGGTGACTGGTCTCAGGAGAAGATTCGTGCTGGTCTTCAGTCGAACTTGACGAACTCTTCCCTTACTGTCCGGGATGGTCTCGACAACTCGACCCATGATCCAGGAACTTCTTGGAGCTGAATCATCAATCAGAAGCACAATGTCACCAACTGCAACATTACGCCTTGGGTGCAGCCACTTTTGCCTTTGCTGTAGGTCTGGCAAATACTCCTTGGTCCAGCGTTTCCAAAATAATTCTGCCATGTACTGGACTTGGCGCCATCTGCGTCTGGAGTAGATATCCTTGGCATTGAAAATACCTGGAGGTATGACAGGTTTAGTCTTCATCAAAAGAAGATGGTTCTGGGTAATTGCCTCCAAGTCGTAGCGATCATCCGACACTTTCGTGAGAGGGCGACTGTTGATGACGGCCTCAACCTCGCACATAAGTGTTTGCAGACACTCCTCATTCAAAGTCTGCTGCTTCACAACAGAATTAAGAATCTTCCGCACTGATCTTATCTAGCGTTCCCACACTCCGCCATGATAGGAAGCTGTTGGGGGGTTAAAGATCCACTTAATGTTCCTTTTTGCCATTTCAGCTTCAATCTGTTCCTTATTCAACTCCTACACCGCCTGTCGCAGCTCACGTTCTGCACCGATGAAGTTTGTGCCGTTGTCCGATCTGATCACTTTGACTTGACCTCTTCTAGCAACAAATCTTCGTAGGGCATGAATACAGGAGTCCGTATCAAGCGAACTTGCAATCTCGAGATTAACTGCTCTTACTGCAAGACACGTAAACAGCACTCCGTATCTCTTCAATGTGGTGCGGCCTCTCTTGATCTCGAATGGGCCAAAATAATCAACACCTACATAATAAGTAAGTAAGTAAATGGCGGCTCGTCAGGTAAGACTCTATCTTTTGGAAGGTCAGCCATAATCTGACTGCTTGCAGTTCCATGCTGCCGTCTACAGATGACACACTGAGACAGCATGTTTCTTATGACGGCATGAGGCCTAGGAAGCCAATACTTCTCCCTCAGTTTCGACAGCACATAATTGCGACCACTGTGTCCAACTTTCCTATGAACTGCTCTAAGGATAAGCAATGTAATGTGCATATCCTTTGACAAGATAGCCGGGTACTTTGACTCTTCAGGCATACTGGCTCTATTCAGTCTGCCACCCACTCTCATGATGTTGTCCTGCAGGACAGGTGACAACCTGTAGAGGGGGCTGCTCTTTGAGACCATTTTCTCTTTTTCCAATGCAGCTATTTCTCTGGAGAATGCACGGTGCTGGCTGATTCTAACAATCTGTGACTCAGCCTCTACGATGTCATCCAAGGATGGAGGACTGAGACTCAAAGAATCCTTCAGTTCAGCCATCCTTCTTTCCACGGTCTTATTCTTTTCAAGACCATCACTTCCTTCTTTCAAGTCTGATGCAAATTCCTTTCGTTTTTGACTTAGAAGCTTTAGGGAGTTCTTAAGCTTGATCATCCATGCAACCGCTCGCTTCAGACAATGCCAATCTGAATAATGATCGATGAACTTTAGGACTACGTCCTCTGCGTTCTCCGTGACCACGGTGAATACCGCAGCTTCCTTCACTTCAGGATCTTTCACCATAGACTGATTGTAACTTTCTGGAAAGGTAGGCCATGTGTCCTCAGGCCGCAACAAGAATTCCGGCCCCCCCGATAACCAGGTATTGGTCTTCAGGAAAGCTTCCACTGTGCAACCTCTGGAGGCGTGATCCACTGGATTGCTGCAGGATTCCACATATCTCCATTGGCTTACTTTGGACCGTTCTCTGATCGTTGTAATCCTGTTTGCAACAAACGTACGAAACCTTGCTGATTCATTCTGGATGTACCTAAGGAACATTGTACTATCTGTCCAGAATACAGATTCCTCCAAGACAATATCCAGCTCAGCTCAAATCATGTTGTCCATCTTGGCAGCTACAGTCGCTGCTGTGAGCTCTAGCCTGGGTATCGTGACTGGTTTTAAGGGTGAAACTCTTGCCTTTTCCATTATGAAAGAACACTGTTCTTCGTGCTTCTCATTTTTCAAGACCAGGTAAGTACAAGTGCCATAACCTCGCTCACTAGCGTCACTGAAATGATGCAGTCTGGCTTCTGTTGCTGCTCCAAAGTCATGTGTCCTAACACATCTCCTCATTTCCAGCTCTGACAACTTGTACAGGTGAATTAGCCATTGTTCCCACTTCCTCACTAGGGGTTCTGGCATATCATCATCCCATCCATGTTTCCTCTCAAACAATTCCTGCAGTATACCTTTCGCTGGGAGGATTATGGGAGAGAGAATCCCTAGAGGATCGTAGATGGAACTAACCATAGACAACAAACCCCATCTTATGAGCACTTTCCTCTGAATGGTAACTTTGAACTTCAAAGTATCTGATTCAATGCACCATTGGACTCCTAGGGCCCTTTCTAGAGGAAGAGAGTCTTTGTCCAAATCCAAATTTCGGACACCTGGGGCCCTTTCCTCTTCTGGAACAGATGCCAGGACTTTGCGACTGTTAGAGGTCCACTTGGTCACTCTAAATCCGCCCAAAGCACACAGAGCTCTTACTTCCTGTATCGGTGCTACTGCTTCACCTTCAGATGCAACTGATCGGAGGCAGTCATCGACATAGAAGTGTCGCATCACTGTCTTGGATGCCTCTGAACTGAACTGATCTTGGAAGTGTTCAGCACATTGCCTGAGTGCGTAGCTGGCACAACTTGGGGATGAGGTAGCCCCAAATAAGTGCACAACCATCCTATGTTCCTCCAATTCTTGTCTGTGGTCCCCCTGTGGCCACCACAGGAATCTCAGAAGGTTCACATCCTTGGCAGGGACCCGTACCTGGTGGAACATGCCTTCTATATCTGACATGAAGGCTACTGGTTCTTGCCTGAACCTCATCAAGACACCAATCAAGGAATTGGTTAGGTCTGGCCCTTGAAGTAGCTGTGAGTTCAGAGAAATTCCCTGGAACTTGGCCGCACAATCAAAGACTACCCTGATCTTATGCTTGGTAGGGTGGTAGACCTCGTGATGTGGGATGTACCACGTCCTTGCTGCATCTTCCTTTTTGTATACCTCGTCTTCTGGAATTTTCTCTGCATAGCCCTTCTCAAGCATGTCACTCATGAACTGAACTGCTCATTCCCTTTTAATTTCCTTCGCAGGTGCTCCGCCCTTTGCACAGCCATCGTGCGGTTGTTAGGAAACTTTGTATTCACCGCTTTCAGGGGAAGGTCAATACTGAAGTGTCCGTCGACCAATTGTGCTGACTTAGACACCAAATCCATGAATCGTCTGTCTTCTACAGACATTTCCATTTTCTCTGCTTGCTGAGCTTCAGGAAAGTCAAGCTTCATCTGGCAATGAATGAGATCATCAAGACATGCCACAGAAACTCTGTTCACTGATACTTCTGGCCATTTCTCATCTTTCTCCTTATGGTTTTCCTTCTGCATAGGGCCATTTACAACCCACCCCAGGACGGTTCTCGTAGCATAAGGCCCATTACCCGTGCTGTTAACAACCTTCCAGGGCTCCAAAGCCTTCGGCACATTGGTTCCTATTAATAATCCTGCACCAGCCTCGATATCCTGGATATGGATTTCCTTCAGGTGTGGCCATTTATCCACATCTTCTTGTCTCGGAATGCAGTCATCCTTGACAGGGATCTCCCTTTGTGAATACACCTGTGGAAGTGACACATAGGAATCACCTTCCAATCCACAAATCTCCAATCCTGTGACAACCTGTGTGCTAACAGGTCTTTCTTGTCCCATTGTGCGAAGTAAGATGTTGGTCTTTCTTCCAGTCACATTGAGATCACGCATCAAGTCTTCAGAACAGAAACAAGCTGAATTGCCTGAATCTAAAAATGCGTAGGTCTGCACAACATGTGTTCCTTTCTCAGACTTAACTTTCACTGGAACCACAGCTAGGGCACATTTTGCATCCCCGGCCCCAGTGCAAACACAAGTTTCCTTATCCAATGATGGTGGACTGCTGTCAGTCGCTGTCTTGTTATTCTCGGTTTGGCCAGTAGGCCTCCTAGCTAAGTGCAGAATAGTAGGATGTTTCAATAAGCACTTCTTGCATGTTATTCTCTGCTCGCAAGTTTTGCTCAGATGCCCAGATGCCTTTAGACCAAAGCATAAACCTTTAGACCTCAGAAATTCCAGCCTCTCCTTATGAGGTTTCTGCACAATTGACTTGCAAGATTCTAGCTTGTGTTCTTTCTGACAGAAATGACATTTATCACTGGAGGAACTCAAGTCCTTTGCCTTGCTTGTTGACTGTTTAACGTCAGTCATGGGTTCAGCACTGGTTGTAAATGTGCTTTTCCTTTCTTTGTACCTTTGTGGGTTGCTAGGTTTTGTGATGCCTTTGTCCTTTCAACCACCAGGCTCTTGAATGTTGCCAAATAATGGATCAGTAGCTATTCGTGCCTGTCTCTCCACAAAGTACACCAAACCTTTGAACCTGGCTCTGAAACCAGTCTTTTCTTGGATGTCACACGCGAATCCCCTCCATCTTTCTCTGAACCTGAAAGGGAGTTTTGCAATTATTGCACGCATGTTGGTTGGACTCTCCATTTCTTCTTTAAGCTCCATTCCTTCCACTGTATTAAGGCAGCTTGTGAGGAAAACAGCCAATTCTGTCAATGATGCTCCATCTTCTGATTTTAAGACAGGCCACTTCAAAGCCTTCTCCACATACGCCATAGCAATGGTGTACTCGTTGCCATAATGCTGTTGCAATAGCCTTTTGGCCTCTTTGTACCCTAAGTCAGGATGCATGTGCTGGCAACTTCACACAAGCACTTTGGGTTGACCGCGCGTGTATTGCTCCAGAAAGTATAAACGGTCTTTACTACTGGAGGTTCTGTCCTCAATTCCATGTTCAAAAGCTTTAGTGAAAAATCTGTATTGAGTTGGGTCACCACTAAAAACAGGAATGTCCACTGTTGGTAAGGATGACAATCTTTGCTGTTTCACAAGCAACTCAGTGATATCATTCTGATGCTTCATAACACCAAGCAGGTCTCTAATCTGCATGTTGTCACGCCGTCTTCCACCAACATGAGCCCCACTGGCTGAGGAAACTGCCTTGCTGATCGCTGTATAGGAAAGGCCACACCATCTTCCTCACCTTCCTCTTCATCTTCAGGATATGCAAATTCAACATGCAAACTTCTATCCTCAGGAGGCCTCACTTGTTCTTGCTCTTGCACATCAGACTCATGTAAACCAAGCACTTGAATTTTAGCATTTGCTGCATCAATAGCTGTTTGCAATTCCAGTTTCTGTTTCTTTGCTTGTAACTGAGCCAATTCTCTGTCAATTTCTTGTTTTTGTTTCAATGCACTAGCCTGTGCCATCAAAGCTGCTCTTTCAGCCTCGTACTTACGTCTTGTGGAAGAAGCAGTTGAAGACACAACTGAAGCTGCTCTGCTATGAAGAGATGCCCCCAACTTGTGTGATAAACTGACCATCGAAGCACTATTTTCAGGCCTTACTTCAGCATCATACTGCCTTGCTTCTTTAGTCTGCTCAGCAGCTGCTCTTAACCATCCCTCTACATCCTCCACAAAACCATTAAGCTGTTTGGTTCTAGATTCATACCAGTTTTTCTGGTCTTTAATCAAATCCTCTTCAGACATACATTCTGCATGTACACATCTGTAAACTCTGTTGATAGTTTCCGGGAAACTATACCAGCATTATTTACATTTTCCATTAGGGCATCCATATCCTTCATCATTCGACAGAGATGTGCAAACTTGGATTTCCTTTCAGCCAATGTCATGCTAAGCTTTTGTTCAATGCCTTTAGGAGTCAGCTTTACTGTCCTCTTAGAACGCACAACAGCATCACTTTGTTCATGCATTTTAAATCTTCAAATATCCCTCTTTTCCACAAGCACAATTCCAATAATCGTCATATGTGGTAATTTTCCATACGAGAGCTTTCAAAACTCCTCAGAACTAGCATTAGCTGACAGCGGTAATATGCAAATTTAGCTGAGTCTGACTAAATCCATTAGCAAATCCAGACGCATTTCTTACTTGTTCCTTCGACAGAAATCCAAACTTGAGGTCAATACTTGCATGTAGATGACTGAATCCACTCTTCAGGGCATCCACTGGGTTTCTTAATCCATTAGGAGCTCTTTTTTCTGACTATGTGGTGCCACACTATGGGGTGCCGAATGTAAAATTTCAGATAAAATTCTATAGCTGATATATTTTGATTATTTAGCTCACTTTTCTCACATTTAACTCCCTTTTCTCACATTTAAGACAGAAATTCACAATAAACAAGATCTTATATGCAATTGTCAACAATATGTTTATAAAGTAAAATAAATAGTTAAATGTTAAATCTAAATGTTAAATCTATATCTAAATGTTAAATGTTAAATCTAAATGCTAAATCTATAGCTAAATGTTAAATCTATATCTAAATGTTAAATCTATATCTAAATGCTAAATGTTAAATCTAAATGTTACATTTATATCTAAATGTTAAATCTATATCTAAATGTTAAATGTTAAATGTAAATGTTAAATCTATATCTAAATTTTAAATCTATATCTAAATGTTAAATGTAAATGTTAAATCTATAGCTAAATGTTAAATTTATATCTAAATGTTAAATCTATATCTAAATGCTAAATGTTAAATCTAAATGTTAAATTTATATCTAAATGTTAAATATATATCTAAATGTTAAATGTTAAATGTAAATGTTAAATCTATATCTAAATTTTAAATCTATATCTAAATGTTAAATGTTAAATGTAAATGTTAAATCTATATCTAAATGCTAAATCTATATCTAAATGTTAAATCTATATCTAAATGTTAAATGTTAAATCTAAATGCTAAATCTATATCTAAATGCAATTGTCAACAATATGTTTATAAAGTAAAATAAATAGTTAAATGTTAAATCTAAATGTTAAATCTATATCTAAATGTTAAATGTTAAATCTAAATGCTAAATCTATATCTAAATGTTAAATCTATATCTAAATGTTAAATCTATATCTAAATGCTAAATGTTAAATCTAAATGTTAAATCTATATCTAAATGTTAAATTTAAATCTAAATGCTAAATCTATATCTAAATGTTAAATTTAAATCTAAATGTTAAATCTATATCTAAATGTTAAATGTAAATGTTAAATCTATATCTAAATGTTAAATCTATATCTAAATGTTAAATGTTATCAGTGTTGGGCAAGCTACTTGTCCAGTGTAGTGAGCTAAGCTATCAGCTACTCAACAATAAATTAAGCTTCACTACACAAAAGCTACCACCTATAGAAATATAGCAAGCTAAGTTACACAAATGTGTTAAAAGTAGCTTAACTACATCAGAAGCTACTTAACGTTGTACCAACCTAATGTCAGATCAATTCAAAATGAGTCTGATACACTGGTTAAAACATTTATTAAAGATCAGCCAATGACCTAACACAGTGTAGACATTGCTTTATGAGCAGCATAATAAAATACAAACTGAAGTAATTACTGCTAGAAATAAAACGTGCGGTGGCGTTAATAACGTTTGGTGGCGTTTTTTGCATGTTATATTATCAGGAGGTTCCACTTCCGGCGGCGCCCCTGGCGGCAGCAGCCGAACACAGCTCCTGTACCAACTCGCGGACTTTTTGCATAAAAATGCATAAAAATGCCGCCAAACTCGCTGGAAAACAACCATTTACCCAGTCGATCAGTACTTGACCGCGAGCGCCTGTTGGAGTTACGATCAAGTTGTGTTTCTGGACTTTTAAATACCACGCTCGACTGCTTACGTGACTGTGGCGTCCTACGGAGACCAGCCCCGGAGGCCTGTGAAGCGGCGGCCTCGACGAGCAGCTCACGCCGGAGGAGAGCGACGCGGAAGCGGTGTAGCCGGCCGAAGAAGCGCGGGTGCCGAGGAGGCTTAGCAGCGAGGCTAAAGGCTAACCCATTCAGACCGCCGCTACCATCCATCTGGCTTTCCAACGTTCGCTCACTGGACAACAAAATGGACCATTTACAACTCGAGCTCTCTGCAAAGAGGGAGCTCAGGGACTGCTGCGCTCTCATTCTGACCGAAACATGGCTAACCTCAACAATCCCAGACAACGCTGTTAGCCTGGAGGGGCTCGCTACTTTCCGCGCCGACAGACAAACAGAACTCTGCGGTAAGTCCCGAGGAGGCGGACTCTGCGTTTACACCAATAACTCCTGGTGTAAAAATGCTAGATTAGTCACAAGTCTCTGCTCTCCGGACATTGAGCTTATGATTATTAGCTGCAGACCATTTTATCTGGCTAGAGAGTTCACTGTTGTTATCATCGCAGCGGTTTACGTCCCTCCCAGCGCTAATACTAAAGATGCTATGGGTGTTCTCTATCGGACTATCTCTGAGCTGCAATCTGCACACACAGAGGGGGTTTTCATCATTGCTGGGGATTTTAACCAGGCAAATATGAAAACTGTTCTCCCTCATTTTTACCAACACGTGGATTTTGCAACTCGGGGAGAGAACACTCTAGACTTAGTCTACACAAATATAAAAGGAGCATTCAGAGCAGCCCCCCGCCCCCACCTGGGCTCTTCAGATCACCTTTCCGTGATGCTATTCCCAGCATACAGGCCCCTGCTTATCAGAGCAAAACCAACAGCGAGGCAGGTGAGGGTGTGGACTGAGGGAGCAATGGAGGCGCTCCAGGACTGTTTTGAGTGCTCTGACTGGAACATGTTCAAAGCTGCTGCAACTTATGAGGACAAGATCAACATTGATGAGTACGCCATGCCTGTGTCAGCCTACATCAACAAATGCATTGAGGACGTCAGCACCACCAAGACCATCATCACCCGAGCCAACCAACGACCCTGGATTACTGCGGAGGTCCGTCAAGCGCTAAAAGCACGGAACTCAGCCTTCAAGTCTGGAGACAAGGAGGCACTGAGGACAGCGAGAGCCAACCTGAACCGTGCCATCAGGCTAGCAAAGCGGAACCACAGTCAAAAAATCCAGGAGCTTTTCCATGACGCCAGCAACACCAGGAGCATGTGGAAAGGCATCCGGGCGATCACTGAATACAACACGCCCTCCCCCCGTTGGGTGAAGTTGATGCTGACTTCCTCAATGGACTAAATAACTTCTTTGGGAGGTTTGAGGAACTAAACAGCACTCCAGCAGTGAAAGCTGTTCCCCATCAGGAAGAGGAGGTCCTCTGCCTTGACACCGCCGACGTGTGGAAGACTCTAAGGAGAGTCAACCCGCGGAAGGCCCCAGGCCCCGACAACATACCTGGGCGGGTGCTCAAGGAGTGTGCAGGTCAGCTGGCTGGTGTCCTCACAGACATTTTTAACACCTCGCTGGACCAAGCCATAGTGCCAGCATGCTTCAAGTCTGCCTCCATCATTCCGGTGCCAAAAGGCCCGTTTACACTACACCTAAAAAACCGAGCCATGCCGAGACCAGTCCGAGCTTGGTCCAGTTACCAGGCCGAGCCTCGTTTCTGACGACCATTTACACACAACGCTATCTCGGTTCCTTGGTTGCTCCTCGCCCCCTAGTGGCGATCTGCGGTACTACCGCTCTCTGGGATTGAAGGCGGAAGCAGCGAAAAGCACACAGCTGCGCCCGTAACATTCAGGAAGTTATGCTTGATATTGTGATATTTCGGTGTTTGCAGAGAGTCAGGGGAAGAAGGCAACCACTGGTGAATTTACTTGAGAAAGTTGGCTTTTTGGGAAGTGGATGAGACAAACGAACGTCTAATAAGGATTTACAGATGCAGGAAACAACGACAGACGCTGAGGTTCATTGCGCTGCTAAGCAGAATCATCACTGGAAACCGTGTGGCGCGGTAAGGAAGCTAGTATTATTATGAATGTCTGAAATTTGTCTAAATGGAGTGTGAATCGGGACGTGCAGCCAGACACGCCGGAAAACCCGCTGACAGCCAGCTGACTGTAAGGAGATGACGCGGTTTGGTCATGCGCTCTTCGTTATCAGAAACCGGGATAAAATAGAACCAGGCCGAGACCTACCCAAGAGCTGGTCTGCAGTTAGCGCGGTCCGGTTATGGTTAGCGCGGTCTGGTTCAGTCTGCTGACCGTTTACACACAAGAGTTATCTCGGTTACCGAGCTCGGACTGGTCTCGGCTCGGTTAAAAAAGTGTAGTGTAAACGGGCCTAAAGAAACCTCAAGTCACCTGTTTCAACGACTACCGGCCTGTTGCACTGACTCCCATCATGATGAAGTGCTTTGAAAGGCTGGTAAAGGAACACATCGTCTCCAGTCTCCCATCAACACTCGACCCGTTCCAGTTTGCCTACCGACGGAACCGCTCCACTGAGGACGCCATCTCCTCTGCTCTTCACCTGAGCCTGGCACACCTGGAGGAGAAGAACACGCACGTGCGGATGCTGTTCCTGGACTTCAGTTCAGCGTTCAACACCATCATCCCACAACATCTGGTGGGAAAACTGGAGCATCTGGGCTTCAACACACCCCTACGAAACTGGCTGCTAGACTTCCTCACCAACAGACCTCAGTCAGTCCGGGTCGGACAGAACACCTCTGATGTCATCACCCTCAGCATGGGCTCCCCTCAGGGCTGCGTCCTGAGCCCCTTGCTGTTCACCCTGATGACACACGACTGCGTCCCCAGGTTCACCACCAATCACATCGTGAAGTTTGCAGACGACACAACGGTGGTGGGCCTGATCAGAGACGACAACGACCAGGACTACAGAGAGGAGGTGGAGCAGCTGGTGGGCTGGTGCAGAGACAACAGCCTGATCCTGAACGTGGAGAAGACGAAGGAGATCATCGTCGACTTCAGGAAAAACCGGCCTCACCATGCTCCACTACTCATCAACAACTCAGCGGTGGAGGTGGTCAGCAGCACCAAGTTCCTGGGGGTGCACATCACGGACAACCTCACCTGGACTGTGAACACCACGTCACTGGTGAAGAGGGCACAGAAGAGACTGTACTTTCTGCGGAGGATGAGGAGAGCCCGCCTGCCCCCACCCATCCTCACGACCTTCTACAGAAGCACCATAGAGAGTATTCTGACCAGCTGTCTCTCTGTGTGGTGTGGAGGCTGCAGTGCCTCCGACTGGAAGAACGTGAGGAGAGTGGTGAGGACAGCAGAAGGGATCATCGGGGCTCCTCTTCCCTCCATTAAAGACATTTCATCGCAGCGCTGTGTGTCTCGAGCCCGTAACATCATCAGGGACCCCTCACACCCCCACCATAGACTATTCTCCCTGCTGCCCTCTGGAAAGAGGTTCCGCAGCATCCGCTGCAGGTCCACTAGGTTCTGCAAAAGCTTTTTCCCTGCTGCCATCAGATTGTTGAACTGCTGAACTGCTGAAGTATAAAAACGGACTGTGTACCACACTAGATTCGCTGATTTGCACATTTGCACATTGTATCGTATCCTGCAAAATTGCTGCTGCACCTTACCGGAAACGTACTGCAAGACTGTGTACAATGCAACTGTCTACTTTTAAATCACTGCTGCACCTTACTGCATATTTGTTTACATTTGGTTTACAGTGTTTACATTTCAACTGCCTACTGTTCACTGCTGCACTTTATCCGGAAGTCAATTGAAATTTATCCTGTAAGTGACTGCGATTGATCACTGCACTTTATCCTGTACTGAAATTCACTGCAAGGTATCCTGTAGAGTTACTGCAATATTTCTGAGCTGTGGAAAAAACGAAATTTCGTTCTGTATGCACTCTGTGTATACAAAATGACAATAAAGAAAGTCTAAGTCTAAGTCTAAGTCTCTAAGTCTAAGTCTTTTATGTGCTCAGCCACTAAATTTAAAGGTGTTTTACCCAATAAGAACACTGCAGCACCAGACACAACCAGGAGGTCCCTGATCGTTGGGGAAAGGCAGAAAGAAGATGCACCATAAGCTTTTTCATATTTCTTTTGTCATTTTAAACATGAAACTACCAAATCACAAGCCAAGTAGTAGAACTAAATGTTGAAAAGAAATTAAAAGCTAAATAAAATAAACCAGGTCACTTAATAAAGCTGCATTTTCTGTATGCTTTGTATTTATATTCACATGATAATATTTTCAGAATTAATAATAACATTTCTGTTAAAGATTTCATTTATCTTCTGCACCAAGGGCATAAGTAGGGAGAACAAGCAGAGTGAGTTTTGTGTAATATCAGACTTTATTATTGAACTAAGCAGGATTTAGACAGGATCAGAAAGGAAGGTGCATCTTCTTTCTGCCTTTCCCCAACGATCAGGGACCTCCTGGTTGTGTCTGGTGCTGCAGTGTTCTTATTGGGTAAAACACCTTTAAATCTAGTGGCTGAGCACATAAAAGACAACCTCCTGATAATATAATATGCAAAAAACGCCACCAAACGTTATTAACGCCACCGCACGTATTTTATGCGAGCGCGCGTTTTTTACGTCACCGTGCGTTCTGGCTGGAAATGCGCGGTGACGTAAGAAACGCGCGCTCGCGTAAAATACGGGTTGGAACTGCGCGTTATTGTACGGACGATAATTGGCCTCATCGGCTTGCCATAACAGACAGGAGAGGCAGAGTAGAAGCTCGCGCATGAACATGTCCAACCAACAACTCTGATTGTTCACTCTGAATGTTGTTTCAAAATAGCAAACCTGGTTTCATTTCTTATGTCCTGGATTTTGTAGCGTTTGTGGACGCTACGTCGCTACTTGATCAAAAAAATAACGTCACTACAGGAAAGTTACTTGATTCATAAAGCAGCGACGCTACTGTCAAGCTACTGGAAAATGTAGTTTAACTAATAGCTTCGCTACATGTAGCAGCGCTACTGCCCATCACTGAATGTTATATCTAAATGTTTCTAAAATATGCAAATTGACCACGCCCCCTATCGGGTTCTCGCCCACACCACCGACCTTGGATCAGCCATGAGATCCATCTGTGGAGGACACTGTAAACATGCCGCACAGACGGCTGACAAGGCAACTTCCTATAACTATATAACTTTCTCCCTTTAACGGCAAAGTTTCTTGTTTTAATGAGAGACTTATCTTGCTTAAACGACATAATTTTCGTCTCATAACAACGCAACATAACCCGGCATCAGCTCGCGGGATATTTGAGTGTCATGGAGAAGAGGAGAGACGGAGGGGCGCCTTTTATTACTTTTTAAGAGGTCGTCATTTGTCGGAGGAATGTATTTCTGCAACGTGGAGTGACAAGGTAAGTCATAAATATACAGCAAGTCCTCTACTTGAAATTTGACCAATTCGGCAGTTATTTATAGTAGGCTATGTGCACGATGTTGCTACGCAACTTCCACTAACTGAAAGGGGTAAGGGAGCATACTTCCGGTTAGGCTGTTCACCCACGGCAAGCAATGGCGTTCTACACGCTGCCTGCAGGACCTTCCAAAAATCACAATCAACGACGTCCTCCGGTTTATACGAAGCGTATCATCTGCTCCACGGAGGAAAAAGAGAAAGGCTTCAGGTTTTACGTGTCGAACTACATTGAAAACTTTGAAGGTAAGTAATGTACCAGTCGGTCACTGCTGAGCCAATGTTGACTACCTAGGTAGTGTTTTTTATTCTGTACATACACATACTGTCTCGTATATGCAAAGAGGACTATATTTTGGGGGTCTTATGTAGCTCCTGTGCAGCGTAAGTTGTAAGTATTTATAGCTGTTGTGTGTTGGAGTAGTAGCGCACATATAAGTTGCTAACTTTAGCATTAGCTTAGCTACACGAGAGTCCCAGAAGCAAGTCTGTTATGACTACAGATTTTTGTTATATTGTAAGTTCAAATATATATGACTCTGTTAATGCTAAGGCCAGTTCCTAGGCCTGTTCATTCTGCTCTTTTGCTTCTTTTTACTTAATTTAAAGACTGGAACACAGTGCAGTTTACCGCGGTGAAGTTGGTTTGATATTGGACATTCAAGCTCCGCGGACTCAGCGGGATCAATTTATATTAGTTTCATATTAGCTGGTCACAAGATAAGGAATTTATTGATTTTTGTTTCTCAAGAGTGCTTGGTTCAAAAATTTGTTGTGACGATGGCCGAAATCGTAGTGCTTCAACCGGATCAACCGTGAGCTAGATCCCGCTCACTCCGCGGAGTTTGAATGTTCAATATCAAACCAACTTCACCGCGGTGTGCAGTTTCTATGTGAGCGACGTCTGGTGTTTACGTTGCGTGCGTTTGGTTGGCAAATATGTCCAGAAATGTCCATCTTATTTAAGTTATGACGCCAGGGAAGCATTAATTTTTGTAAACAAAGTTTCTTCATTGTACTATTACTTATCAAAAATATGCATGGTGCCTACCAAAGTCACTGACGTGATGATTTCACATTCGTTCGTTTAAGCCTGCTCAAAGTTGTAGTTTTAGACGCTTTGTGATGCATAAAAAAGCTTGAAATTGATTAAAAACACTGATCACCAAAAGCGCATTGTGCTGCAGAGATAGTTCTTACTCTGTAGACAACTGCAAACTTTCATTTGTATATTTGCAAATAGTTATTAAAAAAAGAATTGGGATGTCAACCCAAAGTGCATTCATTCATCTTTATTAATAACAGACGTGAGCATAAATCGGCTAAGGTTTTAAAAAAATAAGCACATTTTTGTCCTGCACTTTCTTCCAGTCTTTTTTCGGCTTGCTAAACAATTATGACAATCAAAATATACATTTTAAGTGCAGCCCTGGCCATTTTATGTTGTTGCTTAATGACCTATTTTTAGATAAATGGATTCAAACACAACCCTTTATTGAACCAACTTTTTACAAAAACCGTAAGTGTTAAAAAAAGAACATGTGCTCTCTGAACTCTGTGAAGGTTGAAGGAGCTTCCCTGTGTTTTTATACCTTTTCTGTGTGTTATCATCAATGTGTGTTTCTGTGTGTTATCATCAATGTTATTTAAAGCATTTAATTTAATTGTTTTACAGGGTGTTAGACCAGGCCGCGTGGGTGACATGGTTTTTATATCTGCAACACCAAAACAGCAGCGCACAGTTGGAAATGGTGTACGGTAATTATTGTAAATGTAAGGTTGAAGTAACTGAATATGTTCTTTGAATACTTATTTTGAGTAACATGTATTAATTGGATGTCTTGTTTTTGTTTTGTTTTTTTGAAGGAGCAAACGTTACAAGGCAGTGCGAGGAGACACACCAGACCCTGATGTTCTCAGAGTAGCAGAGGTGTATCAGGACTTTCAGCAGACCTTGCACCTCTCATTACTACCATGGCAATCAGTGCTGATGCCCCTTTAGTTGATTCGGCCTTTGGTAAAGTCCTGGGGTCCGTTCTTCGTACGTCGCTAACTCAGTTAGCTGGATTTGATTGTTGACGATTTGGCATGATCTTGGATCGTTTGGTTCTTCGAAACTCATCCTGGACTTGCTGTCATAGCAACATGTGCGCCAGCTTAAGTCTGCTCGTGAGCAGGTTTATTTCATGTAAACAGGATTAGATCGCAGCTTTATAAGCGGAGGAGATAGGGAAGTCTGTCATAGCCATGTCTTGTCCATTTTTACGACGGCAACCATTTGCGGAAGGTGCAAGAATAATTTCAGAGCTTTTCGAATTAATGGTGTATTGTGCAATAGACAGGATCCTTTAGTGCAGCGCGACAGTGTAATTGTAGAGAGATGTCTCTTGGTGGCTGTTATAAACAGAGAAACACATCATTTGACAGTGGCTTTTAAAGAGGAAAATGTGGTGTTAGAGCCATAAATATAAAATATTTAAGTTATTTGTATGATGGTTTGCTTTTTATTTTTTATCATATTCAGTAAGAAGATTTGTTCAGGCCATTTTATTGTGAAGTTTAGTTTTACTTTAATCCACCAGGGAACAGAGCGCAACAGTTCAACGGCATGATGTCAGGAGGCCCTGTATTACTTCTTCTCGGTTTTGGGAAGTATGTCATGTGAGATGAGCCACTTCTGCTTTGTGCTTAGCGCAGCGCATCAAGAAGGCAACAGCAGCCACAGCCGCCATGAAAAGGGGCCTAGCACTTGAACCATCAGCTATCCAGGAATACTGCAGGATCAAAAACACCAACTTTTGGCCCTGTGGGTTCATCATTCACCCTGATGCTCCATGGTTGGGCTCTTCTCCAGATGGTGTTGTTTTTGACCCGACTGAGAGGCCAAAATTTGGTTTGTTGGAGATAAAATGTCCCAATACTAAGAGTTATGTGGATTGTCGCTATTTAAAAAAGTGTAGATTCCAAAATGTCAAGGTTGCAGGTCAAACCAATTTTGGTTTGTTTGGTTGTCAAACAAACGGGAGAGTGTTGGCCTAGTGGTTAGAGCAGTGCGCTTGCACTCAGAGAAGGATGCAAGTACCCGGTTCGATCCCCAATGGGTTAAAAGCAGAGAACAAATTTCATTGTTATGTATGTTTCAATGTATGTTTCAATGACAATAAAGATACTATTACTGCTATTACTTACTGTCTGAGCTTGTTACTATGTATTTTGTTATTTTATGTATGGCTTAGTAATGGTTTTGTACACTAATTTTCTATTGTCCTATTTAGTTAATTCTGTTCTAACATCTTACCACTATATGCCATGTTGTGGATTTAGTAGCTTTTAAGAGTTTTTTTAATAACCCATGTTTTGCTAAGGTATCTTGCAAATGTAAGAAAAAGGATGCTAATAATTTAAACAGCACAATAAAAGTTTGTTGTTTCAGTATTCCAGTTTGTTTATTAATGTAAATTTCCCCAAAACAGTGTTTTAATGTAACCAGTAATTAAGAAGTATTGGTTTTATAAAGTATTTTATTTGTGGCCTTTGCAAACAAGTAACAAACTTCACAAGGGGAAAAAAGAAATAAGCACAATTCTCAATTCAGTCACTAGGTGGCAGTGAGACGGGATCGTTTATTATGTTCACATTTTAATAATCTCACAACTAAATTAGTTTGTGGAAAATCACTTAAGCTAGCTAAACAAGGATGATAATGGTCTAAAACAGAACTAAACCAGGTCAAACATCTGTCAAAGTAGACATTTTAGCAAGTTTTGTCTCACTGACAAAAATAGTTCTATTACAACCGGAAGTGGATGCCATCACCACGCTTGGCCGGAAGTTAGCGGACGCCATCTTGTGCACATAGCCTGTTAACAACTATGCTTTGGATACACTTGCATCACTGTAGTACAGTCTCTGGCTCTGTTTACACGGTGAAAACAGGTTTGCGTTGCCTTTGTACTCTCCATTTACACACTACAAGGTTTAACTGTTGCTTAGGGGCACTTTCAGCTATAGCTGTGGGTTTATTTACAACAGTTTGCAGCCGAAACAGTCCTCCGCCAGCCGCTGTTTTCTTCTTCTGGGCAATTTGACGCGGAGCTTCAGAAATCACAGCGCTACTAGTGGTGCGGCATGGGAATTGCACCGTTTAAGTACTCTGTAAACAGGGCCTGTGACTGCAAATGTTCTACATGGATGTTAATGAGATAGAGATAAGGATAAGCAGCTTAATTTTTTTAAAAACATGTCATGCATTTAATCATAAATTCTGCTGTAAAGATTAATAATCATGTGCTTAAAAGAGTCTTTTTAGTTTTTTTACGGTATTTATACTAACCATAATTTCATTGTGCTTGTAGACTGACATATCAGCTATAGCAAGCATGGATGATCAGAGCTTGGCCATCTATATTCCCACCTATGCTGACAGAATTGCCACCCAGAGATTTTGCTCCGAGTTCCAAGGAAAAGGTGAAAGAGATGTCCTTCAACAGACGTGGCTTGAAAAACTCTACATGCAAATCTTCATGGAAAAAGTCCAATTTGATCTAAAACGTTTTTGGTTTCAGGTAATATCACTATGTAATATATTTAAAAAGAAAGCTTACCATTTGACTCAAAATGTGTTTTCAATATGTTTTCAAGAACATATGGAAGTGAGCCACAATAGTCAGTTAGCTTTTGTTTTTGTTGACAAAGATATAGAGCAAAAATACTGATTAAAAAGATTACTCCAACAACATTGTGAAATACAAGTTTTTGAAGTGAAATTATTGCTGTTGCTATTAAGCTTCTTTAAGGTAAAAAAATTTGAAGCATGTGTTTAAACTGTACTTACTTTTCTTTCCATAGGGCATTATTTTTATTTTATATTCTTTAAAGTTGATTGTAAAATAGATAAATGCTTTGAGCGCAATAGTGCCCAGATTTCTAACGACTTTTGTCATATGTAAAAGGATTTTCTCATGTTCAATTTTGAGATCCATGTATTCATCTTTTTAATACTCATAGATCACGTTCTAGTTAGGTCATCTTCTGGAGGTAGAGAACTTCCTTTCAAAAGGATCTTTCAGAGAACTTGTTAAAGGTACTTTTAATGTATGTTCTTCTGTGAGTTGATGTAACATTGCAATATAATGTTATGTTTCTAAGGAAAGAACGAGTTGGTTTGATCACAAACCATTGCACTTTATTTTGTAATGGGTTTTTACCAAAGATTCATTAAAAGTTTTCATGTTGCACATAAGCATAGGCACTTTATTTTTCATCTCATTTGACCATATCATCATTGTCAAAGAGTACATAACTTGGGTCTCAGTGTTCAGTAACAGAGAACTATAAGTCTTGCTGTTATAAATATAAAAAGTATGTCTTGAATATGAGGAGCAGTGGTGGGGTTTACAGAACATGTGTCATTTAAACATTTTGTCCTACATGACAGATTACAAGGCAAATGTGAAGTTAAATTTCTTGTTATTGTCCTAATATATTTAGTAGCATATATTTGCTGTCACACACAACAAGAATCACACAAAATATAAAACCTAGCACCAAAATTCAAAAATTATGTACATCATGATGAAACATTTAAGTACATGGGAGTCAGTGAAAACAGAGGTCTGTTTTTTATTCCTCCATCTGTATTTCTTTGACTGCTTGTCCTTTATTGGTTGTGGGGTCTGCAGCTGCCTATTTCTGACTGTGTGGGAAAGTGATAGGTTCATTCTGGACAGGCTCACAAGGTCATTTGCTCCACAAACTCTTTTTTACAAGAAAATGTCACACGTGTCACAGGTTTGTGTGCACACAAGCTCTTAAAAATAAGCATAACTCAATTGTTTCATCATGTGTGGACGGTGCATGAAGAAAGTTTTCCGTCATCAGAAGGTATGATAGTTAGAACTGTCTCATAACATGTGAACGGTCCTCTGAAGACGTTGGACTGTGCAAGTTTCTGCCGCTTGCTTAGAAACCTGTTTGTGATGATCTTGTTCACCAAAACGCCGTGGAAGGGTTCACAGGTGTCAAAGTCCAGTCCTCAAGGGCCGGTGTCCTGCAACTTTTAGATATGTCCCTGGTCCGACACGCCTGAGTCAAATAATCAGGTAATTACCAGGACTCTGAAGAACCTGACTGCAAACTGAGGAGCTAATTGTGCCATTTGATTCAGGTGTGTGGGACCAAGGAAACCTCTAAAAGTTTCAGGACACCGGCCCTCGAGGACTGGAGCTTGACACCCCAGGTATACATCATGTAGGGCCGGCCACTTGGAGCCATTGCATCTCTAATCTTACAAATGATGTTCCAAAAGTGAACCACTTTTTAGAGTTGTTCCTGAAAGACAAGAAAATAAACAAGATCTTAAAGTACATACTCCATATTTAAAAGCATGTATTATATAGTATTTATCTTTTACATTCAAACACACCTCAGTGATATTTAAACAGGTGAGCAGAATTGGCTGCTTATCCAAGAAGTCACCAGTAAAGTAATCTGTATTCTTCAGTTTTTGAAAAAGGTGCATCCAGTACTGTGCACGACGTTTCCTTAAGAAATCCCACCAGTTGTTGATGAGCTGGCTGTGGGTGCTGGATCCCACAATGAAGTAGTTTTCAGGATAGCTGTCATCAAGACGCAAAAATCTTTGAATGTCTTTCATTGTACCATTCTCTGTCTCCATGTCGATATGAATTGTGGCTGTGGTACCCCCTCTGTTACTGCTGGAAGAAAATATCCAGCAGTAACTTTTGGACAGCACCATCCATGTATTCAGCTTTAGAGATGCCAACCTGTAAACACAGCAGAGATTTTGTTATTGTTTTTTCAAGTTTTTTATTTTAAACAAAATATAAATAGTCCTTCACTGGCTTGTGAATTGTCCCATTAGAAAGCTCTGTATTCATATCTTTGTTTTGACACAATAAAATATGGATAAATGTAGCTTTATCTAGCCACACTTTCATTGTGTAGAATACACATACTTTTAATTAGCCTTACAAGTGTCGGATTAAAATTTATTTTAATCATATTTGATTAAAATACATAAAGGCATAGGTACATTTGCAGTCACAGGCCCTGTTTACAGAGTACTTAAACGGTGTAATTCCCATGCCGCACCACTAGTAATTCTGTGGCAATTCTGTCAGCATAGGTGGGAATATAGATGGCCAAGATCTCATCATCCATGCTTGCTATAGCTGATATGTCAGTCTACAAGCACAATGAAATTATGGTTAATATAAAAACTGAAAAAAACTAAAAAGACTATTTTAAGTACATGATTATTAATCTTTACAGCAGAATTTATGATTAAATGCATGACATGTTTTTAAAAAAAATTAAGCTGCTTATCCTTATCTCTATCTCATTAACATCCATGTAGAACATTTGCAGTCACAGGCCCTGTTTACAGAGTACTTAAACGGTGTAATTCCCATGCCGCACCACTAGTAATTCTGTGGCAATTCTGTCAGCATAGGTGGGAATATAGATGGCCAAGATCTCATCATCCATGCTTGCTATAGCTGATATGTCAGTCTACAAGCACAATGAAATTATGGTTAATATAAAAACTGAAAAAAACTAAAAAGACTATTTTAAGTACATGATTATTAATCTTTACAGCAGAATTTATGATTAAATGCATGACATGTTTTTAAAAAAAATTAAGCTGCTTATCCTTATCTCTATCTCATTAACATCCATGTAGAACATTTGCAGTCACAGGCCCTGTTTACAGAGTACTTAAACGGTGTAATTCCCATGCCGCACCACTAGTAGCGCTGTGATTTCTGAAGCTCCGCGTCAAATTGCCCAGAAGAAGAAAGCAGCGGCTGGCGGAGGACTGTTTCGGCTGCAAACTGTTGTAAATAAACCCACAGCTATAGCTGAAAGCCCCCCCTAAGCAACAGTTAAACCTTGTAGTGTGTAAATGGAGAGTACAAAGGCAACGCAAACCTGTTTTCACCGTGTAAACAGAGCCAGAGACTGTACTACAGTAATGCAAGCGTATCTAAAGCAGAGTTGTTAACTATAAATAACTGCCGAATTGGTCAAATTTCAAGTAGAGGACTTGCTGTATATTTATGACTTACCTTGTCACTCCTCGTTGCAGAAATACATTCCTCCGACAAATGACGAGTTCTTAAAAAGTAATAAAAGGCACCCCTCCGTCTCTCCTCTTCTCCATGACACTCAAATATCCCGCGAGCTGATGCCGGGTTATGTTGCGTTGTTATGAGACGAAAATTATGTCGTTTAAGCAAGATAAGTCTCTTATTAAAACAAGAAACTTTGCCGTTAAAGGGAGAAAGTTATATAGTTATAGGAAGTTGCCTTGTCAGCCGTCTGTGCGGCATGTTTACCGTGTCCTCCACAGATGGATCTCATGGCTGATCCAAGGTCGGTGGTGTGGGCGAGAACCCGATAGGGAGCGTGGTCAATTTGCATATTTTAGAAACATTTAGATATAACATTTAACATTTAGATATAGATTTAACATTTAGATATAGATTTAACATTTACATTTAACATTTAACATTTAGATATAAATTTAACATTTAGATTTAAATTTAACATTTAGATATAGATTTAACATTTACATTTAACATTTAGATATAGATTTAACATTTAGATTTAAATTTAACATTTAGATATAGATTTAACATTTAGATATAGATTTAACATTTGTCAGGGTTCTCTGTGTTGGCTGCTCTAACTCTACTCCTCAGGTGTGTCTAGTTGGCTGAGGAGGCGTGGTCCACACCTGCAGCTCGTTGCAGGCGGCTTCCTCTGGCTTCTTAAGCAGAGCACTGGCAGATGGAAGACGCCGGAGCCTTAACCAGTCGTGGTACGACGTGGCCTCTGTCCCAACTCTCGGAAACCAGCTTGTGAGTTTTTTTGAGTAATTTTTTGTACCTCTCTGTTGCTCCAGATTTTGGTGCTTGGATGCACTCACCTGTCTTGACGTCCCGTCCGAAGAAACAGACCAGCAGACCTGTCTGCTCAGATTTTGCTCTGGCGCTCCCCTCATACTTCCTGGAAGTTACCCAGCGAGGCCTGAGATCCCCTTTCCCGGGTTCTGTTGGTTCTGTGCTCACTCTGGTCAATCCATCTGTCAACCGCTGCCGATGAGGTCGCCTCGGATTCCTCGCCAGCTACATCTGCCGCCCTCAGCCACTAGCCACCTATCTCCATCTGAGTAGTCACATAGAGTTCTCCTGACGCTACCTCTTCCCGGTTAGGTCCGCCCAGCCTAATGGTAAGCAGCGCAACTCCTAGCAAGTTTCCTGGCTCTTATTTCAGAAGAACTCACTCGCTCTTTCTTACAGACTCTCCAGCCGTGACGTTCTGACCCAGCCGAGTCACCTGTAGTTCCGTCCATAGACCTGCCTGTTTTCCTTTAATAAAAATCTTAAAACTGTGCATTGCCTCCCGTTCGTATCTGCATGTGGGCTCGTCATCTGAAAACCATGACAGAAGAAGGCTCCGGCCACCAGAGTCCAGCGGATACGTTCGGGCGGCAGATAGCCGCACAGCAGGAACAAATGCAGTCGCTAGGTTTTGCTGTCAATTCTACTCAGGAACAGCTTCAGAGATTAGCCGCTCAGGTTAGCCTACTTGTGGACACAGTCACTTCCGCGAAGACGTCACCTGTCACTCAGGATCACGTTACCCCGCCTTCCGACGCTCCGAGCATGGAGAATCAGGTTTGGACTCCACCACTTGAGGGCGCGTCACCTTGTCCGGAGAAATTCTCCGGTGACGGTGGAAGTTGCGGTGGTTTTCTTTTCCAGTGCAAACTGGTGTTTAACCGTTCTCCCCAGACTTTCGCCTCTGATGAGGTAAGGATATCTTATGTCTTACGTCTACTAACGGGTAGGGCTCTTAGGTGGGCCGAGGCTCGATTCCCTGATTGTCAGTCGTTTGGGATTACTTTTCAGGACTTCATTGCTGAATTTAAGACAATTTTTTCACCTGAGTTGGATTCGGCACAACAGTCTCGTCATCTCCTCACTTTGAAACAGCGCGGTCGACGCGTATCTGATTTTTCCGTGGAGTTTCGTACGTTTGCTGCTGCTGCGGGTTGGCAGCCGAGACCGTTAAAGGCAGCTTTCTTTCAGGCTCTAGACGAGTCGTTAAAGGATGAGTTAGCTCGGGTTGAGGAACCTGAGGATTTTGAGGAGTTTGTAGCACTTGCTATCCGTTTGGATTCTCGATTACGCAGCCGAACCCGTTTTAGATCCAACCTTGCCTTGCAATCATCCACCTCCACCTCTTCTACATTTACCAAGAAGGAACCCCGTTCTTTTACACCTCCTCCTGAACCCATGCAGTTGGGGCAGGTTGGTCTTTCCAATAAGGAACGTCAGCAGCGTGTCTCGGAAAACTTATGTCTTTATTGTGGAGGTGAGGGTCATTACCTCAGAGATTGTCCTGTTTGGCCAAAAGACCGAGTCCGCCGCTCTTAACGGGGGGATCGGTGGACAGGTTGGGATCTATTCCCCGGGAGGCTGTTAAGGCGTCATTTGGTTCTCGTTGTTGTTTACCAGTTACTTTAATATTCGACCAGGAAAGTTTTGATGTTTCAGCTCTAGTAGATTCAGGCTCTGATTTTAATCTCATAGATCAGGCGGTTGTGGACCAGCTTCGAGTACCTGTCGATCTTTTACCCGAGCCACTCCAGGTCTCGTCATTAGATGGGCAGAGATTGACTCTTATTACCCATCGCACCCGACCATTGGTAGTGATAGTTTCCGGTAACCATCGGGAACAGCTTTCCTTCTTTGTCTTCCCGGTAAAGCGTTCACCTGTGGTTTTTGGAATAGCCTGGTTAAGGGTCCACAATCCGCAGTTTAATTGGGCTGAGTCCCGACTGGAGTCATGGTCATCTACTTGTCATTCCCGCTGCTTGCAGTCCGCTCGGCTCGTAGCCGTCTCCTCTACTTCCTTGACAGATTCCGGAGACATGATTGATCTCTCTCGCGTTCCAGAGGATTACCACGACTTACGGCAGGTATTTAGTAAAACTCAGGCTTGTTCTTTGCCCCCACATCGCCCATACGACTGTGCGATTGATTTGTTACCTGGGGCCCCTCTACCGGTGAGTCGGCTCTATAACATCTCCAGGTCAGAACGTCAATCGCTTGAGAAATACATCAGTGAGTCTTTGGCTACGGGGTTAATTCGTCCTTCTTCCTCCCCATTAGGGGCTGGTTTCTTTTTTGTGGGCAAGAAGGACGGGACCCTTCGACCCTGTATAGATTATCGAGGGCTTAACCAGATAACCGTCAAGAATAAGTACCCGCTTCCTCTATTATCATCAGCCCTCGAGCCAGTCCAGAATGCCAAGATTTTTACTAAGCTTGATCTGCGCAACGCTTATCATTTGGTTCGGGTGAGACAGGGGGATGAGTGGAAGACGGCTTTTAAGACTCCGTTAGGTCACTTTGAGTACCTAGTCATGCCCTTCGGCTTGTGTAATGCCCCGGCAGTTTTTCAGGCATTGGTTAACGACGTCCTGCGGGATTTTTTGAATGTTTTTGTTTTTGTCTATTTAGATGACATCCTGATTTACTCTCGTGACCTAGAACAACACAAGCAACATGTGCGACTTGTTCTCCAGCGATTACTAGAAAATCGCCTGTTTGTAAAAGCCGAGAAGTGTGAGTTTCACCAGACTTCAGTTTCGTTCCTCGGTCTTGTTTTGGAAGGCGGTCAAGTGAGGTCAGACCCAGAAAAAATAAAAGCAGTAACGGAGTGGCCAGTTCCTGAGTCACGTAAACAGCTTCAACGTTTCCTTGGGTTCGCTAATTTCTATAGGCGTTTTATCAGGAACTACAGCCAGATAGCTTCCCCGTTACATGCTCTTACCTCCACCAAGGTCCCTTTTAGCTGGAGTCCTGAAGCCGATGAGGCATTTAATCGACTTAAGTCCCGTTTTTCCCAGGCTCCCATACTCGTTCACCCTGATCCTGCGAAACAATTCACCCTTGAAATAGACGCTTCAAACACAGGTGTGGGAGCGGTCCTATCCCAACAGTCTGAGATAGATAAAAAGTTACACCCTTGTGCATTCTTCTCCCGTCGCTTGTCCCCTGCCGAGCAGAACTATGATGTAGGCGATCGTGAACTGTTAGCCATTAAGTTAGCCTTGGAGGAGTGGCGGCACTGGCTAGAGGGATCCGAGCAGCCCATCATAATATGGACAGATCACAAGAACCTCTCCTATCTGCAGACAGCCCGTAGACTCAACTCAAGGCAGGCCCGTTGGTCATTATTTTTTTCTCGTTTCAACCTCACCATAACCTACAGACCAGGCTCCAGAAACATTAAACCAGATGCTCTGTCTCGTCAATTTGCCCCATTTGAACAAGAGAAGGAGCCGGAACTTATTCTTCCCCCCACATGCACTGTTGGAGGTCTGCATTGGGATCTGGAGGACAGGATTAACCAGGCCCAACTATTAGATCCGGATCCTGGTACGGGTCCACCGGGACTAAAGTATGTTCCCCCATCTGTTCGTCCGGAGGTTTTACGCTGGTGTCACGATGCGAAGTTTTCCGCCCATCCGGGCATTTATAGAACCCAGTCTCAGGTGTCCCGGCGATTCTGGTGGCCATCGTGGACCAAGGACGTCAGAGACTATGTTTTAGCTTGTCCTGTCTGCGCCCAGAATAAGTCTTCTAACCAGCCACCTTCTGGGTTGTTGAATCCTCTTCCTATCCCCAAACGTCCATGGTCCCACATTGCCATTGATTTCGTTACTGGACTCCCTGTTTCCCAAGGCATGTCAACGATTTTGACTGTTGTTGACCGTTTTTCGAAGTCTTGTCATCTCATTCCCATCCGTAAGCTACCTAACGCCCTCCAGACTGCCCAACTCCTCATTAAACATGTTTTCAAGCTCCATGGTATCCCTGTTGACATTCTCTCTGACCGGGGTCCCCAGTTTATTTCTCAGGTCTGGCGGCACTTTTGCTCCGCTCTGGGTGCCCGTTACACGCTCACCTCCGGATACCATCCTCAAACCAACGGCCAAACAGAACGAATGAATCAACAATTAGAGACCACTCTCCGTTGCCTCACGTCATCTTCACCTACCGACTGGAACAAGTTTTTGCCTTGGGTAGAGTATGCCCTGAACTCTCACATCACCTCAGCCACGGGACGTTCACCTTTTGAAGTTGCCTTAGGATATCAACCTCCACTCCTACCCACAGACGAACTCAGGATTCCCTTCACCTCCGTCAACGACTATATTGCTCGCTGCCAGAAGATATGGAAAGAGACGGTTACAGCACTCACTCGCACCGCAGAGCGGAGTAAGAGGTTTGCTGACCAGCACCGCAGACCAGCTCCCCATTATCGCCCCGGTCAGAGGGTTTGGTTATCATCCAGAGATGTATTGACTAACCCATCCGCCAAGAAGCTTGCTCCCCGGTTTACTGGTCCCTATGAAATAGAGACAGTTATCAACCCGACCACCGTCCGCTTACGTCTTCCCCCTCACTCTCGTGTTCATCCCACTTTTCATGTATCCCAGATTAAGCCCGTTTTGGACAATGATTCATACCCTCCTTCCGGACCCCCTCCACCCTCCCAGGACAGTCAGAATCCTCGCGTCATCAGGGTTGTGGATGCCCGTCGACGAGGTAGGGGTCACCAATACCTCGTCGATTGGGAGGGTCGCAGCTCTGGGGATCGCTCATGGGTGTCTGCAGCTACCATCGCCAATCAGGATTTGATTCGGGATTTCTGGTCTACTCAGCCCAGCACTTCTTCGTCTGGGCCGCCAGGAGGCGGCCGTTGAGGGGGGGGTAGTGTCAGGGTTCTCTGTGTTGGCTGCTCTAACTCTACTCCTCAGGTGTGTCTAGTTGGCTGAGGAGGCGTGGTCCACACCTGCAGCTCGTTGCAGGCGGCTTCCTCTGGCTTCTTAAGCAGAGCACTGGCAGATGGAAGACGCCGGAGCCTTAACCAGTCGTGGTACGACGTGGCCTCTGTCCCAACTCTCGGAAACCAGCTTGTGAGTTTTTTTGTTACTCTTCTTTTTTGAGTAATTTTTTGTACCTCTCTGTTGCTCCAGATTTTGGTGCTTGGATGCACTCACCTGTCTTGACGTCCCGTCCGAAGAAACAGACCAGCAGACCTGTCTGCTCAGATTTTGCTCTGGCGCTCCCCTCATACTTCCTGGAAGTTACCCAGCGAGGCCTGAGATCCCCTTTCCCGGGTTCTGTGCTCACTCTGGTCAATCCATCTGTCAACCGCTGCCGATGAGGTCGCCTCGGATTCCTCGCCAGCTACATCTGCCGCCCTCAGCCACTAGCCACCTATCTCCATCTGAGTAGTCACATAGAGTTCTCCTGACGCTACTTCTTCCCGGTTAGGTCCGCCCAGCCTAATGGTAAGCAGCGCAACTCCTAGCAAGTTTCCTGGCTCTTATTTCAGAAGAACTCACTCGCTCTTTCTTACAGACTCTCCAGCCGTGACGTTCTGACCCAGCCGAGTCACCTGTAGTTCCGTCCATAGACCTGCCTGTTTTCCTTTAATAAAAATCTTAAAACTGTGCATTGCCTCCCGTTCGTATCTGCATGTGGGCTCGTCATCTGAAAACCATGACAACATTTAGATTTAAATTTAACATTTATATATAGATTTAACATTTACATTTAACATTTAGATATAGATTTAGCATTTAGATATAGATTTAGCATTTAGATATAGCTTTAACATTTAGATTTAAATTTAACATTTAGATATAGATTTAACATTTACATTTAACATTTAGATATAGATTTAACATTTAGATATAAATTTAACATTTAGATTTAACATTTAGCATTTAGATATAGATTTAGCATTTAGATTTAACATTTAGCATTTAGATATAGATTTAACATTTAGATATAGATTTAACATTTAGATTTAAATTTAACATTTAGATATAGCTTTAACATTTAGATTTAAATTTAACATTTAGATATAGATTTAACATTTACATTTAACATTTAGATATAGATTTAACAGATATAGATTTAACATTTACATTTAACATTTAGATATAGATTTAACATTTAGATATAAATTTAACATTTAGATTTAACAATTAGCATTTAGATATAGATTTAGCATTTAGATTTAACATTTAACATTTAGATATAGATTTAACATTTAACTATTTATTTTACTTTATAAACATATTGTTGACAATTGCATATAAGATCTTGTTTATTGTGAATTTCTGTCTTAAATGTGAGAAAGGGAGTTAAATGTGAGAAAAGTGAGCTAAATAATCAAAATATATCAGCTATAGAATTTTATCTGAAATTTTACATTCGGCACCCCATACCACACAGTTTGACGAAGTCACGTTCCAACTTGCGTTTTAGGCTTCCAACTTAAAAGGTTTATTTCTTCAAAAAATAAAAATGCAAAATAAAACGGCGCAATCAAAAATGCTTATAAACTAATTATATTTACTTGTCTACATGTTCTTAATTCTTAAGACCTAAAACTGCGTTCAGAAAAGGTAAAGCTCCGTCACATCAAAAACTTGTCACTTGCTTCCTGAACGTGACTAACGTGAAAGCCCCTCGAACGCAGAAAAAACTACAACTAAATCGCTATTGCCACCTAGAGGCAACTGGAGGAAATACACATTTCTAACACAATTAATCTTATGTCAATTCTGGCACTTACAAGGTTGGTTTTTCTCTCTTAACGTAGATGGCTTCCTTAGGGAAGGGGTGTGAAGGAATCCATCTACGTTGAGAGAAAAACCAAAATTCATTTGTTTAGGATTATCTTCGACTGACTATTTTACTGAAACATCATTAGTTAAACTTTGGAGTTCAAATGTTTCTAATATTTGCTTTTAGTTTCCATTTTTCTGTTTTTTGTTTTATTTTTCCTACATTTTATTCCTACTTGCTTTTATTCTGTTTTTATTGTCCTATGTTTTAATCATGTAAAGCACTTTGCATTGTCCTTGTACTGAAATGTGCTTTACAGAAAAATTTGTCTTTGCCTCTACATTTCAATGTCAGTCACTGATTCAGAAAACTCTGACAAACATACATGTTGTCCACAACATGCAGCCTGCTGACATTAATGAGCAACCAACACTGATAACAAATAAAACCTTTTAATGTATATTCAGTTGGGTTTATATTTTCAGAGTACAGACAGATAAATACAAGAACAACATCCACTTCCTGTTTTCATTCAAGTAAAACAAACACTTCAGTGCTTTCTGAGCAAATGGAAGATTTCTAAGATTACCAGCATGAAAGTTTAGTGGAAGAATAACATCATGCAGTTCAGTATATTGCAGAGAACTTTGGTTTAATGTCAAAAACAACAATAATTTAGAAAATGTGTGGAGCAGAATCTGGAACCACTTTAACATCCTTGCTGTTTTCGGCACGTTGCTGAAAAAGCGAGTTCATCTGATATTAGATAATTAAAATCTGGGCTTCTTCCTCAGCATCCAAGCACAGCAGCAGCTTGGAGTTACATTCAACAGTCAGAGAGAACGTGGCTGAAAGGAGGTTTCCTTTAGTTCTGCACCAGAGTCCAGAAACAAACCAGCAGCTGCACGGTTCAACAAACTCATGCAGAGAAACACCAAAATAATAGAAATCAACACAAATCAATTAAATTTAATGCAAAGCTTCACTTTTATGGAATGCTTTTATTTTGAAACATCCATGCCTTGGCCTGATGGGACCTGCAGCAGAGAGAGAAGTTGCTTTCTGGGCCCTTTGTTCCTCGCCTCACAAACACAAACCTGACAGTTCAAGTTTCAGTGTCTTCTGAGTCTAAAGCTCGTTAGGAGTTAACGAGCTCTCCACTATTGCTAAACTTGATCTACATGTCAGAGATTCACCTCAGGACCAACAGCAGCTCAGCCAACAGTATAAAATACGACCAACAGGCCTCTAAAGGAATACATCTGAATACCTGTACAGCCCCGCCCACTGACACCTGAACTCTACAGGTGAGGCTCCAACCTCCATCTAAACTCTTCAAGATGAGAATAAAGAAATCAGATTCTTTACTGACCTCAGAGAGAACCGAGGTGTCGACTGCAGGTCTGTGTGGATCCTACCAGACTCAGAAGAACCTCGTTTGTTCCCAGAACATCAGATTCTGGATGTTATTCAAATCAGCCAATTAGAGCCTCCAGTTTCCTCTGAGCTCTGATTGGACTGCTGGAGGAACCTGGAGAGAACCCATGCTTAGACCAGGAGAACATGCAAACTCCAAGCAGGAAAACCTCAGAGAACAGCCCTCCACCCCCCCCCCCCCCCCATCAATCACATCAATATGTGGATATAAGCCTGTAATAAACCAACTTTTGGTTCAACGTCAGCTAAGTGCTGCAGTTTTACTGTAAATATCATAAAACACAAACATTATTACACCTAAGTCAATAATGTGTGTACAACACACACATGCAGAGCAGGAAACGGCTTAAAACCTTCACAATAAGAGTCCAAATGGCTTATTTCTCACATGTATCAGAATGCAGCTGCAGCCAGATCACCTGTATCTGTAACCTAGTCATGACCATCAGGGCGCACCGATATGACATTCTGGGTCATTATTGATACCCGATATTATGATTGCTGCTAAGGCTCATAATCAATACTTACCGATAATATATAGATTATATATATTTTCCACACCTCTGATATTGCTTCTCTGCTTCAGTTAAACACCAGCTAAGCTCACCATCATTTCCAAACCACTGGTTGTTAATAGCAGCCCGGTTTTACTTACCGATACTAACCAGCCCAACATCGGCCGGTACCGACGTCAAACCCGATAAATCGTGCACCCTTAGCCAGGTTGTATGTTCAGCATAAATTGAGTAAACTCTGTATCCGTCATGTGATCTTATTGTCCTAAACAGTCTTCAGACCACGTTCTGCCTGCTGCTGTGGTGTGACATCATCACTATGATGTCATAAGCTGGAGGTGCTTTTGCAGGTGATGCAGGAATTCACGATGCTTTTCCAGGTCGACCATGTTTGAGATTTTAATCGTCAACGTAAAATGGAAGACGGAACCTGATTGGTTCATTTCTGAAACATGCTGCCGTCTGATTGGTCGGTAGCTGCTGTGATTTATTATTGCATCTGTAAACATGTTTTTTTCACATTCCAGAAATCTTTAGTGTCGTCTCTGTTTCCCATCAGTAGTCAGAACTGCTTCAAAGTAAAATGTCACTTCCTGTCTTAGTTCCCTTTCAGGTGACTCCGCCTCCTTCACACCTCAGAAGAGCAGACTCCGCCTCCTAGTTGGACTGGTAGCTGGAGAAGAGAAAACGTGTCAGATCAGAAACTTGAAACACACCTGCTCCCGTGGCTCCGCCTCTTTTAACACCTGAGAGTAAGTTCAGACCTGCTCTGTCGCCATGCGTCTCACCAGGAACCCGAGGTTACCTGGTGACCCACCTGGATTCTCTGAACAGGTTCTTGAAATGTGTCTGGTCCAATGGGCTGTTTCACAAAACCACGAAAATTGAAGGCTCGACCTCATGGTCTCCTGAAAAAAGCTGGTGGGGAATTTACCTGAATAGTCGAACCTCCTGAGCCTGGATTGGGCTTCGTTACACAGATAAAATAAGGATGCTCTGATGACATGAAGTCAAGCCTAGTGTAATCCAGGGCTCAGCAGCGGCATCTGTTTACCAAACTCCTGTAGTGTATATAAATTGTGACAATGATATATGTCACTTCCTGCTTTCCTCACTTCCTGTATCAGACTGAGATGTGAGTTTATTGTTAGAACCCATTTACATGGTTACAACAATTACATACTTAATTTAATGATTTTTGAATTAAGATGGAGCCATATCTTTGCTTCAGCAAATTCATTGTTGAGTTTTCCTTTGGAAAGAAAAATTGAAGCTACAGCTAAAGGTAAACCAAACATTTGATTACAGTTTTTTTGTGTTGTACAACCAATTGTTTTTTTAATCTTTATAGGCCCGATTTTTTTTGGAAAGATTTCCAGTGGAATCTCAGATTCAATTCAATTCAATTCAATTTTATTTATATAGCGCCAAATCATGAAACATGTCATCTCAAGGCACTTTACAAAATCAAGATGGCGAGCTACCATCGATACATTAACGTTTTTATGAAGAAGTACTGTTGCCTTTGAAGTCGGTAGGAACTGCGGACTTTGAACATATTTGGGATGTTATTTTTCTTGTTGGACTGACAGGCCTTATAATTACACTTGTTCTTTTTTTTGCAAATTTGTCTCTATTTATTTATTTTGCTCTTTATTTAAATATAATATTTTTTCCCCTTAAAACGAATCTTTGTGGTCAACAGCATCGAGTATGATGTTGGGCTCCTCCAGGACCTAGACTTGGAAGTTAAACTATCCCATTTAATGTACAAAAACAAACAGTAGGTTGGTAACTCTAGCTGTATCTCTTATCCTGGATTTCTAAATTTGGCTTTTATGAAACAACCCTCAGAACGGCTCAACAGGTGTGTCAGGTGGTTACCTGGATCAGGTGCTGCCGGCGGCCTCATGCTTTCCTTTTCCAGCTGAATCTCCGACAGGCTGAAGATGGACGCCGCTGAAACGTGCAGAGTGACCATGTGACATCAGTGTGACATCACACACAGGAGAAGACATGCTGGTCATACTCACTGTCAGGAAGTGACATCACTCTTTTTCCAAGGTTACTGAAGTAACAATGTTTCATGGACTCGTCTGCAGAGATCCTCTTCTTCCCTTCAAACTAAAGTTTAAATGAACACGGCTTCATCAGAGCTGCGTTCAGGGTCATCCCATAGAAACACTGTGAGGCGTTCACTGACCTGCAGGAACCTTGACAGCAGCTCCACTCCTTCACTGCTGAGCCTGGAAACAGAAACGGGGGATGGTATTCAGCAGGTTGGTGCTTTAATGATGATATGAACACAGAGCAGACGGCCATGTTGGGTCTCTGAACCGGCCATCAGCTGCAGCCGGGTGTCTCAGCACCAAATTTATATTTTACTGCATGAATTTACCCAGACAGGGAGAAAAATCTGCTGTCTGCAGCAGTTTCAGAGAGCTGGAGGCTTCAAAGAGGAAAAATCAGTCCATCTGCAGGATATGAACACCGTGGAGAGAGAGAGGGTCGCTTGTTGGTTCAGTCCTGGTTCTGTGAGTCATTCCAGAGAACCTGCTTCACTTTCTATTCCTTTCTATTCCTGTGTGGATTATTTGGGTCGGCATCAACATATGGTGTGTATTTTATGTAAAAGCCTCTTTTAGAAAAATTTAACATTAGCCAACCTTTGACATGTTCATACCAGCTATTATTACGGTTAGAGCGCCCCCATGTGGTCGTGTAGAGAGTCCACCTCCTCTGCCGGCTCCTCCAAGACGGCATTATGAGCTCTGAACAGTTTTATTACAGCGTTTATATCAAACATTTGTAGGAACGGACCCTGGTTTGAAAGACTTCTACCTAACGAGCTCTGAGGAGAAATCTGAAGCTGAAAAAGTTGTTCAAAAGGTTATACATGGGGGGTAATTAAGTGTACCTGGGGGTATTTCATCATACCTGGGGTAATTAAGTGTACCTGGGGGGTAATTGAGGAAACCTGGGGGGGTAATAAAGCATACCTGGGAGTAAACTAAGCGTACCTGGGGGTATTTCATCATACCTGTGGTAATTAAGTGTACCTGGGGGGTAATTGAGGAAACCTGGGGGCTAATTAAGCGTACCTGGGGGGTTAATTAATCATACCTGGGGGGGTAAATTAAGCGTACCTGGAAAGTAATTAAGCGTACCAGGGGGTAATTAATCATACCTGGGGGTTAATTAATCATACCTGGGGGGTAAATTGAGCGTACCTGGGGGTATTTCATCATACCTGGGGTAATTAAGCGTACCTGGAGGGTAATAAAGCAAACCTGGGGGTAAACTAAGCGTACCTGGGGGTGTGGTTGCTCAGTCGTTCTGCTCTGTACTGAGGAAAGTTAAAAGCCACAAACTCTTCATTGGATGTGATTCCAGGCCAGCTCCGCTCTGTTGGAGAACCTTCAGACAAAATAAACAACTTCTGTGAGCAATAAGCTGATTGGCTCTCAGTGACGCTGAAACCAGAGCTGATTGGTTTATACCCAGCAGCTTAAAGATGAAGTGAAGCTCCTCCTCTACCGTGGAGCCAGGAAAGAGAGGACGACCCGTCACCATCTCATAAAAGATACAACCAACACCCCTGCAGAAAGGTCAGAGGTCACACAGAGTCACAGTCTTCCTGAGCCCACAATACCGCCTCCTCACTAAACAGAACCTCACGCTAGAACCGTTCTAAGTAGCCTGGTGGATAGAAAGGTTCAAAACAAAGAGTTTTAGATCCACCCATGTTCTTATCCTTGCAGAGTAACAAGGGTTCTACTTCCTGTCTGTTACCCCGTTTACACCCCCCCCCTTGTTTAACCAAGCCTAGACCAGTCCGAGCTCGCTAACTGAGATAACTATGGAGTGTAAATGGAACGCAAACTGAACTGAACCAAGCCAGACACAACCGGACCGCGCTAAATGCAGCCCAGTTCCATGTGTGAGCTCGGTCCGGTTTTTCTCTGGCCCGGTTCTCTGATAACAAAGAGCGCATCATCTCCTTACAGTCAGCTGATATTTCAGACATTCATAATAATACTAGCTTCCCCACCAGTGATGATTCTGCTTTGCAGTGTGATAAACCTCAGCGTCTGTCGTTGTTTCCTGCGTCTGTAAATCCTGATTAGATGCTTGTTTGTCTTATCCACTTCCTAAAAGACTCTGTCGGCTTTTAGGAAGTGGATAAGACAAACCAAGCATAACTGCCTGAACGTTACGGGCGCCGCCATTTTTATTTGCTTGGTTCCGCCTTCAATCCCAGAGAGCAGTAGTACCGCAGATCGTCACTAGGAGGCGATGAACCAAGGAACTGTGATAGCCTGATGTGTAAACGGTCATCAGAACCAAGCTCGACTCGGTTAACTGATCCGAGCTCGGACCGAGCTCGGCATGGATCGGTTTAACAAGGGTAGTGGAAATGGGGCTTCTAGCTGTAACTGGACCAATTCAATTCAATTCAATTCAATTTTATTTATATAGCGCCAAATCATGAAACATGTCATCTCAAGGCACTTTACAAAGTCAAGTTCAATCATATTATACAGATTGGTCAAAAATGTCCTATATAAGGAAACCAGTTGATTGCATCAACCAGAGGCATGGTCCACCGAGGACAGGCGTCCATCACAGAGAGAAACAGAACCACCATGGAGACAAACACTTAATACTAAAAACAGCTTCTGGAGACCAGTTAACCTAATAGTGGGTCTGTCTCAATTCAGGGCTGCAGCCTTTCGAAGGACGTACCGTATTTTTCAGAATATTAGGCGCACTTAAAATCCTTCATTTTTCTCAAAAATTGATTGCGCTCCTTATCTATGATCACCATTGAGCTTAATGAATGATTCTATGTGGTACAATGCGCTCAAAAATCTGTTAAAATGTGTAAGTACGACTCTGGTTAGCAATGAAGCCGCTCAATGAATATTAGGAGCATTACGGTACACTGTGTCACTACCTGATAGGCCCCCTGAGCTGTCTACCAGACTGCCTGACCGTAATGTCTAAACTAGAAGAGCATTCATGTAAAGCGCCCCACATACTCGGGCGTACTGGTACGTGTCAGACTATAAACTTCTCGGTAATAAGTCTTTACATCGAACTGTTTTATGTGACACCGGGCTTGATTCACTGAGCTGCTCCAATCAGGACGCAGCATCAGTCCCTCTCTGTTCTCACTGGCAGCTGCTGGAAAAGAAACGGCTCTAGGTGCTCAGCTAGCTAATCACACATTTTACCCTCCGTTCCGCCGCTTCGTCCCACTGCCAGAAACTGTGGGAATTGTAGGAATTTGCCACAAGAAATGTAGGCAACAGAAGACTCGACTATGAAGGTAAAATGTCTGGAGAGTCAGCGCAAAGTCCACAAGAGTATGTGGGAGTCTTTAGGCAGCCCTCACCCGGAGTACGCGCTAGCAACAATAAAGCTAGTAAGTTAATTCAATATAAAAGTTCTGTTTATTTTGGCCTTATGTTAGAAACAGGGCAGTGTAGTCCAGCTACTCTGTCCTCCAGAGACGGATAGAGAGCTGTGGACGTGGAGGGTTGATATTACACACTTGGGGAGAATATTTAGTGCGCCTAATAATCCGGTGCGCCGTACGGTTCAATAAATACGGTATTTGTAGCCGATTACATCACAGCACATTGACAAAGCCGTCCCAACTCACAAATCCAAATGCGACCAAATGTGTCCTTCTTTTCTCTTTTTTAAAGGATGGGGCCAGTTTATCCTTCATTGCTGATCCTATCCCATGATTCTTTGCAGGTTGAACAGAACTCTTTAACCAGAATCAGCAATGGCAGAGGGGAGTGAAAAGCTGCGAATAAAGTGGGATTTATTACACTTTCTCTGACATAAAAGTAAGTTCTGAAAAGTTTTTAGGTGAGAAGTTAACCATGTTAAGCCGGGCATACACCGTACGAGTTTTTGCCCTTTACGGGCCGATTATTCAGTCGTTCGAGAACTCTTTGGATCGGGCCGAGTTTCATCTTGATCGTGCGTCTTGTAGTATCCAGGGAGTAACGAGGAGCGATCAGCCTCTTACAACCTCCTCCCCATCAGGAATCGGACGGTCGGTTGAAAATCAAACATGTTTGAAATTCAGTCGGCCCTCGTGAGCGCCTCCTGCTGTTGAAGCGGAGTTACGACCGTCTATAAGCCGATTTCCCCCGACCTCACCCACTGCGCACGCGCAAACAAGTAGATTCTTCTTCTTCTCAAACGAAAACGTAGGAGCAGAGAGAAGCATGACGGTGGTACGTGTGACATGGTGTCAAACTACGGAGGAGTAACTCATAGAATTACCAAAGCAGAGCGTTTAGTTCTAGTGAGCCTCATGTTTAACAGAGAGCATCGACAGTTCCGCCTTTTTCTTCTTCTACTGTTTACGTTTGGCTTCCAGGTAGACGAGTCTAAGTAGCGCCATCTCTCTGCGGCGCTGAGTCTGATGTTTTAGACGTACAGTGTGAGCAGTCAGGTCATCAGAGCGTTGCACAGTAAGAACAGATATCGTGAGTAGTGAACTTTTAAACCCTGCGGTTTCATCGTACAGTTTCAGCTGTATCTGAGTACAACGACTGAAAACATCGTGCAGTGTACGCCCGGCATTAGAGCAGAACATCTGCTCGGTTTGTTGACATATGGCTTGATTTTAAAAACGCCCTGACCGCTTCCGGCATGAAGGACCCAGTCCACGTAGATTGGGTCCTTCATGCAGACCCTGAATTGAGACAGAACCGGTTGTCTTTGGACTGTGGGAGGAAGCTGGAGTACCCAGAGAGAACCCAGACATGCACTAGGAGAACATGCAAGCTTGCAGAAAGACCCTGACCCAAATTAGAACCCAGAACTTTGTAGCTGCAAGGCGGTCCACTCTGAGGACCCGGACCGGTATCAACAGTTCTTGGGTGACACCGGTCCGGGTCCCTGGTGGTGTTCTACAGAACAGTACCACATGTCGATGTGGGTGGAGTAGTCTGTGCTGCCCAGCAGGATGTCCGGCGGTCGGTACCACAGCGTCACCACCTCGTTGGAGTAGGTCTTTGTTGGGATGGACTTGGCTCTGGCCAAACCTGAAGAACATCAAGAGTCCAAGTCAGACTGACCGGACCAGAACCTTAGAACCTGGAGCTGACAGCAGAGAACCGGGTTCCCCTCAGCCAGAACTCAGAGTCAACCTGAAACCCAGAACTCACCAAAGTCTGCCAGTTTGAGCTCCCCTCGCTCATTGATCAGCAGGTTCTGGGGCTTCAGGTCTCGGTGGAGAACCTTCCTCTGATGACAGTAGGACAAACCTCGGAGCAGCTGGAAGAGAAACAGCTGAGACACAAAGACCAGAGGAGTGAACCGGGACCAGAAGACATGGTTAGACCGTCCATTTGTCCACGTTGTCCCACGTCTAAAAAGACGTTCTCACCTTGACGTTGTGAACATGGATGATGTTTCCACAGTCGTCCAGATATTGTTTCAGATCTTTGTCCTGAAATGAGAAGATTCTGGTAATTATCAGTAATGGTAACAGCTCCACAGATCCGGGAGCCGCCGGTAGCCTGCTCACGGCTCACCAGGTACTCGAAGACCAGTGTGAGGGACTTCTGAGTGTGGATGATGTCATGAAGCGTGACGATGTTGGCGTGTTTCAGATCCTTCAGCAGAGACACTGCGGAGGACAGAACACGTCAACATGGACTCTCTGCTGGATCACAGCTGCAGGACCTGAGCTACCTTCTCTGATGGCGGTACACGGAGCTCCTTCTTCGTGCTCCAGACGGATTTCCTTCAGAGCAACAAGGTTCTCCGTCAGTTTACTGCGGCCTTTATACACGGTTGCATAGGTTCCCTACGGACAGACGGGAACCGTCATAATCAGGACCAGACAGTTCATAAACATCTGAATGTCAGAGACCAGCAGCCGGGAGCTCACCTCTCCCAGTTTGTCCAGTTTGACGTACGTCTCCAGTTTCCCGAACCCGATCTCCGACTGCAGACAGAAAGCAACGACCCTGAGCTTCACGGACAACCGACTAAACATCCTGCGAGCCGAAGAAAGAAGACGTACCAGAGAAACTCTGCGGAGCCTCCTGCTGATTGGCTGCTCAAACAGAGCTGGGCCAATCACACTGAACTTCTCCAGGTAGTCATCAGGAAGACGGATGTCTGCCGGTAACGACAGACGTTTGTTGATGTCCTGAAAGAAGTAAAGACACTCAGTCCATCTTTGTTAAAGCGGCCATGAAACGTTGTGTGTGATAAACAGCTGCTGAATAAAACATCTGAAGATCAAATTTTTTTATTATTTCCTAAATAAAAAGAGGAGCCGACAGATTTGCTTTAGAGCGAGTAGGAGATCTCTAGTTAAAAATCTCTGTTTTGCTCTCCTTGCAAGTTTGAAAACTAACTTTTCTGTTGTCTCTCCTTTTGTTTGTTTAATGAATGTTTTAGGTTGGATCTGACTGTGTTGCTGCTGTTACCTCAGTTGAGATCTTCTTGTTCCTCAGTCGGACTCGAACTGGACTCTGAACATCATCTGAAGATGAAGGTGCATCACTTTCTCCATCCGAGTTCATCTTGACATCTTCATGAACAATTTCTGAAACCACACACAGATATTTAAACACATCAACACACCCTGAAGCAGCGATTAGTAAAACATTAACATAAAGACTGCAGGTCTGCTGGTGGTTCCTAGAGTCTCTAAAAGTAGAATGGGAGGCAGATCCTTTAGCTATCAGGCTCCTCTCCTGTGGAACCAACTCCCAGTTTTGGTCCGTGAGGCAGACACCCCGTCTACTTTTAAGACTAATCTTAAAACTTTCCTTTGTGACAAAGCTTATAACTAGAGTGGCTCATGTTACTCTGAGCTACCTCTATAGTTATGCTGCTATAGGCTTAGGCTGCTGGAGGACATCAGGGTCTATTTCTCTCTCTCTGCTGAGTTCTCCTACTGCTCTCCAATCTGCATTGTTTGTTGTTATTTCAGCCTTTAACTTTTTGTTCTCTGTCATTTTTCTCTTCATAGTAGGTACACCTGGTCTGGTGTTCTGTTAGCTGTGACATCATCAGGGGAGGCAGATCATCCTCTATTACCATCTAACATAGAAAGTACTCCTGGATCAATTTGAGCTTCTGTGCTTTCTGTGTCTCTGCTCTGTCTTCTCTAAGCCCCAGTGGGTCGAGGCAGATGAGCGTTCACACTGAGCCTGGTTCTGGTTCTGCTGGAGGTTCTCCTCCCTGTTAAAGGGGAGTTTTCCTCTCCACTGTCGCTTCATGCATGCTCAGTATGAGGGATTGCTGCAAAGCCATCAACAATGCAGACGACTGTCCACTGTGGCTCTACGCTCTTTCAGGAGGAGTGAATGCTGCTTGGAGAGACTTGATGCAACCTGCTGGGTTTCCTTAGAGAGGAAACTTTCTGACCAACCTGGAGGATCTGATGGAGTCTGACTTTGGAAAGAGCCTTAGATGATGTGGATTGGTGCTATATGAATAAAATTTAGTTGAACTTATTATCTGCTCAGAACCAGAACTGTGAGAATTCTGCTCAGGTGGTTCTGATTCAAGCCAGATCTGTCTGTGGAAGTGTGGCACCTGTGCAGAACCTGTTTAGTCCACGTTTGCATTGTTAGTACCCAGTCTGGTGGCGCGGTTCAGGTAGGAGCTGAGGCTGCGTCCGAGACCACGAGGTTTCCTCATGGAGCCGCCGTACGACTGCAGCAACGAGTGGACAGAAGATGATGAGGCTCGGACCTTCAGAGCCGCTGAGGAGCGAAGAGACGGCACCTCTGGAAGGTGAAGGAGGGATGAAGATGGAGGAGGAGGGAGAAGGTGTTAAAAAGCTGAGACTGAAAGCTCCACGATGATGGAGTCTGATCCAGATATCAGACATCAGTGATTATGAAGCTTTTTCAGGAATTTAAGGAGAATATCTGATGAAAAGTAAAGTCCTTAATAATCAAGCTCCATCATATATCAGAGCTCTGATTACCCCGTATGTTCCTAACAGAGCACTTCGCTCTCAGACTGCAGGTCTGCTGGTGGTTCCTAGAGTCTCTAAAAGTAGAATGGGAGGTTCTGAATCAGTCAAGAAGTCCCACATTCAGCCAAGGAGAGAGAAACTTACCTGAATCGCTGTGTGATGTCACTTCCTGAGTACTGGTTTCATTCAGCGCTCTGTCTCCGCCCCCGGCCCCGCCCCTTCTTAAAGTGACAGACAGCTGCCGCTTCAGCTTCCTGATCCTCTCCATAAGGGGGGGTCTGGGCGGCAGGGGGGGGCGGGACGCTGACGGGGGCGGAGCCGTCAGCCTGGAGACAACACCTGGAGAGGTAAAGATGTCGTTAAACCCCAGCGAGCATCTGGACTCCCAGCCCCACCTGACTCCGCAGTCACCCCCACCCAGACCAAACCAGGGCGGGATTCCAGGGTTAGGAAGTTTCCGATCAAACAAATAATAACATAAAAAAAGCAGTTTTTGAATGAGGATTTCATTTGTTAAGCGTAAAATCAATTCAACCCTCTGATTAAATTCTTAATTTACAGATAAACCACATTTTTGACTGAATAACAGCAACAACACCCAGGACTGAGTATCGCTGACAGATCTGCAAAATCAATCAATCAGCTAAACAGAACCCATCACACAATATCCAGTGGGTGCTGCCACTGAAAAGGCCATTAAGGCTTTAACCTTCGTTCTTGGGACATCTAACAAAAGGCAACTTGATGACCTCAAAGATCTGCCATGTACAGGAAAACTTAAACGTTCAGATAAATAGGGGGGGGGGGGGGGGCTAGTACATTTAACGCTTTAAAAACAAACATTAAGATTTTAAAATAAATTGTAAAATGAACAGGGAGCCAGTGTCTAGAGGTGTCGGTTAAAAGACGGGCCGCTGCATTCTGAACAAACTGAAGTCTTCTTAGTGAAGAACGATGGACACCGATATAAAGTCCATTATAGTAATGAAGTCTAGAACAGACCAATGCATGAATGGCCTCTAACTCCCTGTAATTTACATAAGATATAACTTTAGTCAGCAAATGCAGATGATAAAAGCTAGACGTGACTGCAGAGTTAATTTGTTTAACAAAGTTAAACTCAGATTTTTAACTGTTTTATTTAACTTAAAAGGCAAAGCACAGATGTCTGCGGTAGCAATATCACCAAATAAAATATATTCAGTCTTTTGTAGATTTAAGAACAAAACATTTGTTCCCAGCCGCTGTTTAACAGCAGTTATACAGAGTTATACAGTCTATAAAAGATAAAACCACGTTAATCATACTTGGTTCCGGGTGTCGTCTGAGAAACCAACCTTTTCCAAACTGTAATGGACCAAAACGCTGCACATGTGATTAACTTGCTCCCTTAACAGCATTTATCAAGGAAAATGGAGTTCCACACGTTCCACTATCAGAACCCGTTAAAGGGAAAAGGACAGTTTGTGATTGGACCGTGGTCCCACAGCATCAAAGAACTGTTCATTTGGTTCCACAAAGTGAATCATTTCCTTCTCATGGTCTGTTTCCAGAAGCTGACGTCACTTCACACCCCGGCTGTCCCTGGTTCCTTCTGAACTGTGACTAAATATGATGTCGGTCTCATCAAAGGGTGTGAACCGGTCATCGTGACCCGGAATCAGACTACAGACCCGGTCAGAAACAGTTCCCTCTAAAGCAGGAGGCAGTTCAGGACGTCAGACCTGTGTTTGAATCCCTTTTAAAGGAAGAGGTGATCGCTGGATGTCCAACTTCACCTGTGAGAAAGGTGAGAGTCCAGGGCAAGCCTGATGAGATTCATCCTAGATTTACAAAGCCTGACTTCAGCTAGAATTTAATCACCGGTTCCTCTGGATGCTGCATTCTGATCATCTGTAACTCGTCTCTGTGCGCAGATATAACCCCCACTAATGGCAGCATGTATGGCGCCTGGTGGTTCTATTTCATCCCTACTGACCGCCAGAGGCGGTGCTTCAAGCACTGAATGATCACTCTTGCGCTTGCGCAGGTCGAGAATTAGTATCAACAAAGTCACCTGTGACCTACCGGTGATCAGCGGAAGCCTATATAGGCTCCTGACACCGGTAGTTCAGTCCTTCTCATCTTCTCGCACGCAGGTTTGTTGTGAGCGGTTCCTTCTACAGACACGTGAGTTTTCTCTGTATAACCGCTTTCTCCGTCAGCTCGCTGCCAGTAGCCCCGTGATCGTTTGCGGTCGGAGCTGCGGGCGTGCTCGCCCTCCAGGGGCTGCGCAAGCGACGATTGTGCCTACAGATCTCATTGGGTGAGTCTGTTTCCTTTCATTTTTCTGAACCCCGCGGGTAGCGTCTTGACCCGCTGGTGTTGCTTGAGTTAGCTGGTAGTAGCTGCTCATTTTGTTTACTCACCGGTGGCGTCCTCCGCCCGCGTTGAGTCCTTTTGTTTAACCTGATTTAAACAAGTCGGTTATCATTCGTTTTCACCTCGCCGGTGGCGTTTTCTGCCCGCGCTGAGTTTCTTGGTTAAATCTGATTGAAACTGTTTGTTACTGTTTACAATTATCTCATCAGTGGCGTTTTCTGCCCATGTTGAGTTTCTTTGGTTGAACCTGGTCGAAACAGGTCGTTACTGTTTACATTACCTCGCCAGTGGCGTTTTCTGCCCGCGCTGAGTTTTTTTTGGTGAACTAAATTGAAACCAGCTGGTGGCGGTTTATTCATTAATAATAATAATAATTAATAATAATAATAATAATTTAACTTTATTGATCTCACAATGGAGAAATTCACTTCTGCATCTTAACCCATCCCCACTGTGTGGCGCCTGGGGAGCAATTGGGGGTTAAGGGTCTTGCTCAGGGACCCAGAATGGCAGCTTGTGGGAGTTGAACTCAGAACCTCTGGGACCGAAGTTCTGTGCTCTAACCACTAGGCCACAACTCCCCACCACTAGGCCACAACTCCCCATTAACCCGCCAGTGGCGTTTTTTGCCCGTGCCGGGGTGTTTTCAGCTCAACATAATTGAAACATCCATTTCACTAGTGGCGATTTCTGCTCGGTCAAGTGGGTGAAGCGGCTCCTGAGTACGGTCTCCGTCACTCAGAGATGGAACGTCTTTGTTGTTCCACTTGCTTAGCCCCTTTGCATCCTGAGGATGGCCATGACCTGTGCCCCCCTTGTCTGGGTGTTGACCACCTCAAGGAGGCGCTTACCGAGGCTGCCTGCCCCAATTGCAGGGTTCTGCCACATGCGGCGCGGCTGGCCCGGCTGTCCTCAGTCGAACAGCCTGTTCCCTGGATGGGCTCTCACCAGCAGGAACAGTTGCCCCCTGGCCAGGGGTTATCCTCTAAACGCCCTGCCTCAGACGCTCCACCAATAGCTGGGAAGAAGTCCCGCCATTCGGGGCGGGGGCTGTCCTCTAAGGTGGATCAATTATCCTCAGAGTTGGCCCAGATGAAGGCTCTACTCCAATCTTTGCGACCTCCCCCTGTTCAGGGATTGGTCTCGTCTCCAGCTACTGAAGGAGCTTCAGTCCTCAATGAGGACGCCCTCTCGCTGGCGGCATCTGACACCCTCTTTCAGGGGGAACCCCAAGCACATAGCCCGCAGGTGTCGGATGTTGAATCCGACATCTCTCTGGGGGGTGCGGGAGAGTCGGTGGCAACTGCTATTAAAGCTGCCCTGGCACAGTTGCAGGTGGATTCTCCACAAGTTCAGCCCTCCACCTCTAGCGCCTTTTTCAGGCGCCGTGAGGCCGGGATGGCCACCTTCGCTGTACCACCTTCAGAGGAGTACATCAAGGAACTCCACACCTGCTGGTCGGATACTCGGGCTCTTTCTCGCCCGACATCAGACGGAAGAGCTCTTGCCGCGATGCAGGAGGCCCCAAAGTTTGGGTTAGGTCAGATGCCAGCTGTGGAACCTGGCATTGCCTCCCTCATTGTTCCTCCGGAGGAGGCCCTACGAGCTAGCGCCCGCTGTCCATGGCCACAGTGTCGCATTACAGACGATCTGCTCTGCCGAGCCTACGATTCAGGGGCTAGGATGGGGCGTATTGGGAACTCCCTCTCCCATTTGCTGCTAGGCCTGGCATCTTCCCTGGAGGCACGGTCGCTTGACCAGTCCACTCAGGGCATGCTGGATGCGTCTCTCCAGGCCTTTGCCCTAATGTCAAGGGAGCTGGGGCGTACATTGTCCACCCTGGTCCATGCTCGGCGCCAGGTGTGGCTGGCTCAGTCGCCACTCACCGAACCCTGCAGGCGGACACTGCGCGCCTTGCCGGTGGTTCCAGGGGAGCTTTTCGGCTCTGCTGCAGTGGAGGCTCTGGAACGCACTGCCCAGGCTTCTCGCACCAGGCAGCAGCTCGCGGGGCTCCACAGGCGTGACCGTCGGCCTGTGAATACTTGGGCGGCTTCCGGCTCAGGATCGCGGTCATCCAGTTTACCCGTTGCCCCAACCTTGCCTCAAGGTCCGGCTTCTAGGGTGACTCGAGCACAGACAGTCCGGGCAGGGGCCCGGGCTTCGCACCCCTTTCGGGCTGCGGAACCAGCTCGCCCCCCCTCTAGGCCCCCAAGGGGCCGAGGGACCCGTAGGTGAGGCACTGGGGCCGGCGGTTGGATATTTCAACCCAGGTCAGCTTCTGTACTGGGGCGAATGCACCCCAGATTCTTGGGTACTCTCCACTCTGACCAGGGGATACCGTCTCCAGTTCCACCGCCGGCCCCCGTCTCATGGAGGAGTTCGGATGACCACCATCTGCAACCCTCTGAAAGCACAGGCACTGTCCAGCGAGCTACGTACCTTGCTGGTCAAGGGTGCGATAGTGCCTGTGGATCCCCTGCTGGATCCAGGGGGCTTTTACTCTGTGTATTTTCTGGTCCCCAAAAAGAATGGGAATCTTCGTCCGGTGCTGGACCTCAGGGGGCTCAACACCTATCTGAAGGACATACCCTTCCGCATGCTTACAGCCAAGGGGGTTCTGCAGGCGATCTCCCCAGGCGACTGGTTCACGTCAATCGACCTGAGGGATGCGTACTTCCATGTCCCTGTGGCACAGGTTCACTGGCGGTTTCTCCGCTTTGCATTTCAGGGGTGCCATTATCAGTTCAGGGTACTCCCGTTTGGGCTCTCCCTGTCTCCCCGAGTGTTCACCAGGGTGGTGGCAGCAGCTCTGTCCCCCCTGCAGGCACAGGGAATTCGTATACTGCCCTATCTGGACGATTGGCTGATTTGTGCCGCAACCCGCAGTCAGGCGATCAGGGACACCCAGTTGGTGCTCTCCCATGTGCACCGGCTGGGTTTGAAGGTAAATCTGGAGAAGAGCAGCCTCACCCCCTCCCAGGTGACAGTGTTCCTGGGCATTCTCCTGAACTCTGTCTCCATGACCGCCCGTCCTTCTCCCCAGCGGGTGACCAGTATTTTAACTATGTTGCCTGCCTTCCATCGTGGTGCGGCACCACGTTTTTTAGATTATCTGAGCCTCCTGGGCACGCTTACCGCTGCTTCCAGTGTGGTTCCACTGGGGCTTCTCTCCCTGCGCCCTCTGCAGATGTGGCTGAACAGCCTGGCTCTGGACCCCACCCGTCAGGCACACAGACACAGGAGAATTTGTGTCGCGCCGCCCTGTCTGCGGTCTCTGTCCCTGTGGAGGGACGAATCCTACATTGTGGGAGGAGTTCCGCTCGGGCCCCTTCCGTGCCGGAGGGAGGCTGTATATACGGACGCTTCCACTCTGGGTTGGGGCGCAACCTGGCGGGACCACGTGACACAGGGAGTGTGGTCCACACGGGTGCAGAGGGAACACATCAATGCCCTGGAGCTCCGGGCTGTAGCCCTCGCACTCCGGACTTTTCTTCCGGGACTACGGGGGAAGCATGTGCTGGTCTGGTCAGAAGAAGAAGAAGAAGAACTCTCCTTTATGCCTTTCCCCCATTGGGTCTGATTCCCCAGACCCTCCTGCGGGTTCTCCAGGAGGGGCACAGGCTCCTGCTGGTAGCCCCATTCTGGCCAGCGAGGACTTGGTTTCTGCAGGGTCCGACCCCACGTTCTCCCGATTCGGGGGCGATGTGGGCCACACAATAGCCTGTGCATGGGCACCATCCACCCGGGCTGCTTACACTGCCAGATGGGCAGCTTTTACCACCTGGTGTGTCGATAAGGGGCTGGACCCCATACACTGTCCCATTCAATCCCTGCTGGCCTTCCTTCAGGAGTTGCTTAACCGGGGGCGGTCCCCTTCCACCCTGAAGGTCTATGTGGCTGCCATTTCCCACTGGCACACTGGGTTCAATGGCTGCTCTGTTGGAAGGTGTAGGGACATAGTGCTGTTCCTCAGGGGCGCAAGACGCTTGCATCCTCCGAGGCGCCGGGTGGCTCCTACCTGGGATCTTAATTTAGTACTGGAAGCTCTTCATTCCCCACCCTTTGAGCCGATTGCAGCAGTGGATCTGGAACGGCTCTCAATGAAGACGGCCTTCCTGCTGGCCATGGCTTCCGGCAGACGAGTGGGGGAACTGCATGCCCTGTCTATAGCCGAGCCCTGTTGTCGGTGGAACCCGGATGGCTCCGGGGTGACCCTGTGGACCGATTCTTCCTTCGTCCCGAAGGCCCCCACAGTGGCAGGCACAGTCTTGCCGCTTCGGTTATCCCGGTTCGAGTCCGGGACCCCTTCTGAAGCTCTGTGCCCAGTCAGAGCGCTGGAGGCCTATGTCCGCGCTACAGCGAGCATGCGACTGACCGACAGCCTCTTCGTATGCTATGCTGGCCAGCGGCGAGGACGTGCCCTGTCCAAGCAACGGCTGGCACGTTGGGTTGTGGGGGCGATATCTGTGGCATACTCTCTGCAGGGTCAGCCCCTGCCTCAGGGAGTGCGGTGCCACTCCACAAGGAGCCTGTCAACCTCGTGGGCTGCCATGACGGGGGTGCCGCTGGAGTCCATCTGCGAGGCGGCCTCATGGTCTGTGCCGACCACTTTCATGAGGTTCTATAGAATTAACATGGCTATGCCTCATCCTCTCCAGGGCATCCTGCAGCAACCACCTGGTGCGTCCCGCTAAGGTAGGTGCTGCTGCCGGTTTCCGGTGGGTTTTTCCTTTCTTTCTGCATCCCTCGGGACCTTGTTGGAATACGTCATTCAGTGCTTGAAGCACCGCCTCTGGCGGTCAGTAGGGATGAAATAGAACGATAGTTACGTATGTAACTACGGTTCTATGAATCCCTACTGTGTGGAGAACGATCGTTCTCCACACAGAAGAGTCTGTTGATCATGACAGAGAAAGTTTTATCTGTCAGATAATGCTGAGCCACGAACTGCTCTAAGGTCCAATAGAACCAGAACCACAGGGAGCTTATCCTCTACAGATATCATGTTTTTACACTAAGGCCGTCTCTGTGCTGAGCCTCGATCTGAAACCCGGTTTAATTTTTTATTTTTATTTTCAAAAATAACATTTAGTTCTAAGAATGTCTGACAATGTTCTTTAAAAAACATTTTTCTAAAATAAATGAGACAGGGTCTAAAATTAGGCAGAACTGAGCCGTCTCTGGCAGCATCGCCTCTGGAGTGTTGGCCCAGTGGTCAGAGCAGCACCTTACCCTCTGAGAAGGTTCGATCCCTGTGTACTGCCCTGTGTGCCCATGAGCAAGACGGCTGCTTTAACAGCGGCTCCCTGAGGGGAACTGAGGTTAAATGCTGAATTCTAATTTTATGGGAATGAACAAATACAGATTTGTTTCTCTCTCTTTGAGCAGAAACAGGTCTGGGTCTGTGGTGCTGCGATCGGTACCGGTACCGGTACCTGAGGCCATCATACACGATCCTGACAGAACCCAGGTCCGTTATTAAAACGAGCCAATCAATCAGCAGCATTCAGGCTGACGTCACAGATCAATTAACTACCTCAGGAGTCCAGACTGAACAGAACCTGTCAGAGGACTGGGTTGATCCGGACCGGTACCCCGGTCCAACAGGACTGACAGTACATGATTGTGTTCTGATCCAGTTCTAGTAAAGTTCTGATCTGGTTCTGGGTGAAGATTTAGATCAGTGCGTCTGATTGGTGCCGACAGAGGAGGCTGCAGGTTCCAGAACCGAACCGAACCGAACCCTGGCTGTTTCTGCTGCTCACGGCTAGCCTGCTGCGCGGCTCCGTCTACCTCCTGAACACCTGCAGCAGGCTCCGTGTTCTTCCTGAGCTCCGGCAGGGTTCGGTACCGGGTACCGGGCAGGTGGGGGGGGGACATGCGGTCTGCTGCTCACACTGACAGCCGGTACCTACGGTCAGAGGCGGGACCGGTGCGGCCCGGGTTCTCCGTGGCTCGGTTCAGTCTGAAGGAGGTTCGGGTCGCTTCGTCTCCCAGTAATCCGCCGCCATGTTGCGCCGACACCGCGTGATGACGTCACACGACCCCGCCCCCTTCGTAAATGGGATGAAGATCATCTTGGATGAAGGTCTGAGTGATGCTGAGGAGGAACCGAGACCATTTTTAGATGATCTTCTTTTATCCAGGTTGTGAAGAACCGAAGGTCTCTGATGGACCGGTTCTGGTTCTGTGAGATGTTCCTCCTGAAGGTCAGAAGGTATCATGGAACCATTTTTACCTCCTTCATGTGACTCAACTTAAATAAACTCACTAAGTCCAATAAAACCAAAAAAATAATGAACCCAAACCCCGGAGAACTGATAGAACCAAACAGAACCAGAACCAACTCCTGGTAATCAGAACAGAAACAGCAGAAGCAGATTATCATTAAACTACCAACATTTCCTGTTATAATCTGATTATTTACAGACAAACGAGCATTTTTTAGTCCTTAAAAACCTAAAAATAACAAACAATCCCAGAACCTTGTTCTCGGTTTCCTGCATCAGAACCAAAGTGCTTCACAGTAAAATACTACTTAGAATATTTAAAAACTGAAATGTGACTGATTAAATGTGGTCATTTACATTTTTTATGTTACAGCAGCCCATTCTTTAAAAAGAAAGTTTTAATTGCTACGTTAAAGCGTCAATAGAGTCCAGTGGTCGCTGCTGATGGTTCATCCCAGTCTGGGTCCAACAGCTTGGAAAGTTCTGTCTCCTCTGGTTCTAAAACGAGTTTAGGAACCAGCAGTGGAAATATTCACCAGAACTATTTCTCAATTAAAACATGTAGTTTAGACCAAATGGCTTTTATTATAACACTGGATTCTTCAGACGGTCATTCTTCGCTGTTTTTAGGTCCACTGCTGTAAATCTAGAAACAACATGGACGCCTCCGTCATTTTACAGCAGTTCTAGAGACGCCTGTTTTAAACAAACTTTAACAGCATCCCCAGAAAAACACAAATCACAGCACAGAACCTGCACCACGACAGACTTTTTATCACTTCAGATGTAATATGGATCAGAACAAATGTTCCATACATCACTGGACCTTAGAGCAGATTTTTCATTCGGTCGATCACACCATCCCAGACAGACTGGACTTTCTAGAACCTGCAGTGGTTCGTCTCTTTGTGGAAACATGAAACTTCATCAGAATGCTATGATCTAATCTACGGTGTTCCTCGAGGCTCAGTTTTAGGCCCTAATCTTTTCAACCTTCATGCGCTGCTGTTGGCTGATGTCATCAGGAAACAGCATTTATGTTCATGGCTACGCTGATTGACCCTCTGATGCACTTTTCAACTGTATGCAGCAGGCAGAGAACTTCCTTCTTCTGTTTTTTAGTCTTTGTTCAAATAGCACAAAATTTTATTTATATACCTCCAATTCACAACAAGTCATCTCAGGGCTCTTCACAATGTCAACGTAATCGAATCATACAGGCAGCTTGTTAAACTCTAAGGAAACCCGTCCTCACCATTCCTGGATGAGCTTGGAGCCACAGTGGACAGTTGCTGGCATTGAGTTGTTGACTTTGCAGCAATCCCTCATAGCGAGCATGCATGTAGGGAATTCTGCAAATCAGGTCAAAAACCTGGAGGTCAAATTGGACTCAAAATTAAAGGAACACATAATGATAGCTACTGGTTAAAATCAGAACACACATAATACCTTTCATGGAGACCTGCCATGCTGCTGTGAAACTCCACTGAATGTTTACTATGCTGCTGTATTCTGTTTTACTTCACTTCTCTTAATGGCTTCCATGTTTCCAGGCTGCTGCTCTGTTGCCTAAATAAAATACCAAATGCTGCGCTCTGTTTTAGGAACCCTGGGAACTCTGATATGATTGGATCAGGAACCAGGAAGTAAACATGGGCTGCACTCTAAACTGAAGTAGTTCCTGACCGTACCTCTGGGTCTGAAAGGAGAAAAATGTCATTATTATCAGACATTATTGATGGAGAGGAACGATTGTTTCTAGGGAACGTTACTTCCATCCTGGGTTACAAATGAGAACGATTGTACAGTAAATAGCTTAGTTATTGCTCCTTTAAGTTTCACAAACCACATAAAACTAAATATATTATTAGAGTGCAGGTGTGAAAACTGCCCCCATGCATGCTGGGATTCAGCTGTAAACCGGACCGAGCTGAGCTCTGTGGGCCTTCACTTAGTTTTATCATCTCTAGATTTCTGACAACTCCATATTTTATCAGACAAAATGAAAGTCCGTTCAACTTTATTTATACACAAGAATTAAGAGTCAACAGATGTGTGGCAGTAGGAGGAGCTACGCGGTAGCTCCGCCCCTTGCTGTTCTGATATCATGTGTGGTTAGGGAACAGGAAGTAATAAAGTCTGTTCCTGTGTTTATTGTCCCCATAGAAACAGGTTTCTGAGCTTTACTCTGATTGGTTGGAGTTGAAAATCTTAGCCAACAATGAGACGTTTGATTGGCTCTCCAGCTGCAGGAGGTGGGCTTTATCCAGGCGCTTCTGGGTAACGGGGTCTTTCTTCTTCTTTTTCTGGATCTCCTCCTCTGTCTGGCGCTGCGTGAAGTCCCACGTCTTATCCTCCCCCTGTGGACGACAGAACGGTTCACCTGTCTGTGTCTCAGGAGTTTACCTGTCTGTCTCTCAGATGAACTTACCTGCTGCCCGTCTCTCTGCCTCTTCTTCCTCAGCTGGTCCAGGCGGGCGCTCTTCTCCACGTTGTTCAGGTAGAAGTTGGTCTCCCTCTTGGCCTGAGACACTTCAGTCCGGAGTCTCTGCTGCAGCACCATCTGTTCGTAGGCCAGCCGCTCGCTCAGGTGAGTCCACTGGAACCTGTGCAGGTACTTCACAGAGACACACACATGTTTTTCTGATCAGGTCACTGCAGGCAGGTCAGCTTTAGTTGGATCCAGGAAACACTTTCTTCTCCCAGTAGGTAAAAACAAGTTTGGAACCTTCTGCTCTGATCTGGAATACCGAGCAGTTAACTGGGGATTATTTAAACTTGCCAGAGAGTTCAGCTCTGTTATCATCAATGCAGCATTCATCCAGCCGAAAGATAATGCTAAGCTAGCCTAGAGGAACTCTGTTGCTTTGTTACCGACCAAATGAACAGAAATCCTGTGATCATTGCTGGGGATTTTAACCATGTTAATTTAAAGGCTGTGCTCCCCAGGTTCATAAATTCATTAAGTTCCCGACCAGAGACAATAATACATTAGATCAGGTTTACTGCAACATCCCAGGAGCAAACAAAGCTGCTGCAGCTCCTCACTTTTAGATCATCAGATCACATCTCAGTGGAGCTGATTCCTGCCTACAAGCCACTGACCTGCAGAACCAGAACAGAACCAGGTAGCAGTATTCGCGCTAGAGGTTTTACGCTTTAGCTTTAATAGGGATTCTTCGTGTTTTCACCAAGATTTAGCAAAAGATCAAATGGTGAAAACCTCATTGGTTGTAACACCTTCAGTGTGGTTAGCCTGTCCAGTTTTCTTCTTCTCTGTCTCCTTTTATCGCCTCAGCGAGCGCCCCTGTCACCCTGCTAACCAGGCCCAGCTCCAGGGCCCTGGCTTTATGAGACGGTACCTCTGCATGTGAAGTCTTCATGTAATAATGAGCCGATCGGCTGTAAAGTGACTTGTTGCTAGGCAGAAGAGAGAAGCGGCCGTACCTTGATGTTCCAGAGGTCAGAGAAGAATCTCTGGCGCTTCTTGGTGGCCATCGGCGTGTTGTGGAGCGACAGCGCCACTCGCTTTGCCACTCGCTTGTCTCTGAACTCCACCCACCCTTCAGTGAAGTCACACCTTCTCGTTCCGGACTTCTTCTTCCTATTCCTCACATGGCGGTCTGCAGGATGAAGAGAGGTCAGAGAGCACCAGGACTTTCTGCAGCGCCAGGCTTACAAATGACAGACGTAGAAGTTATGGACTAATCTCAGGTGTTTGAACTCAGGGACCCCGCGGCTAACGCCCCTGCTCTGTTTGCATTTCTCCTTTTCCTGCAGCTTCATGAGAAAACCCATGCAGCAGCTTTTTAGTGAACGTCTCTCTGGAGGTGAGGTCGTCCTACATTTAGTCTTAATTCTTGATGCCGCTTTAATTTGGCCCTTCTAACCGCGCCAAGAAGAATCTCTCAACATGGTTTATCCTCACCACAAGCAGAAGGATGAGCAGCTACGTAGCAGCTAATGCTAAGCATTACGTGTTGTTCTGGTTTATCTGCTTCTCTTGGTACCGGCCGGTCAGACTCACTACAGGAAGCTGGAAGAATAATAAGTCCACTAAGTGTGCATTTAGAAACCACTCTGACCGTCAGACAGCTTCTTTAAGCCCAGGATCCTCGGCACCGCGTCGCTGAGAGCGATTAAAGGAGGCAAAATATTCTACCAGCGATAACAGTTCCAGAGCACATAAATGTCCAGACCTCCTGGTCTTATTCTGGGTTTTAGTGGCAGATTTGTTTTTTATTTCATCTTTATTTGAATGCAAACAGTGACAAAACAAAGCTTGTCACTGAAGTGCTGCATATAAAGTTTATAGCTAATGCAAATTTTCAACTCTTGTTCCTGGTTGGGCTTTTACGTAAAAATATAACTTATACACTACTTCAATTTAAAAACTAAAAACATGATCAAATTATAAAAGACGCACATCATTCACAACTTTTACCTACTCTCAACAAATTAACTCAGTAGTTCAGGTGCTAAATGATTACTGGTGAATCAGTTTAAGGAAACAAAGATTGCTAAAACTATTACATCTCATTAACTTATATTTCTTAACGATGCTACAGTGATATTGGCTTTTTATCCATATTTCTACTGCCTTGTACAGTGAGAAATGCGTTTGGCTGCAGTAGGAACAGCTGTCATGCACTATGATTTATGAGAAAACATCACAGCATGCGCGTACTGCAGCTCTGCCTGCTTTGGATTGTAGCTTTGGATTAATTTGAAACACTTGAGATTAGCTTGTATTGTTTTTGAAAATGTCTTTATATGCTTGTCACATTTAAATTGAGGATCTAAAACTAATCCAAGATATTTAAATTCTGTAACTGGAAGAATTTCTTCATTTTGAAAATCAACATTAAATCTTCATTTTAATTCAGTTTTTTTGACGGAGAAGCACGTTGAGGCTGTTTTTCAAAGATTTAGAACTGCAGTGCAGAGGTAGGTCATTTAGAAAGAGACTAAACAACAAAGAACCGAGGACAGAGCCTCGATCAGAGAGAAGCTAAACTTATAGTCCTCAGCAGAATCTGTGTTTTACCTTCTGGCTGCAGGAAAATCCGCCCAACCTCTCCGTAGGCCGACAGCAGGTTCCTCAGGTGTTTGGGCCGGAACCTCGGAGGAATGTGGCCCAGGTAGACGATACCTGGAACACACTTCCTGTCACCCTTCTTTTTCGGCTCGCCACCATCCTCCTCCTCTTCCTCATCATCAGGAGCTCTCTGAGTGGCTGCTTCCTCCTCCTCCTCCTCTTCCTCCTCTGGTCTCGTCTCCCTCTGCTTCTCCTCTTCCTCCTCACTCTTCATCTCTGTGATCTAGAAGCAGAGAAACATGTGACCCGATGCATCCAATCAAATCAGCCGAATGTTATTTCAGTTCAGATGTTATTTCAGACGTTTTCATGTCTTAAAACGTTTCTTTGAACTCTGACCCTCAGTTCTGATTCTTATAAATCAGATTAATAATAAACCTGTTAACTGAACTCTGGATTTGTCGTATACGTCCAGGAAACAGGAAATAAAATCCCTCCCATCAGTTTTTAATGAAGAGCGTTCTCTGATCTTCAGGAGGAACCAACATGAATCCAGAGCAGCAGCAGGTTTCCAGTTGTTCCCTGAGAGGCTGCAGGTTCCTGTCGTGTTCTCAGGCCTTTCCATGCTGGGTCCACAGAGACATGAAATGCATCAGTTCAGGAATTAAAGAAATGTGTGATTTGTGGTTCTGATCCAGTTTGGACCAGCTCGCTCTCCAGGAAGTTGCTCAACGGCTGCAAAAATGATGTAGAGATGAAAACATCTGGTCAAGATTTGGAGTGAAACCCAGAGTGAACCAGGACTGATGAACTACTGCTGCATTTAACTCGCTACTTTCTCTGCAACATGGAAAGTATTCCTGGTTCAGTTTGTCTGCTGTGTTGTGGCAGATGAGCGTTCACAGTGAGCCTGGTTCTGGTTCTGCTGGAGGTTCTCCTCCCTGTTAAAGGGGAGTTTTCCTCTCCACTGTCGCTTCATGCATGCTCAGTATGAGGGATTGCTGCAAAGCCATCAACAATGCAGACGACTGTCCACTGGAACACAGGTCCTCTTGCCTCCTCCTCCTGGTCTCTGTAGAGCCAGGGCAAAACCAACAGTCCTGTCTAGGCCATGTATGTTTATTAGAAGAATTTATAAACATCATTTCTAAAAAAAATATTCCACAGTATTTGTTCTGCTGATAAAGAACAATTATGAATTCAAACCAATATATTACAGAGTCTCAGTCTAAACAGAATATAGATTTAGTATACAAAGGTTTATAAGGGAGCATTTAACAGAACCAAAGAATCCAGCAGGAAATACTGAAAGTTCATGAGATTTAAGGAAAGAAGAAGAGTTTAAAAATAACATTTCTGTTTTCATTTCCTCCAAATTATAAAGAAGTACACCGTTGACTTTGAATTATAGCCATCTACTGATTTATCACACACATTTAATAATGAACCTAATAATTGTAATAATTGTACTTTGTAAAGTGCCTTGAGATGACATGTTTAATGAATTGGCGCTATATAAATAAAATTGAATTGAATAATTGTTACAAACATAATGAAGCTGAGTGGTTTATATGAATGTTTTTGCTGAACTATGATCACTGTTCTCTACGTTTGTCCTAAAATATGACTGTTAGGTTAACTGGCCTCTCTAAATTCTCCTTAGGTGTGAGTGTGTGCATGAATGGTTGTTGTCTCTGTGTTGCCCTGCGACAGACTGGCGACCTGGTCCGTTCTTCGTACGTCGTTAACTCAGTTAGCAGGATTTCATTGTTGACGATTTGGTATGATCTTGGATCGTTTGGTTCTTCGAAAGACTTCCTGCACTTGTTGTCATAGCAACATGTGCGCCATCTAAAACCTGCTCCAGAGCAGGCTTATTTCATGTAAACAAGATCAGATCACAGCTTTAGAAGCGGAGGAGATAGAGAAGTCTGCCGTAGCCATGTCCGTTTTTACGACTGCAACCTGTTGCGGAAGGTGCAAGAATAATTTGCAGAGTTTTTAGAATTAATCGCGTATTGCGCAATAGACAGGATCCTTTAGCGCAGCGCGACAGTGTGATTGTAGAGATTTTTCTTGGTGGCTGTTATAAACAGACAAACACATCATTTAACAGTGGCTTTTAAAGAGGAAAAAGTGGTGTTGGAGCCATAAATCTAAAATATTTAAGTTATTTGTATGATAGTTTGCTTTTTATTTTTATCCTATAGTAACAAGATTTGTTCGGGCTATTTTATTGTGAAGTTTAGTTTACTTTGAAAGTCTTGCTTCCTGTCAAGCCGTATATTGTATTAGAAAAAACTATGGATGGATTATCTAGCCACGGAGCAATACAGTTTTACCGTGTAAACTGGGGATGACTTGGAAAAGGAAGTACTTCAATTTTTATGGATAAAGATTTTTTTTGTTAAAATTCCCAGTGTGCACGTGTCCTTTACTTCCCGTCTCTAAGGAATGACACTGAAATTTAGATCTCTTGACATAACAAGTGCCTTTTTAAAATATAGTATAATAATTAAAGGCTACCATTTTGTAGAATATTCTTGTATTTCATTTTTACTTTTCCCCATGTTCTAGTGGGTCCCGTGGAGGCTCTGATATAAAAGAACAAAGTTAATATCAGATTATTAAAATGCAAAAATTCATACTGTAGAAAGTGATAGAAACATCTACCATGGACAGTATTTACGCATTAATTTGTCTGCTGCTGTTTGCCATCCCTCTCTCCTGGCTTTAACAGATTTTGAGGTGTTTTAATTAATGACTCAAATTCGGCATAACCTTCCAAGCTCTTGTTCTGCTTGGGAGAAAAACTGTGGGCGTTCTTTGGCCATGCTGAACAGCCAATAGCAGCGTTGCTGATCATTGTTTCTACTATCGATACATTTCCCCTTTTAAACAAACGCATGAACGCGCAGTTGTCTCAGATAACTCAATCCAGCCATACTAATCATAAACAACAGGTGTGTTCGAAGAACCCAATTAGCCGGATCATGATTAGCCGGATGAAATCATCTTGGATGTCTCATTTGATCTCGGATGTTTTAAGCAACGTACGAAGAACGGACCCTTGGTATACCGTATAACCCGCCTCTCGCCCATTGACAACTGGAGATAGACACAAGCCCCCCTCGCAACCCCACAGGGATATACGTGGTGGGAAATGGATGGATTATTATTATTATTATTATTATTATTATCCACTAACCTGATCAATCTGCCGTAGATCGATTCTGCGCCAACAATCCACTGAGGTTTCATGTGCAACTTCCGTCTTCTTCTTCTTCTTTATGGTTTTTTCTGGCGGTTGGCACGCAACGAAACGGTGCATTACCGCCACCAACTGGTTTGGAGTGTGGATCAGAATGACTTATACTACCTAAAATAAATTAAACCAACCTACCAAAATAAAACAAACACCCCAAAAAAAAAAAAAAAAAAAAAAAAAAAAAAATTAAATCCTATCAATTAAATTACTAAGTCTAAGATAATGAAACATAATCCCATAACACTCATCTCTTGAATTACTTCTAAGCATTTCTATTAAATCAAATTTTATTCTTTTCCTTTTCAAATTTTTAACCATTTCCCTTCTTTCTTCTTCATATTTCTTACAGTATATCATAATATGCTCAACTGTTTCTTGTTCCCCACAATACTCACATCTTCCAGTGTTATGCTTCCCTATTTTGAATAATGTTCCATTTAATCCAGTGTGCCCAAATCTAAATCTTGATATGATTGTTTCTTCCCTTCTGCTCCTCCCTGCACAACTCATTTCTCCCACTCTCCTCTGAATCATGTACAGCCACCGTCCTTTCCTCTCTTCCTCCCATTGCTTTTGCCACCTTTCCTTCATCTTCTGTTTAATAATGCTCTTTACTTCCATCTTACTAACTTTAATTGAGATATCAATGTTTTCTCTAATTGTAGCCTCCTTTGCAACCTTATCTGCCTTTTCATTTCCTTTTATTCCCATATGTGCTGGTACCCACAAAAATATAACTGTAATTCCCATCATTTGAATTCTGAATAATGTTTGCTGGATTTCTATTAAAATATCTGGTCTACTATCTGAATGACTTCTCTGTAAACTGATTAATGATGAAGATGAATCTGAACAAATTATTACTCTGAGAGGTCTTATTTCCTCTACCCATTGTACTGCCAACAGAATTGCTACCATTTCTCCTGTGTATACTGATATGTTATCACTGATCCTCTTTCCTATTGTAATTTTAAACTCTGGAACAATAACTGATACTCCTATCTTATTAACTAAACTTTTAGATGCATCTGTGTATATCTGAATGAAACTATAATAACTGTTAATATATTTCTGTATTGTATCTGAATTCAAAATAAACTCCCTATCTTTGTTTTTCTTTTTTAAAAATTTCAAATCTACTTTTGCTTCAGGTACTATCCAAGGTGGAACTGCTGGCATTGGTACTGTCGGACTGAAAATTAAATCAACTAATTCTAACTCTGTTGCTTTTTGTTTAACTGTCCATCCAAAGCTATTTTTCTCCCTTTTCTCCATTTCCCAACAAGACTTTAAAGTGCTTTGTGCTGGATGATTATCACTATGACCTTTTAAATTAGCCCAATAATTTAAAGACAACTGAGTTCTTCTCAGCTCTAATGGCATTTCTCCCATTTCCACCTGGAGTGCTGCTGTTGGAGTTGTTTTAAATGCCCCTGTACATAATCTCAAAGCCTGAAACTGGATGTTGTCTAACTTTTTTAAAGATGAACTCGATGCAGATCCATACACCACACAACCATAATCCAATACTGACCTAATTAATCCACAGTAAATGGCCTTCAATGCTTTTCTATCAGCCCCCCAATCACTTCCCACCAAACATCTCATAACATTTAACACCTTCCTACATTTGTCCTGTATTTTCTGTATATGTACACTCCATGTTATCCCCTCGTCAAACCATAACCCCAAAAACTTAAAGTGTTTTACTCTTTCTAATTCTTGATTATACATTTTTAGTTTTATCTCTGTACTAATTCTTTTCTTTGTAAAAAACATTGTCTTTGTCTTATCTACTGAGAATTTGAAACCCCATTTATATGACCACTGTTCTATTTCTGTTATTGCATCCTGTAACTTTTTAATAATAAATTTCAAATTTTTCCCCCTCTTCCAAATTGCCCCATCATCCGCAAAAAGAGAAAACCCCATCCCATTCCCTATTTCCTTGAAAACATCATTAATTAATATAGAGAATAATAAAGGACTCACTATGCTCCCTTGAGGTGTTCCGTTCTCTACCCTATATTTCCTCGAATAATTCTTCCCTATTCTAACTTGTATTGATCTCCCTTGTAAAAAATCCTTAATCCATCTATATATTCGCCCTTTGATACCTAATTGACACAGTCTAATTAACAATCCTTCTCTCCACATCATATCATACGCCTTCTCTATGTCAAAGAAGACAGCCACCACACTTTCTTTGTTAACCTGTGCTTTTCTAATTTCATGTTCTAAACATACAGCTGGATCCATTGTATTTCTCCCTTTCCTAAAACCACTTTGGTATTTAGCTATATATCCTTTCTTTTCCATATAATATGTTAGCCTTTCATTTATCATTTTCTCCATTATCTTACATATGTTAGATGTTAAAGCAATTGGTCTATAATTTCCTGGATTAGAACAATCTTTTCCTGGTTTGCGTATTGGCACCACCACAGCCTCCTTCCAGCTCTGTGGCAGTTTCCCATCCTCCCATACTTTATTATATAATTCTAGTAATACTTCCTTTGATTTTTCATTGAGTTGATTTATCATTACATAACAAATCTGATCCTTTCCTGGTGCTGACGTCTTAGATTTCTGGATAGCACGTTTTAGTTCTGTCATTGTAAAAGGTTTGTTTAATAAATCATTATAATTTTCTTCTTGTTGTAACTCTTCATTCTCCCTTACAGTTTTTTCTCTCCCTCTTTTTCCTTCTTCACTAATATTATCTGAGCTGTGAATTTTTACAAAAGTTTTAGCCAGCATCTCTGCCTTTTCCTCATCTCTCACTGCTATTATTTGTCCATCTTTTAAAACTGGGTATCCATACTCTCGTTTTATACCATTCATTCTTTTTATCATACCCCAAACTTTACCAATCTCTGTCTCTCTTCCTACTGAACAACAAAACTTCCTCCAGTATTCTTTCTTTGCACTTTTTATAATTCTCCTTACATTTGCTTGAGATTTTTTATAATTAATAAAATTCTCAAAACAATGATTTCTTTTTACCACTTTAAAAGCTTTATTTCGAGATTTTATCGCTTTTTCACATTCCTTTGTCCACCATGGAACAATCTTATTTTTACGCTTTCCTTCCTTCTTTTTTATTGACTTTTCTGCAGCCTGTAGAATAACTTTACAAATTAAAATATTTAAATTTTCAACATCTTCATTTCTATCAATTTTTTCAATTTCTTGTTCACTAATATTTCTAAATTTATCCCAGTCAGCACTACTAAATGACCATTTCTGCAATCCTACTGTTTCATATTTGCAACTTCCGTCGCGTCCGACAGACCAGTTCATTGTTATTGTTTTGATGCGGGTTTTTCGCGCATGCGCGCCGGACCGGTAGGCAAAAGACGAACACAATGGCGACGCAAACAGAGAAACTGACGAGTTCTCCACGTATTTTTCTTCTTTAGATAACGTACTACAAGATCGTTTTAAGAGTAAGTTGATGGTTGATGGTATCAGATTGCCAGATCCACACAGCAAAAGCCTGAAGGGACGGAGCGAGTCTGTGAAATGCTGGCCAGGGGTTTCGTACCGCGACACAGCTGCTTTATAAACACGCAGGCCAGTACGGACAAGAGAGCACGAAAGCCCCTGAAACCACTGGACGGCTACAATTATTTTATATCAGGAAAAAGGCTCCAGCAACGCCCGCGACGCCATGAGGGATTAAGAGGTCAGAAAATGGATGGATGGATGTTCAGACATGTTTGTGCAACAGCACAAAGCGGCGTCGGACACAGACCGCGTCTCAGCAGAGGCCCGGTAGGTTAAAAAAAAACATTTTTCACTACGGATTATTTAGGTGTTTTTGTCTTGTTAAAATGGGTGGCGGTGTCGGCGACATTGCAGCGTAAACACAGAAGTACTAGCAGCAGCAGCTTACTGCTGCTACTGCTGCTGCTACTGCTGCTAGCAGCACCTTACTTACTGCTAGCAGCAGTAAGTAAGCAGCAGTAAGTAAGCTGTAGCCGCTGCTGCGTAAACACTACTCGGGTCGGAGAAGCCGCTGCTGCTGCTTCAGACAATGGCTGCTGCTGCTGCTGTAGCAGCCGCTTCTGCGGCCCGTGTAGCGATCACCATCTCCCCTCCGCCGCTATTTAAGCAGAACAATGACTAGAGCAGAATAAAGTTGTATTTACCGGAGATGAAGTGTAGACTGCAAATTCTGTCGTAGTATGATCGCTCCCCCAGTCCATTGGGATTATCTGCCTGCGCTCTTTTCATTGAAAATATCCAATTCTTTCTGCGTCCTTCCTCCTTCGGTAAACGACAGAAACGTACATCCAACGATTTGGAATGCCTCTGTGTGCAACTGGGAGCACAACAAGTCGTAGGCATTGCTTAGATTACAAAAATAAACGAACTAAAAGTACGCTCTAAATCACCCGTTTTGTCATGTTGTAGACGAGAGCAGCTCTGTTTTTGCCTACCAGCGGGACCCGGAAGTAGCGCGGACGTCACGCGTTACGTCACGCGTGAACTACCCTTTTCACATGACGCACTCTGTGCATACATAATGACAAATAAAGTTGTCTAAATCTAATTTGTCCATGGATGAACCCAGAACCACACACACGGGACTTAAAATGAAAGTCTTTATTGAAGGTTTGATGGGATGGAGGGTGATGTAACCAGCGAGGTAGAACTGCACGGGAACAGGGTGATGGTGTTGGCAGGAGCTGACGGACCGGAGAGAGACTTCTTGGAACCAGGAACAGGCAGCAGGGTCCACAGCTCGGCAGAGAATTGACAGTTCAGGGGAGAACCCACCAGAGCTCGGCAGCAGGCTCTTCTGTAAGGCAGAGGGGAACCGGAGCAAGGCAGCAGGATAAACAGGACAGGTAAAAGGTAAAATGGACAGAGCTGCTATGAAGTATCTATGTAATAAATAACTAAAATATATGAAGTGTGATGTCTGAAGTTTTTTAAAATCCATGTTTTTTTGGTCAGTTCCTGAAAAATAACAGCATAGGACACAAGGGGTTTGCCCCGACAGCAGCATAATCCATAAATACTATAGTGAACTGATTATTAGTGTGCATGCAGTGTGCTTGCAACATTATTGACAGCGTCTTTCTCAGTCTATGATGTCCTAAACTATCACAGTTTTAACAGGAATGGGCAGAATTATTTTATTAATTGAGGCTCCAGATCTACTGACAAGACTGAGAAACACACTGAACCCACAGAGGAATTTTGAGGGATACTGCAAAAGTCTGCAAACTCAGTAAAATACTACACAAAAAAAAACGGGAGGGAATGAGGCTCCTCATTTTTATTCATAGAGCTGTGACCAAGTGGCCAACAGCATTGACACTGTTCCAAAACAAAGTATGAAAAGGCTCAACATTATACATCAACTATATCCCTGGTGAGACTCATTGGCTAAAAGCTGTTAAACAGATAAGCTGATATAGCAATAAAGCTAGCGTAGCAATATAATGGAGAAATAGAAAACTAATAAATGACAAAAGTCCTGTTGGTAGCATAGCTACCATTATCCTAGCATCTATGCTAACAACAGAGCTAAGAAGACAAAGCTCTTACCTTCATAATCGAAAAGGTATTGTTCCACAAAGAACTTGTCATCTTTATCGAGTTTGGAGGCTGGTGTGGCTAAAAGCTTTTGTGCCAGTCTGTGCACGTCTCCCAAACGAAATTTGGGTAGATTGGTGAGGGACTGTGTGAATTCCCTATGTAAAAACACTGCTCGCGGAGAAAGCGGAAGTAAAGATACCCTGCTTCACCGCAGAACGGAAGTTGCATGACGTCACTGTGAAAAGGGTCTATTTTTTATTATTTTTTTTAAACAATTGGCATGTAAAGAACAAATGTAAAATACTGAACACATTTACATAAAGAAACATCTATGGTTGTTAATTAGACAAATACATCCAACACTTTACATATGGAAATAGTTTCACTGGTAAATCACTTCATTGTTTTCAATATAGAGTGATTAAAATTGGCCTGCAAAAGTGTCGAGCTCACATGGATCTGCCGTGGAGCTGACCGCACTTTCACATGTTAAAGTTTGTGCAAAGTAAAAACTTTTCACAAAGATCATTAGTTTAAATTTGTAGTGCAACTGTTTTTAATATTTGCTGCAGGTAAACTGGGTCTAGAAGGTAATTATATCAAGATAAAGGTTCTGTTCTACACATGCTGGGCTTCTAGACTTTTACCCCTTTACATATTATGGGTTCATTGAAAAAGGTTTTGAAAGGTTTTTATTTCTTACTTGCCTTTAACTTAATATATATATTTTAAGTCTGACCTTTATTTCCCGGTTGAACAGTTTTTGCCTCAGCCGGAAATCCAACTGTGGGGGCGGTCCTTCTGCGCACAGACATGAACATAATAAAGGCTAGATGTCTCGTCCGCGCTGCTGGCCGATGAGGGTCGACGTCCGCACATGGCGGCCATCTTGCCACAGGCAGCTCGCTCATTCATAACATTGTGTTTCAATGGCGCATGTACTTAAATAACCATAACGATTCTCAAACTGTTTGGTTTGTTAAACAAAAGTCAGACATGTAGTTATGACACTGCACACTTATGAATAATTATATGGCAACATGAGATATATATATATATATATATATATATATATATATATATATATATATATATATATATATATATATATATATATATACATAAACACTTTTATTTGGGTGTGATTAATTATTTCACAGTCCTAATTTATTTATATTTACATACATACATACTTTTATAATATGAATGAATCAAAACTTTATTGTCATTGTCACAAGAACAACGAAATTTAAAAAGTGCCATCGATCCGTGCATATGTTTAAAAAAATAAAAATAAAATAATAATAATAAATAAATAATAAATAAATCTCTGTCCCACAATTTACACACAATATAAGAAATAAATAACAAATAACTGATAAGAACAACTAATAAATAAAAAATAGCACATTCTCACACACATCATCCATGATAATTAATGGTTATTTTTGGTTGCATTTAGTTTTGTTATTGCTGTCGGGTAAAAACTGTCTCTAAAACGGTTGGTTCTTGTTCTGATTTCTCTGTATTGTCTGCCCAATATTACTGTTATAATAAAATATGAAATTCTGACAAAAAAGGCTTATTGTGTGGCAACCTCTTGGTGTAGAAGCATAATCCAGGTTTCAAATTAAAGGTAACACTTTGAAGTTTCATGTAGACTATTCGGATTATATATCAGGAGTAATTACACAAAAGTTCCTATTTTTAAACCATTATAAAAGTGACATTTATTTGCTATTAAAATTGGTACAATAGTCCCCTTCACAAGTATATATAGATGTAGCATGTTGAAATCCCCACCTACACTACTGTGATGGTATACACATGGAAGACAGAGATTTAAAAAATGACCCAAAAAACATAGCTTGGCTAATGCCCTTTGAAAAGGACGGTTTTATTGAGCTTCTGTTGCATGTTGTTGCTCTGTAAGCTAAGGTTAGTTATTTTGGCAATGTGGTGCAGCCTTAACTTAAAAAACAAGGACACAACCAACGTTAACAGCGTATGGTGGTGGCTGTCTATGCCATATTGTGTTTCTCCGATGTGCTCTCTGAGCACAAACACATCCTCTGACCCTATCCTCTTCCGTACAATGTACACGACCTCTAGCACTTTGATAGGCTGTGATCGTCTGGTACATGAGGTCTGACGAATGACCCACTCTGCTGTCCTGACTACCATCACTGTGCCTTCTGATGGAATCACCAGACCTCAATTGTCTTTTAACTTCAGCAGGTGGTAGCTCTGGTCCTTGATGGCAGATGCAGCATCTGCTACCAAGCTGGCATGGCAGACATCACAGGACAGCTTTTTCAGAGCCCGTCGCACAACAAATCCTGAAATAAGAGTTGGTATATTAAAATAATTTATAATAACCATGGGGAAATTAAGGGAACATTTATCTTTTTGGACCATTGTGAGATTGATTTCCCTCAAATTTACATCAAAGATGAATTGTCATGCAAACGTTATTGGTGTCAGTAAAACCTATATAATTGACCAATGGTCTCAGCCTTGATAACCTGGGCAAGTAGCCGTGATGCACAACTATGCTGCATGATTAAGTCATTTTTCAACAAGAAAATCTGCAATTTCGACATGTTCAAACATCAAGAATTATAGCCACGTTCATAACGTTTGTAAGAAACCAAACTGTTTGTAAATCCGTCAAGAATTCAATGAGATAAGAGTATTTGTGTTCGTGCTGATCACTCACCTTACATTAGGTACCACAGAGCACGCCAGAAAGCTTGCCTGAGGCAAGATGGCCGCCGGTGATGACGTTTGAGACTCCGCCGTAAGACATCTAGCCTTTATTATGGATATCTATGGACATGAATACATAGACGCCGTGTTGTCGGGTGGGAGGCGTGCCGACAGAGCGGCCATCTTAGGTCAGAACAAGCTGCGCTCAGAGAGAATACGCGTCAATTCAGGAAAATGTACTTTATGTTTTCAGACACTGAATCCGGTGAATTCTCACCCCTTTTCCAGATAAATCAACTGACTGAAAACGTCACCCTTTTAGGGGCTACATGGGACCAATTGATTGAATTAAATTATTGTCTAACTTAATAAATTATTTCGAATTTGTATTGAAAGTAAGCAAACTTCCAGAGCTCCGTCCGAGGATGCCCGATTTTTGCTCTGCATATGGGTGCGCAAATAAAAGGACAATAGGACACTTGTTTTTTATTAAACAAACCATACACTGAAAAATGTTGCAGAGTTACACAAAAGCATCCGAAGCTTTCGTCCGTTGTAAGGCAGGTGACAGTCCGGATTTTGAATGCCCCACACGCATATTTGTCCTTCTTTTTCAGGCTTTATGCTAGGAAGCGGATTTTTTTTTTCCAACTTTGCCTGGCTCCATGCAGCAAAATGTCCAATCGCCTACTCGCTCGGATCTGGTTTTTACCTGGAGTTACATGTAATTAATACGCTGCGCTGCAGCTGTGTGACAGAAGCAGCGCTGTCAACTCTGCCTCTGTATGCTTTCTTTTTTTTCTACAGTCGCTGGTAAATTTCGTGAGTTGCGTTATTTTAGCTTTTTTTTTTTAACGTGCAGTCGCATATTTGGGGAGTTTCTCCAGTAGAAGCCCTTATCCTGACAGGACAGAATTCTATCGTAGGCTACTAAATATAATAGTCATAATAGTCCTCGCGCTGTGGCTTTCTCCAGACACCGCGAGCCGGTTAATATCTGTCTGCATACAACGCCGTTATTATTACAAATCACATGTGGTCCCTAGGTAAAACTAATACCCTGCGATAGGGATTTTTTACGTTGGGACGGATTTTTTCAGCGGGACGGACATTTTTCGTCCGTCCCGCTGAATGAAGGAGATGGAGGGAAAAAATATATGTATTGAAGTGGGCAAATCAACGAACCAATCAGCGTTTGCGTTGGCGTGTGGGCGTTCCGACTGTGGGGGCGTTCTTACGCTCTGCAGTTATACCCTTCTCCCACCTTGGGGCGGTCGACAACTCCGCTCAGTGTAATGTTTTAACCAGGTGCAGAAGCAATTTTAGTCAATTATACTTGCTGATTATTGAACTAATTAGGCGCCCGCCTATGCATTGAAAATGCATGGCGGAGGCCTTATGTTATGCACCTAATAAGGGTTTCTTTATTGTTTATTAATCTTCCGTCACCGTTAATCAGTGTTGTATAAAGTACTGAAATATCAGAGTCAAGTAAAAGTATAAGTACCTCTTCAAAATATGACTTTGGCAAAAGTCCAAGTCACTGACTGAAATGTTACTTGAGTAAAAGTCTTAAAGTATCTGAAATGTCTTGTACTTAAGTATGAAAATTACTGTAAAAATAGATGTATTCAAGTAATGTAATAAAAAGTATAAGTAAAAAGTAAAACAAAGCAAATGCAGTTTGAATGACATATTTTAGATTTTGGTAAACTTTGAAAGTCAAATTCCCTTAAAATAATATACACAACCAAGTGCAGGAGAAATTTAGACCAGGGGGTGTATACTAAGAACACGGTTAATTGATAAACCAGGTCTAGTTAACCTACAGGAAGTGGTAAACCTGCTAACAGACACACCTGCAGGTTCAATTTTGTTAAGAAAATCAGGACTCTCTGCTATTAGATGCTTTACCTATACCACAAGGTTAATTCAACCTGCTTTACCACTGAACCAGCTTCTTATCCTGTTGGTGGTGATGAACAAGCCCAGGCAAGTCCCGACTTTGTCGCAGTCAATCGGTAGGTGGGGTCAAAACACTTGCGTGCGTGAGTCTCTCTCTCTCTCTTTTTGTAACGAGTAACTAAACCAAACATTGAAAATGTATTGGAGTAAAAGTATGCAATTAAAGGTATACTATGCAACCGGGGTTGATTTTCCAGCGAGGCTCCCCCCAGAGGGTGAAAGTAAAAGTGCACTGTCGTAAAGATGTTTAAAAGGGGAAATGTGTCGATAGTAGAAACAATGATCAGCAACGCTGCTATTGGCTGTTCAGCATGGCCAAAGAACGCCCACAGTTTTTCTCCCAGTAGAACAAGAGCTTTAATGGAAGGTTATGATGAATTTGAGTCATCAATTAAAACGACAGGGAACACCTCATAGTCTGTTAAAGCCAGGAGAGAGGGCTGGCATAAAGCAGCAGACATATTAATGTGTAAATACTGTCCATGGTAGATGTTTCTATCACTTTCTACAGTATGTATTTTTGCATTTTAATAATTTCATAAGTACTGTGTTCTTTTATGTCAGATCCTCCATGGGAGCCACTAGAACATGGGGAAAAAAGTGAAGTACAAGAATATTCTACAAAATGGTAGCCTTTAATTATTATACTGTATTTTAAAAAGCAACTTCTTCCTCTTTTTTAAAAGCCACTGTTAAATTATGTGTTTGTTTTTAACAGCCACCAATAAACTTTTACATGTTTAACCCTTTTTCTTTTTCTCTTTTTTTCCACAAAATGACTCAAGGTGGCATCTGTTCCCTTTATTAATGGCATCTTCAACAAAAGAAAAAGTATTTTGACCTGAAAAAAAATACAAATTAAGAGGAGAAATTGTATGGAGGACCAAGTCTTCCATAATTAAAAATAAATACAGAAATAAATAAATGCTCAATAAATAAATATGCATACGATTAATTGGCACCAAAAAATACAATGCACAAATAAATGTAGGTAGAAATTAAATTATACAGTCAGACATAAATGTATATATCTCTTTTAATTAGCTACTTTATTTATTCATTACTTATTTTTTTATTATTTATTTATGTGCATGTTATAATATTTTTGTCTGTTTTATTCTTTCTTTGTATTTTTTTGCCCTATTTATTTCCTCCATGCTATTTATTTCTGCCTGTCCTTTTTACATATCTGTATGCATTTCTGCCTCATTATGCAAATGAGGAAGGGGCGGGTCTTAAGGGGTAAACTTCTGCCCATTGGTTGGTTAGCATTTTACTGCATCCTTCGAATCTACATGGCACCGGCCTCAGTCACAACAAAGATGGCTACCTACGACGAAGTTGTCAGTGAGCTGAGACATTTAGCAACTGTTTTGGAAAACAATGCTAACGTTATAAGTATTGACTTTATTATTTTTCATTTGGACGCTCTGAAAGAACGTGTGTTTCAGTTAGCGGCACACATGGACACAGATGTCGACAATGTAGTTTTTCAGAATCTGGAGGAAGCGGCCCATCTTCTTAACTCGGTCGCTAACGTTAATCACACACCTGGAATAGCTGGTCGCCCTGCTTATATATTGCCTGTGGACGCCCTGGAAGGACTTTTACATGCGGGATTGCCTGTTGGTGCCATTGCAAGGCTTTTTGGAGTCAGCGAAACAACAGTTCATCGTCGGATGGCAGAGAATGACATAAGGTGAGTGTACCATTACATGTGATCCCAATAGAAGCAATGTGTGTAACATTACCAATTCACAAGAATGACACAGGAGAAAGACAAACCCTTCCTAGCTTGTTAATTTACATAGTTATGGAACTAAACAAGAATGCATAGAAAGTAACGTTAAGTCGCGCACAGTTTCAGACTCCAGTCGGACTCGAGGTGCAGGAGCAGCTGCTCCGCCATTCATTATAAACATGTGCTTTAAAACTTCACACAACAAGACCCAAACAAAGAAACGCTGAACGCAAAATAGGTTAGTAACCTGTGGTGAGTAAACAGGTTTAGCTCAGCATTGGCTATCTGACGTTAGCTTGCTTGTTGCTTCAGCTACGACCTACGGGAGGTTTGCTCCGGCTCTGTCCTTCGTTATAAGAAGATGAATGAGCATTTGTTGACTTTCCAAACTTGTGGTAATCAATTAATGAAGGCTAATCATCTATGTCTCGCAGGCTGCCATCACGTTAATTATTACAGCTTGGCTGTTGATCATGTTACAGTTTTATTTAGTTATAATGTTACACTGATTTGAGAGTCTGGTGGTGTGTTGACTGACAGTAGTTTAAGCTACTGATTACATTGCACATTACACAATTGTGCTCTGTGAAAAACAGATTATAATTTATTGTTTTGAGAGTCTGGGGGATGAGTTGACTTACAGGAGTTTATAATAATAAATGAATTGCTCATTACATGGTTGTGCTCTGTAAATGAAAAACAGGTTACGGTTACAGAATTCCTTATAGCTATGCAGTTTTATAAGCAGCGTGGATCGAAAGCAGCCGGTGATACAACATTCATAAAAACCACGAGAGACTTGAGACTTGACTCGGACTCTAGCTCAAAGACCTGTGAGCATCTCTGGAGTACACAAACGACAAATTAACCTCCGGGATTGTATACTGCTCACGATGTGCTTACTTATACAATAAGCAGTAATAAAACACTAAACGGTAATACAGTCATAAAATCAAACACAGCTAAGCTACAGTATAGAGAACACATACCAATATTTACACCACAAACAAAATAAACAGATTGATACAAAAGTGCAATGAGCACAGTGCAAAGGATGTAGGACTAACGTTAAATTATTATTACCGTTATTATTGTGTACATGTCAGAGGTGGATGTGATATACAACACATACACATACAAGCATACATGTACACAGTGTGATGAGTGCAATGAATGCTGGAATAAATAACTATTATGAGCGGTGTTATGTACATGAGGTAGGTGGGTTTGGTGTACAGTACATAAAATATACAGCATAGTATGACAATAACAACAATAACAACCGGTCTGAAATGGTGATAAATAAATTAAATTTCCAGTTGACTAAATTGCTTTTTTTTAAAAGGGTGTCAGACCTGCTGTTCAGCAACATTGACGATGAGGAGTTGGATGCAATGGTACGGGAGATCCTCAGATGTCATCCTAATACAGGATATAAGATGATGCTGGGCCATCTGAATGCTCAAGGAATCCAAATTCAAAGTAAGTAGGCTAGTGTGTGTTGGTTATGACAATAAACACTTTAGGCGTTATGTAATATCGATGTGTTTGTCAGTCACTGAAATTACAGCTGCTTGGTCATCATGACCATATTATAAACAATTGTTTATCACAAGTGCAGTACAATATTTTTTTTAAAGCACCAAAAATCATCTTCACAATGTAGTCTCTTTCAATGAGTTGTTCTATCAAACATATTGTGATATTTGATGTGGCCCATTGCTTAACACGGCATTTCCATTTGTGTACTATGTACAATGTCTCCACAGACTAATAAATATGTGATCTATAATCACTATTTACCTGTTTTTCAAGGAAGTCGAGTGCAAGAATCAATGAGGCGTGTTGATCAGGAGGGGGTTTCTATGCGCACTGTCCAACTCCACACAGCAAGACGCAGAAGATATTCTGTTCCAGCCCCTAACAGTTTGTGGCATATCGATGGCAACCATAAACTTATAAGGTCATAATGAGCTGTTGTAAATAACACATCATAAAACAATTCAAAATAATGCAATATTGGTTTTATGTACATTTTACCATCGGATTTTCTTTGAAGGCGGGCTCACCTGTTTACACAATGGAATTAAAACTAGTAATTTATTCAATATCATCACTCATGCTGCCACTTTCTCACTGTGAGATCGGATTTCACAATAATTTCCTTTTCTATTAATGGTGTTTCTTGAAGGTTACTATGAAGTTCTTTGCGTTATTCTTGAAATTACAATAGAATTTCCATTTTTTTATATTGCAGATGGCGATTTGTGGTTCATGGAGGCATTGACGGCTTCAGCCGTCTTATTGTGTACTTGAAAGCCGCCACCAATAACCGTGCGTCAACGGTCTGCAAATGCTTTCTTGAAGCAGTCGGTCTATATGGAGTGCCATCACGTGTTCGCTCTGATAAAGGAGGAGAGAATGTCCAAGTGGCCCACTTCATGGTGTCCACCAGAGGTCCAAACAGGAATTCTCATCTCACAGGAAGAAGCACACACAACCAGAGGTGATTTCCTTTTGTAAAACTGTAGTAAGTTCCACTTTTAATCTTGTTTTCATTATTGCCCTTTTTAAAACTTCTGCTTTGCGTTATCTTATTTTTTTCAGTTGTAGTTCTGTTACATTACTTTAGTAACATCGTTCATTGCTGGGAACAGTGAAATTATTGGTAGTAAGGGTTCTATACAGTAATTTATTAATTTTGTGGACATTAAATGGTGTATAAAAACTGTTTGTCCTAAACTTTATTCTTCTATGTCCATTTTGCTCATCATGCGCAGATGTTTATGTCATACATTTAATATGTATACATCCAAGTCATTAATGACTTTATTTCTTGTTTTTGTATTTTTTCTGTTTGTCCAGGATAGAGAGATTGTGGAGAGATGTCTTTGGAGCAGTCTTGGATCTGTTCTACACAACATTCTGCAATCTAGAGGCAGAAGGTCTACTCAACCCGGACAATGAGATCCAGCTGTATGCACTGCACTGGGCCTTTCTTCCACAACTTGACAGACATCTGCAGCTGTTCAAAGATGGCTGGAACCACCATCGACTGCGCACAGAGAGGAATCAGTCACCACACCTACTATGGTCTCAAAACCAGCGTGAGGGTGAAGATCCCTACCAGGTTTGTAGTAGAAACAAATCTCAAGGTTTATGTCAGAACACTCAAAGGGCCTAATTGAAATGACGGTCAAACTACATGAACTAAAAGGGCATGTGGGAGCATTGAGCTGACCCACCAACATTTTCGTTCATCTTGGTCATGGTATTAAATTAGCTTTAGTTATACTTTAGACTTGGAACAACCATTATTAACCAATTAGGGCCCATAACTGTATTTACAACACACACAGATCTGTTTATTTAGCAAGCTTTAGCAAGTGCCATTTTAGTCTTAAGTGCTGAGAATTTATGAAATGTATGTAAATATTTTGGTCAGAGTCCCTGTTTAGCCTGGATAACTACTAAAACAATTGCAGGAGGGAAAGCTTAATTAGGCATGCTGTTGCAATGACCTGGATAACTGAAAATTTGCACAGTGATACAAAAACTATTTGTTTTTCCAAGTGAATACCTTCACTTACAGACGACAGATTAAGAGCTCAATATCTTACTAATTAAAACACATCTACATGATGTTGAATTTCTAAATTAAAGCCCTCCAAAATATCTACGTTAAGTAAAGTTGACTTAAGTTGCTGTTGATATTGCTACAAAATGGTCCGATTTCAGGGGATACTGTCACTTTAGCCTGACAGTAACATCTCCAGATTATGGTCAATAAATTTCATCCTCACCTAAAGTGGAATTTCAAAATAAAGGCCCTTCAAAATCAAAAGACTAAATCTCTATATTTAGTCACTTTGTCCTCAGTTGCTGTCAATGTTGCTACTAACCCTTACGTTTTTAGTGAAAATTAAAAAAAGCAACTGAGGTTTACATTTTCAGACTAAGTACATATTAATTACTTACACACACACAAAATAAAACAAGGTCCAGAAAAAAAAACTGAAATAGAAAAAGGTAACCATTAAGTGTTTAAAAATATTAAGAACATTTACATTGTTTGCTGACAGAACTTTGCTTTCAACAAACAAAAATATTCTTGATTCTACAAATACAAAACTTAGAGTGTAACTCTCTCTACAACTTCAAAATCACACTTACAAAAGCACAAACAAATAATAACCTTCATAGTTAACTCCTATTAGGTATTTCATCATTAAATGGAATTTATCTGAAAATATTTTTAAATAAGGAAACCTGTTCAGTGATTTTTCCTTGGCTACATCGTCATCCAAAATCCTGTTTGTGGCGCAGCAAAGTGTCATGAATCAGTACTAAGACTGACACTTAAGATTTAGTCCTACACTTAGCTCAAATTGGGACTATGATGTTGATAACTTTTAAGCACATCTTTGAGCCAAGATTTTTTATTTTATTTTTTTACAAGTAAGTAAACTCTTAGCAGTGTTCTTATGAGTAATTCTGACAAGCTTGATAAATATGGACCCAGATTTTTAAAATATTACATTTCCAAGAGTATGTTGAAAATGCATTAAGAAGTGATACTTATGTAATATATTGATAAAGTTTTGGACTAAGGCCATTATTTAGATAATGTCCAACATACTGTGTCAAACAGAACACTGGGCTTGTAAGTAATGATCATTATTATAATAAAATATAATTTACTTATCTCCTAAGCTCAAGATGGCATCCTGAAATGCATTATTTTGTCTACAGCCGAAAGGTACTCACTTTACTGTCATGGTAAAATAAAGAAACCAAAATTTTATAAGAAATCACATTTTTAATAAGCTGGAATCAGAGAACTTTTCTTTTTAAAAAATTACTCAAACACAGAATCATTCAGAATTAATCATTGCATCACTATTACAAAGCACAATGATTAAATTTGTTTAAACCATTGGTTAAAATTAGTCCTTAAATTTAACTCGACTTGCTCATTTGTGTTCTTGCAATTAGAATTAAGAGTTTATCAGTGATTGTTTGAAAAAGTTCTACCTGAACAGGGCAAACGGCAAAGTATTTTCCCCCACTGTCTGTCTATCCTTCTTTATCGACAACATGACCCTCAGTCAAAAGTTACATACTTCTTAAATTGTTTGCAAATCTCTTTTAGGTTGACATGGACTATGGCATTGACTGGGAAAGTCCACATGGTCACCACCCTGAAGGAGTACCAGTGCCCGATGTTCAGGTTCCACGGCCCTTGACTGAAGTGGAATTTCAAAGACTGCCAGATCTTCAAGGACCTTTTTGCAATGTTCTGAATGTTTACAGTGAAGCAATTAGCACACTGACCGACATATTTGGAGAGGTTTAAAAATGTAATTTTTAACTTTTATGTTCAGACATTTAAGTTAAAGTTAATTGCGGATAGTTAACATTTGGTGAAACTAACCATAAACCATAGCTGAATAGAAGGGTCTTTAAAGTATAAGGCAGTTCTCATATTTGCTTAAATTATGTTGCTTACATTTGAAATTATCTCACTAATTTGTTGATGACTAAGTGTGTTGAATTTCATAAAAAGAACTTAAGTCAGTAATTCATTTGTCGAATGTTTTTATTACCACCAGTGCTTTGAACAAATACAACTAAATTAGATATGAACTTGTTGTGTCACTGTCTCTATCAGTGCTTGTGAACAGAACTAAATGAGATCTGAACCTTTGTCTCTGTCAGTGCTCAAATCTGACCAAATCCAGAGTAGGAAGAAGATATGCTTGCCATCAAGTCATGAACAAAGTCTTCATAGTTCATAGTATTTTTTGACAGCTTTAGAGTCAAAAAACAAGTTGATGACTGTGGTAGGGCACAATCGATTATTTCCACCTCCAAGTTTGAGGAAACAACTCCCCAGCCAGTCCAGAACGTGAGCAACGTCTTCAGGACTTCCGGAGTACCTTACAAAAATACACAGGGGAAAAAAATTCAATACACACACTGACGCTCATATACTACATGGAGCGAGTCTTACTCCAGAACAAAGGCAACGTACCATCCTCTATAAATTTTCGGAGGAAGGTCATTATTCTGCAGTGGTCCTCCAGGCTGACGATGTCCTCATCGATGTCCTCATCCCTTGGCCAGTTGATATTGTCCAAAATCATCTACCAAACATTTAATAAATTAGTTACTTATATGAAATGATGTTTCTATATCCTGATAGATTTTAACAGATACCTTATAAACTAAGATGCAACATGCACATAAATGGGAAAAAGTAATTAAATATAACAAATGTATTTGCATTACTTGTGGCGTGATCTCTGCATTGCAGGCCCTTGGGAATAGGACTTCCACAGCATCTGGCCTGGAGCTAAAAAATTCCCAGACACCCGTGTCTTTTAGGCCTCGTCGGATTTGTTTAACATGCTGGGTTGTCCGTCCAAGAACCTGTAAAATGAAACAAAATGAGTGGGGTCTACTAGGATACATTTACATGCTTTATATTCCAAAACTCATTCATCTCTATTCATCCACAGCCTGTAACAATGTTAGTGCTCCTTTTGATTCCCCTACTGACAAGCTCAGTGCTCCTCCCTCTGGTTTGTACTTTGGGCTTTAACTGAAAAAAAGCATGCTATTGTCTCTTTAAGAACAGGCCAAATTACAAGGACCATAATTGTTAATAGCTTACAGCATGGATCAGTATTTTCTCCCTCAGCCACCACCTGTTGTTCATTGTGACACCAGGCAGGTCCCAGGGCAGTGTCACAGAAAGAATCTGGGATTTGTCTTCTTCTGACAGGTCCTTGGTTCCTTCCAACTGATCAGTGACATCAACACAGGAGAGCCAAATACAATATTTGTAATATAGGCAATTAAAAAAGTAGGTGCTTGGCAATACATTTTTACAACTATTTGATAACAGTGCGGTTTGGAAACACTACATTATATAAATAAAACGTGTTAATTCAGACCAGTGCCAAGACATCCCGGACATCCTGATCCACACAGTCTGACAGGGATATGGTTGCCATCTCTGGACTGCCGCCAAAAAGTACATGGATGATTGCTGTGCTTAGGCCAGTGAGACATGGGCCCCCATTCAAGAATGAATGACCAACCATCCTTCCTGCAGTCACAAATAAATCACCCTCCAGGAGCTCCCGACTTGTTGAGGGAATAAGGTGGTCACTCTCTCCCTCGAAGAGAAGCATTTTCCCTTCAGAGGAGAAACTGTCAAATAACAGACACAGAAATTCTTCTGTATGCAAGAAAAATGTAGAGTGACATACCTTTTTTTTCATTCAGAAGGAAACCACTCTGGACAGCTCCCATCACAGTGGACAACACATGCCGTGTTATGCCTTCACCAATAGCAGAGTCACCTATGTCAAAAATGGGCTTTTATTATGAGTTACACCACAGGCTTTTGGAAAAACTACATCATCTAAGTCATAACTGCACAGACTTAACGTACTAAATTCACATATCTATGTATTTGCAGGAATAGTAAAAAAAAATCACCAATCAATCTGCAAGTTAGGGGCCTTGCCCATTCCACCCTGGGCCTCTTGGATATTGAGATGATCGCTCTGTGTCTCTCTTCTTCAGAGTCCATGAGACTCAGGGTGAATGTGAGGGGCTCCATATGTTGATTATTTTCTAGAGCTGCCTGTGTGAAAAGCTGGGCTGCTTTCTCTGGGTCCAGTTGTGTAACCCAAGCTTAAAAAAGGGTAAATTACATTAGGAAACAGTAACTGAACCTTTAAGAGTATGCATGTACTAGGGCTGGACAATAATTCAATAACGATATATATTGATCGATAGACAGATGGTTCAATATAAAAAACAGGGGTCAATAAAAGAACAGTGCATTCTAGCCTATCATGTAGGTTAAGACTAGAGTTATTATATTCTGCCAACCAATCATAAACGCAGGAAAGCTCCGTCAGCCTTCAGAGAGTTCAGAGAGCACGTGTTCTTTTTTTAACACTTACAGTTTTTGTAAAAAGTTGGTAGAATAATGGGTTGTTTTTGAATCCATTTATTTAAAAATAGGTCTTTAGGCAACAGCCTAAAATGGCCAGGGCTGCACTTAAAATGTATATTTTCAATTGTTTTAATAATTATCGATATCAATCAATATGATTTCTATTTTATCGATATGCTTTTATTTTATATTGTCCAGCCCTAGCATGTATATGGCTTCACTCAATTTAAAACACACAGTGTATACATGAATTTTTGATTATCTATTTAAAAGCAGCTCTGTGATGTTATGAAGATGCAGCATGGAGAAACCTGAACATATGGTACAAGATATTATAATTTGGTAGACTATCCTTTATAGCAACACACTTACAATCAGTAGTGACCTCAGTAGGTGGGATTCCAGGACCAGGTGCTATTCCTCTTGCTACTGATAAAGAATGACAACCAGTTACTAAGTGACAGGATGTATGTTCAAGGGTTGTGTCAAATCTCATCCTTAAGCAATTTCATAACATATGGGGGGAGTTAAGTAAAACATATAGGACCAATGATTTTATTGATTAGCTCTACCATGCCTTATAGCAATGTACTTACCATCAATGGTGGCCTCTGTGGGTGGGTTTTCAGTGGCACTTGCTGCTCCTGCTGAGATGGAATGACAAAAATTAGCATGTGAAAAAACACTATGTGACAGACCAACTACAGTGGTAGCATTCAGAATATTTCAACAAAATTGTTTTTGGATTTTCACATGGAATATTTCAACTTCCAAAACAAATAAAAAACATAAAACTTCACTAGTATTTAAAAGTACAGAAACTCTACCCTCATTCACATCTAGTCCTGGGTCATGTGAGGTTGATGCTGAGGCCGAGGCACTGGCTGTCCCTGTCCCACTTTCCCTCTCCCTGTTTTGGGTCCTTTCACCCTGTAACTCACTTGAGGGTAATCATTATATCATCAGTTAGTCAGTAATGGTCATAACACACATGGCAATATAGCCATGTACAACTGCCATGCCTTTGGTTACCTAAAAAGCCATATATGCAATTACTATATCTGTTCTGGGATTTGGTCACAGTTCTGTTTGACCAGCACTAGTATCTGGATAAAATACCACATTTCCGTTAGTGTGTGATGAACTTGAACTAATGTATCAAATAAAAAATGTGTATAGTAAGTTGGTTTAATTCCACCTTACTAATTTCTCTTAACGGCAGAGTAGCCCATCCTGGAGCCATCAGCAAAAGAAAGCTACATTTTAAGAAGCTACAAGTATACATGCAAAAAGAATTATAGCCTTTTCCTTCACACTCTGGTCACGCACCTGAATGAGTGCATGGGCACATAAGCCATGCTATCATTTTATGATAGGAAATACTGCTCTCTTCATTGTTGTGTTGCTTGTGGAGAAGGGTGTTCAGTCAATTTAATATTGCAATATCTCCCCACACATAATAAAAATAGAACCACTTTTATAACACAAATAATCTAACTTTTCACTGATAACGTCAGGCATACAATCATTTGCAAAAAAACAACATCTGGCCTGAATAGGTCATCATTAACTGCTGAGAAAACAAAGCTTTTTAGCTGATTAACAAACATCCCCATTAGGACTACTTTCAGTACCATTCACAGGTCCTATTGTGTTCCCTTATGTGGGAAAATGGAAATTCCTCTCCACACAGAAGACATGGTGTTGAGGGTCCAGTTTCTGAAGGTCTACCAATAATTTCCTACAAGTACACACACAAATTAATACATTTAGGTGACTCCGTCTATAAATCTGAAGACTTAAACAGCAACACCACTGGTCCACAGGAGTTCTTTAAAAATTGCATTCATTGAGAAATCAAGCATTACCTGTTCTGTGCTGACATTACACTGAAGGGGGCGAATGTATAATGTGGTGTGGTGGATGAGGAGAACAGGATCCTTTAAGTATTGGGCAGTGTAGCCCTGATCTGGACAAGGGAGAAGTGACAGCTGTCGACTCCTGGTGTCGCCACAAATCCTCATAAACTCAAACCCCCCAGCATCTCTTAACTTTGGATAATTTATATATACAAATTCCGTAAACTGCTGTGGGCTGTGTAGGTCACCTGAAAAACAAACATGTCAAAAAAGCAAAACAAAGTTCTTTGAATAAACATTTTCATAACAATGAACTTTTTTGAATATTTGTTTTCAGTGTCATTACAATAAATTACACATAATGTTTTAATGTGGTATTGATATTTTCTCAAGAATGGATCTTGAGAAAATATCAATGTCTGGTCAATACTTTCTGTGAATAACTGCTGTATAAATATAGACAAAAATATTTACACATACAAAAACACCCCCCCCCCCCAAAAAAGCCACCTTTACATAAACATCCACATTTGCAAACTGTAAAAACGAGTATAAAATTCAATCACGCAATCAAATGACATACCTCGAAAGCACAGGCGCCTCTCCCCCAATCCTGCTCTTAGTAGGCGCTCCTTCTCAGCCCTTGTGGGCACCACTGCACAGTCTTTACGAGCAAGGGCACAAAATGTATGCGTGTATGTAATTCTGGGTGTGTGAGAAGGTGCACTGGCAGAACTGGTTTGCTGGTTGTTGGCACGCCTTGGTTGTCTTGACCAACCCATAGCACCACCAGCCTGCCTAGTGTAGGGTGCAAACAGCCTCGACACTTCAGCTAGAAAAGGGGAATAATATAGAAAACAAATGCTAGCAACACAAAACCTCATGCTGTATTTGAACTTAACATCACAGCAGCTTTCACTTTAGGAAGGTTACATATTAGAGATCACAGGTTGTCAGCAAACTAACTTACCATCAACAGGATGTCGGCCCATAGAAGAATGACTGGCTGTTCCTGGTCTTGCTGCTGCTATTAATATTGAAATGAATATATTAGGATGTAATGCTCCAGACAAGGATTTAGCATAGTGTAGCAGATTCTCTGTACTCAGACTTGCAACCTCAGCTTTGACTGAGTTATTACCAACAATCAATTTTAAAGGCAAAGCTTCCAAATTAAGTCAACAGACGCAAAAAGTATAGAAACATTTGTATTAGATTGCAAACTTGTCACGCCAAACACCGCACCTTATAACTTCTTCGCCTCAGTCAAATTAAATATTTATTAAATAGTATAGTTTTACTAATTATGATTACACTGAATATCAAAATGATGTAAGTTACACAAATACAATAGAACCGAATAAAGATAGATAGATAGATAGCTTTGTTTGTCATTTTGTATGCTTAAAGTGCGTACAGAACTTTATGTATGTGTGTAAATATATATATATAATGTTGCTTTAGACATGCTCACGTGTCTGCTCTGTTGCTGACTGAATTTTGCAAGGTCAGTCTTTAGATTTGCTTGGATGAAGTCGCTTGCAGTTATAGATAAAAATCCATCATGATTTGCACTCGGCTGTTTGCTAGTGATAGTTGGCTGATGGCCCGTAGCTGCTACTAGTGGTATAAACACAGCAGTAACCATGGCAACTGTGAATTCTGTCGGCATTGAAAGGGAAACAATTTATTGATATGTCCGGAGAGCAGAGCTTATCTATGACATTTGCGTCTGTGCACAATTTATTGTTTTTTCAGGAGCGTAGATGTGGTACCTTCAAAGTTCATTGATAAGTGATCTTGCACTCGTGACGAAAAGACAGCGTATATTTGTGTGCGTGTCTCTCACTAGCGTAGCATGTAACTCCTATCACCGGTTCTGCAGCCTCGCATTTGTTTCCTTTCTCCGCCGCTTCTCGCGTGGCAGAGTAGTTTATGGTAATACACCGGCAGATGTGAAGAGCGAATTCTCGTTAAAAACATTACTGCACATAGAGCTGATGTTTAGTAAAGTTAGTTCATTTCGACTGTGTGATATATTTACGGATGCGTAAAGTAGCACTAATTGATACTGTTTATGTAAAAGTAAAGTAAAAGTTAAAAAAAAATTCAAAGCACCACAGAAAAACATTTCAGATCCCAAACGTACAGCGTTCTAATTCTTCCAATCTATTAGCAGCTTCCCTTAAGAGGTCGGAAACTGAACGTCTCACTGCCGAGTCCGACATAGCTAAACAAAGGAGGAATGCTTTATGGCGGGGAAAAGCGATGTAGATTCGAAGGATGCAGTAAAATGCTAACCAACCAATGGGCAGAAGTTTACCCCTTAAGACCCGCCCCTTCCTCATTTGCATAATGAGGCAGAAATGCATACAGAAATGTAAAAAGGACAGGCAGAAATGTAAATAGGACAGGCAGAAATGTAAATAGGACAGGCAGAAATAAATAGCATGGAGGAAATAAATAGGGCAAAAAAATACAAAGAAAGAATAAAACAGACAAAAATATTATAACATGCACATAAATAAATAATAAAAAAATAAGTAATGAATAAATAAAGTAGCTAATTAAAAGAGATATATACATTTATGTCTGACTGTATAATTTAATTTCTACCTACATTTATTTGTGCATTGTATTTTTTGGTGCCAATTAATTGTATGCATATTTATTTATTGAGCATTTATTTATTTCTGTATTTATTTTTAATTATGGAAGACTTGGTCCTCCATAAAATTGAACTCCACAACGCGAAAAAGAGAAAAACAGCACTAGAGATCGAGTTGGTTCAAAAGGACCTTCAGAGTAAATTCATTTTACAAAACCATTTTACACATAACTATCATAACTATCTCTTACTGCAGGCAAAAGATGACTTGCTGACTTTCTTTATAAAAATTGTTGAAATAAAACGACAGGAACGAAGCATTATTTATTTCGTCTTTTATTGAACATAAAAAAAAATGGTGTTCCACAATTCTGTCCCTTTCTCTGCCACTAGGTGGTCTAAGTGGGCTGGCTAGACGCAGACTTTCCTATCTCCTCCGCTACGATCTAATCCTGTTTACATGAAATAAACCTGCTCAGTTGGTTTTTCTCTCTTATTCTCTTCAACTTTGAACAGAGGAGGAGGCCTTAGGTTTCAACTCTCAAAAATTTACAACACAGCTATTAATTCCAGCCAATCATCACCTTAACTCTCACCCTCATTCAGGTGATCAAAACATCGTTCCTTTAAGCCAAGCCAATAACGACCCTAACAACTCCTCGTTACAGAGGAGTGGACCAGTTTCAGTCCAATCTGCTGGCTTAATGTCTTTAACGACCTCCCATTACTAAGGGGTGGACCTGTTTCGGTTGTATCTGCATGTTATCTAAGCCATTACAAGGCCTTTGTTTGACAATTGTATAAAGCTTGGTACTCCACATTACTCCAGACTTTTTGAATTGAGAAAGCTTCCTGGAGAGGAAGTTGCTTTGTTTTTTACCTTTTTTTGGAATGACCATGACCTGATGACTGAGAATCTTCACCAGCATATGAGAGAGAGATTTATGTGTGTATAATTTGTGTGTTTATTATATTAATATGTAACTGCAAAATATAAAACTGCGTGTATATATCTCATCCAGTTTGACTTCAGTTTAAATAGTTTTGGTTCTGAATAAATATGTGTAATCTGTCTGAAAGGTCACGATCACTGTGAACATCTGATTAAAATGAGATCTGAGCTGCCTCCTATTCATTCTGACAGCAGATGTCTGATCTGTGGTCTGACCCAAGGATGGCCGCCCTGTAGGCACGTCAGCCTAGCAGCCGGCAGCGTCCAAAAAATATTGAGCAAATATCGTGAACCGAGCAGAGAAATCATAGAGCAGGGTGGCAGCAGGTAAAGAGGAAACAGAGCGGACCAATCACAGCAGAGGGTTTCTGGTTGGGCAGAAACATCTCAGAGAAGAGGGTAGGACTTGTTCTAAGGATGTTTTTATACAGACTGCAGAATCTGATTATCCAACAACACAGTCAAGGTGTAAGGACTTTAAGGCTGATCAAGATGAGGAGCTTCCTGGTACCTACCTTTACTCAGATTACCGCCCTTGGTACGCTCATTCTGATTTTTACAAACAGCGTTTTGTTTGAGAGAGAAGTGGCCTGCACCTGCAAGGATCAGACAAGAGACTGCTATGTCTACATAGCTCTTCCAGTTTTTGTAATAATGTTTTTGGTTCTTTGGAGGGACAAGAACTACTTTAGTACCTCCATCTACATCTGTGGAAATTGTGAACGTTGTTGTTCCAGTAAATGTTTTACCATTTTTATTAATCTCATAAAAGCTTTTGTGGTCGGTCTGCTGTGGATTGTTGCTGTGTTATTGGATGGAGACTGGGCTGCTTGCTGTCAGAACGACCTTTCTGGTGAAGATGCCACGATTCCCTGCAAAACAAACAGAACCTATGATGAGCAAGTCAAGGTGGATGAGCTCAAAAATCTCTCAAAGGTGAGTGTTATGATTATAATTTTATACAGGATGGCAAGTTATTAACTTCTGCATCATTTTTGGTAACATTAATAACAAACATGCACCACTCTTTGTTTCAGGTTATTGGCTTGAGCACACTACTGTGCGTGGTCGGCGGGCTTTACATCTTATCTCTACTGAGCAAATGTTGCAAGGACCGCTCATGTTGCAAGAACTGCTCATGTTGCAAGAACTGCTCATGTCTCTTAGATGAAAATGATCTCTATGAGGTGGTCCATATAAAAGAAAAACAAGATTTATTGGAGGAAATTTTCAAGGAAAGAGCCAAAGAAAAGCTGAAAGTAGATTTTCCACAGAGGGAACAACAAAACCAGGTAAGCATTAAACTTCTGCTGCTTCATTCAAACTGTAACCAAACAGCTCATTTACAAACATTTACATCTACTGCAAAGACAAATATCAACTTTATTCAGACTGCCTGGCTTTTAATTAGAGTTGTTTTGTTTTAAAGAATTTATAATGGCTAAAACTCAGAATAAGAATCAAGAAGAATTTATTGTCACCATGTGTTACCGAGGTGAGAATACCTTTGACGCTAGTTTAGGATGTACAAAAAACCCCAGCAAAGAACGTACCATGACAGGCATGCACAACAGATTTAGTGTTTCCAATTTTTTTTCACACAGACCATGCAAAAGATAAACATTTGAATCTGAGAGCTCTGATATCAGTTCCTTTTCAAGTGATATGAGCCATGTTCCATGGATTAGTCCTCCTTCTTTAATCTCATGTAATGAAGTAATTTTTGTGCAGTGATCTTGAGGCTTAATTCACAGAAATGTGCAGTTTCATATGGAATAAGAGGGCAAATAAGCTATAACCCTGGTTAGTGTTATTGTACCATGATGGACCACCATCTTCTCAGCAGGGGGTGATGGCCCTCACAGCTTCTGAAGTGTTTATCTGATAGAAGAGGCGTGAACAGCACACTGCCTCCGTGGGGGGGGGGGGGGGGGGGGGGGGGCTTCTCTGGACTCGTTCTGCCTAAACTGAGTCTAGATCCTGCAGACGGAATCCCGTAATCCCCTGCTCTGTACTCTGCTAGGTCCTTCCTCTCCTGGACTGAGCAGCTCCCATAACACACAGTTATGCTGAGACATAAAACACTTTCTATGGCAGCTCTGTAGAAGTTCTTTAGCAGCTTAGTGGGAAGACCAGACCGCTTCTGGTTCCTGAGGAAGAAGAGCAGTTGTTGGCCCTTCTTCACCAGGTGGGAGGTGTTCACAGTCGAGGAACCTGATGCTTTCCCCATGCTCCACCACCTGTAGAGAGGAGGTGTTCAGTCCTCCTGGACCTCCTGGAGTCCATCATCACCTCCTTGGTCTGACTGGTGTTCAGGATCAGGTTGTTCCTGGAGCTCCACTGTGTCAGACTGCTGACCTCCTCTCTGTAGTGGGACTCATCATTGGTGGAGATCAGACCCACTACAGTGGTGTCGTCCACAAACTTCTCCCCTGTGTCTGTGGGGGGGGGGGGGGGGACAGCAGAACAGTCCTGAGAGAAAAGGTGAAGAGAGCTGAGCTGAGGACACAGCCCTGTGGTGCTCCTGACGATCAGTGGAGCAGATGTTCCCCATCCTCACCACCTGGGTCTGTTAGGGGGGAAGTCACTCATCCAGGATCCTCTGGAAGCTCTTCATGATGATGGGGGTCAGAGCGATGGGACGATAGTCATGGAGGCAGGAGATGGTTGGTTTCTTGAGGACAGTCACAATAACGGAGGATTTCAGACAGGCAGGAACCGTGGAGAGCTGCAGGGAGAGGCTGAAGATGTCCAGAAAGACTCCTGCTAGCTGGTCAGCACATGATCTAAGCGTCTGGGCTGACTCCATGTCTGGACCTGCAGCCTGGTTGGTGGTGACCTTCTTCAGGGAGGAGGTCACCTGGTGGAGCTGCAGGAGAAGCTGATGGTTCTCCTCTGGCTGGGGGAGATGTTCAGGCTCCCTGCAGCCTGGAGAGTCAAAGCAGCTGTTGAAGGAGTCAGGGAGAGCCGGTCATTGCTCAAACGCTGGTCTCTGTGCTGGTAGTCACTGATGGTTCTGATGGTTCTCCACATCTTGGCCTTCTGGACCTTTCAGTTCCCCTCTAGTCCTGCTGTAGGCCAGTCTGTCTCCAGATCTGAACGCTGGATCCTGGGCCTTCAGCAGGAACCGAGCTGTCCACCCATGGTTCTGGTCAGGAAACACTCTGTTTTTGTGGGGAGGACCGCATCAGTGCTGACATGAATGTAGTAAAGCACAGATGATGTGGAGCTTTCTAAGTCAGCGCCCTCTTTAAACATGTCCCAGTCAGTGTTTCCAAAACAGTCCTGTAGAGCTGAGCCTCTTCTTTCCAGACCTGAATGTTTTTTATCGCCAGTCTGGTTGCAGATCAGTGGCTTGTAGGCAGAAATCACCACAGAGATTTGATCTGATGATCCAAAGTGAGGAGCTGCAGCAGCTATATATGCTGCTGGGATGTTAAAGTAAACTTGACATAATGTTCTGGTCGGGAACTTCATGAATTTATGAACTTGGGGAGCACAGACTTTAAATCAACATGGTTAAAGTCTCCAGTGATTATCATGGCTGCTCCTTGATTACCGTTTATTTGGCCGGTAACAAAGCAGTATGTAACTCAAGAGCTAGTGTTGTGATCAGTGGCGCCGGATTCATTTTTAAGGTGGGGGGGCCATAGGGCATTTTCTACTAACAGGCCTCTTTACTGTAAAGATGCACGTGCTCATTGTTGTCACACATGTTGACGTTCAGCCTTTTAATCACCAAAAGAAGTCGAAAAGTAACAAAAAATTTTAAAATGGAAATTATGTAACAACCCGGAATATGAAGGAGCTCTTTTTCCACAGAAAGGAGTAGAAAGGTATTTCTCCGTGTTTTCAGTGGTGAAGTGTGTTATTAGTGAAACAATCGCTTCTCACTGAATGTCGCTATTCACCTGTCATTGTTATCCATGCCATTGTGCGGATAATTGCGCTGTTTCTGTGCGCCATGCGTATCGCACTAATGAGGCATACTTGTCTGACTGAGGAGCTGACCTGCAGGTTTGTGATGCGATGTTTCTTTTTATGCGCCTCACAAATTAAATCGTAGGAGTGTTGGTGTGGCTCAGTTAGGTGCGCTTTGTGCGCCGCCTCCACATATAATCCTGCAGACGCCCCAAATTAAAGTAAGGTGGTTAACAACAAAGTTTACTTTGACGAAATAAACAAGTAAATGAACACAAGCGTTTATTCATTTCAGTAACTGATTTCTTATTCAAAAAATATGGTACATCCTTCAATCATACTCAAACCACGCCCATATTTCACACCTGTCAATAAGTGACAGCCGGAAGTCCCGCCTTCCACTTCCGGCGGAAGTCCCGCCTTCTACTGTAACCGGATGTTACGTCATCCTTAACCGGAAGTCCCGCCTTCTACTGCCCCCTGTATGTTCCGCTTTCTACCTCCAGGGGTCGCTGTCCCGGCTTCGGGGAAAAAAAAAAAAAAGAAAAAAAAGGCCCCCACATCCGGATTTCACACCCACCCCCACATCCGGATTTCACCCCCACCCCCACTACTAGCCCAAGGTCCCACCCACCGCCTTCACCCCGCCCCGGTTGTCATAATATCAGGCCCTCTCTCAAGCCTCAATAGTGATTGAATCCTTTTCAACATGGCGTCAGGAAGAACCAACATTGAACCCATCATTGCTGAGACACCGGTCACGATTTGGCATGATCAGAGCGATTTTTGGCAAGCTCAGCATACCCCTCACAAGGCTACGCTGTTTTTATGCAGAACTCAGATGCCTCCGAGCCAGCGTCTGCAAGGACAATGGTCTTTGGAGCCCTATGGAGCCCGCGGTAAATAGGGGTACGTCTTCAAATATGAAACCGGGGAAATGTACCTCTTTCAATTGGATGATGATGAAGGTGACGAGCTGCAAACTATCCACTCCTTGGGCATGCTGACATCAAACGATTGGGCTGTTCTGAAACTCATCATGCTGCGCAGACTAGCCCCTGAAGAAGCGAATCCGGCAGCAGGCCCTTCAGTGAGACGAAAAACCAGCTTTATTCAACTAAAACCCCAAGAACCTATTCCAGCAGGGCCCTCTGTGAGACAAGAAGCCGAGGATGAAGTCAATGATTCACCCGCAGTTAAACGGAGCAAACGGCCACGTCAACAAGTCGAGGACGGAATCAAGGATTCACCTGCCGCTAAACAATGTAAGCGAGTGCTGACCGACCTGAATGAAATTGACAATGATTCAGGAAATAGGATCTTCTCAGCTACTTGGCAGTCGAAGACGGGGGTTACAGGCCGCTGGTTTTTCCGTGCAAGTCTCAAAAAGGCTCAAGATAAAACACAGACGATTATGTTCATGCTGGATTATTATAATTCTCAATGCGGTGTCTTCAGGACATTGCTAGCCGTTCCCTTTGATGTCTGGCGTGATAAGATGATTGGAATATCAGACCAAATATCAACGCTTTTTCGCGATTGCCGCAACTGGAAAGACATTTTGGGGGTCAAGAAAGCGCTTGCTTTTTAGACCCGCCCCTCACAACTGTCAATACCACCCCCTTCAACGTTAACCACACCCTTCTCAGTATATAAATACAACCAGCCAGACCGATCGGGACTCCGTGCCACTTCGCTGACAGGACTTCTTACCAGAGAAAGCATCCTCACATCGCTAAAGAGAAACAAAATGATCTGGACCGGATCTCGCCCTGAAGGCCTCAACCTACACCAAGAGATCTTTCTTTTAAGGAGTGACAATTCCGAGTTTACTCCCTCACCACCTCAGACGGCGACCCGGGATGAAGATTCACAAGCGGTGGATCTTCCTGCCTCCCCACCGCTTTTCCAAGACTCAGACCTCCCCTGCAGCCAAGGAGATCCGGCCTCCGCGGTGGAGCAAATCCCTGAGAGCCAGACGGATCAGGCCTCAGCGCCCTCGTCGCCACCTGAGGATGACTCAGAGCTCCCCTGCGGCCAGGGAGATTCAGCCTCACCGCCCGCATCGCCATCTGAGAGCCAGATGGATGCGACCTCAGCACCCCCATCGGAACCTAAGGACACCCAGCCAGACGGTGAGAGTGGTGCCGATGAAAACGATGGGAGGATTCGCTTCGGTTTCATCAGAGCGGTGAAAACTGTGGTGTACCATCTTTTGCACCAAGCCATCAACAAGTTCATGCATGATAAATGTTATCGGTGTGCTCACGATCGTCCTAGTCAAAAAGAGCATGAATGCTTAGATGATACTGAGGATGGATTCTTTGAAAGCAACTACTATCGTATAATGCCGCTGCTTTGTAATGAGTGTTTCATCGGAGCCATTCAACACTTTCTAGCCGCACGCAACATTCATCAAGACAACGATTCAGTTAATGCTGTAGCGCAGGCATATCTGTATGAACTGACGCTGGTCAAGCAGGTGTATGACCCCCTCAATGTTGCATTTGCTCACGCAGTTGAAGAAAGCTCCGAATATAGAGATCAGCTTCTAGCCGCCTTTGATTACTGGCGAGGGTCTTGAAACCAATGCATACATGTTTTCTCTTGTCTTTCTCTTTATATATATTAAATTAGCTAATGACATTGTATTAAAAAAAAAGACTGTTTGTTTTATTTTCTACATCTTTTCTTTCTTTCTTATATGAAATGAAATGATTGTTTTACAATTAGTTTGTGGTATAATAAATGAGTGTAATTTCTTTCCTGATTATGTTAATAAAATATATAAAAACTTGAATACAGATGTCTCCTTCATTTAGCATCACTACGTGTGTGTGGGAAGGTATGGCTGAAGAAAAGTTAATGAAACGTGTATATTAAACACCTGGCCACCCTGGTTCTTTCGGTGGAGTAAATAGATTACAGAGGGCTATGCAGAGTGAAACCGGGAAAAAGGTCCCAATTGAAAAGGTTCGAGACTTTTTATCACAACAAGATGCATATTCTTTACATAAACCAGCAAGAATAAGATTTCCTAGAAATAGAGTGTTTGTCACCAGACCTCTAAAACAGTTTCAAGCAGATCTTTGTGATATGCAGAGTTTATCCAAAGAAAACGACGGCTACAATTATTTATTAACCGTTATCGACGTATTCTCCAAAAGAGCCTACGTCAGAGTTTTAAAAAGGAAAACAGCGTCCGATGTTGTAAAAGCTTTCGAGTCCGTGTTAAGGGAGAGTGGGGTTCCAAAGAGGCTTCAAACTGACGATGGTAAAGAATTTTTCAACAAATCATTCAAAGCGTTAATGGATTAAAACGGAATTGAACATTTTTCCACGGCTAGTGAAATAAAAGCCTCGGTGGTTGAGAGGTTTAATCGTACGTTAAAATCAAGAATGTGGAGGTATTTCACTGCAAACAACACTCTCCGTTATGTAAACGCGCTTCAGGATCTGGTCAAAAGTTACAACCACACCAATCATTCGAGTATTAAAATTGCCCCTGTGGAAGTCATCGCTACTAATGTTTTTCAGGTGTTTCAAAATTTGTACAGGACTAATTCCAAACGCTGCACAAAACTCAAGATGGCGTTTAAGCAGGGTGATCATGTCAGAATATCAAAAGTGCGTGGAGTGTTTGACAAAAAATATGAACAGAGTTTCACAGATGAAATCTTTACAGTTACAGAAGTGATACAGCGATCTCCACCCGTCTTCAAGCTGAAAGATTTAGATGGAGAGCCCGTCCGAGGTTCTTTTTATGCAGAGGAGCTTCAAAAGGGGAAAATGTCAAAAAACAAAATGTATCAAGTGGGTGAAATATTAGACAAACGCACAGTCCGGGGGGTCAGACAGGTCTTAGTACGATGGAAAAATTGGCCGGAGAAATTCAACAGCTGGGTGAGAGCCGATGACCTCCATGATGTATAAAACAAGGTGCTGCGACATTGCAACATGGATCGCTTAACTGAGGACCAGGGGTTTTATCTGACGCTGCCGTCCAACGCTAGCCTCAATGTTTTTAAGGATAATAGCATATCGAGTTTCCGTGTGGATTTAGCCCAACCTATTAACTTACAAGGTCAGTGGCAAGTGGCTTTGACGGAGGTTTCTTATCCACATACATGGCATAATGTCCCCTTAGAAAACGCCTATTTCGAATCGCGGAAAGCAGGCCAGGAAAAAGTCCAACGTGTACAGATAGGACACGGAAACTACACTAATTTGAATCAGCTTATCACAGAGATTGAAGCCCATCTGAGAAAGATAGATTCAGATATTTATTTCAAAGGTAACCTCACTGCTAACATGCTAACTTTTCAAGCAGCTGGCCAGAACCACCTATGTTGTTACGCTCCAATCGCCTTTATGTTAGGCACGGAACCTGGAGAATGGGTCAAATTCGACCACTGGCACGCCCCTCGACCTATAGACTTTAAGGCAGGGTTCTACCATCTGTATTTCTACAGCGACGTTGTTGCCTCCCAGATGGTGGGTGACATTCACGCAACGCTATTGCGAACCGTCCAGGTCCAAGGTGTTTTTGGGGATGTTATAACGGAAACTTTCCATAATCCTTACTATTTACCTGTTGCTAAGAAACACATTGAAAATATACAAGTTGAAATAAAAACGGATCAGAACACCCCAGTGAAATTTACATATGGAAAGTGCATCGTGAAGTTGCATTTCAGACCTGTGACCTCACACCGAGCATTCACGTGAAACAGATTGTGGATATAAAAAAACATGCACGACTGCGACCGGAATCATTCATAGCCGTGCAATCATTCGCACCAGCAACGTTGCAACGTACTAAAACGTGAGAAGGAAAAAATTAATAAAAAATCAAGAAAACATGGTTTTCCTGAGAGAAGACCCACACCGTTTCGTCTCCTATTACCAAAGCCAGGTTGGGGGCGCTTTACCAGGTTTCTATGGCGCTCCCGTTATGTACGGGCGGGGAATTGGATCCATTTTTTCAAAACTATTTCGTTTCGTATCCCCCCTAGTTAAATCCGGCTTCGCAATAGCTAGACCCCATCTGAAAAGGGCGGCCACAAACATTGCTTCAGATGTCATAGGTAAAGCAATGACCAAAATAACAGGTGTGAATAACCAGGAGGGGTCAGGGGTTATGGTTTTGTCAAAAAGAGCAAGAAAGAGACCTCCAGGGCAGCGTGTTTGGCCCTCACATAAACTTGCACTGCGGAAGAAGAAGAAGCCAGTTCGCAACAGCAAGCCTAGGAGAAGGAAGTCTGCTGCGAGCAAGGATATATTTAACTGATTTAGTATTTTCATTAAAAAACCAATCATGGCTCTTTTACATCAGAAATCATCAGAATGTACCCTGGCCGAACTCGATCTGTTCACGGTCCCTATGACTCAACTATCTGTGGAAGATAAGATTTACACCGAAATACTACCTGTGTCAGCTATTACAGACACTGGGCCTATTGAGTTCTTTATCCCCGGAGATGGAGAAAAATACCTGGATTTGAACGACACCTTGATGCACGTCCGTCTAAAAATTACCAACGCAGACGGGAGCAATCTGGCTAATGATGCAGCCGTCGGACTGATAAATTACCCGCTGAATACAATGTTCAGTCAATGCGACGTTATGCTGGGAGATAGGTTAATTTCACAGAGTAGCGGGACTCATCCTTACAGGGCGATTATTGAAACCTTACTCAATTATTCGGAGGATACTTTAAAGAGTCAATTTAGCGCAGGTCTCTTTTACAAAGATACAGCTGGAGCAATCGATTCTATTGTTACGTCAGATGGTCCTAACTTGGGTGTGAACCGCAGAGCTTCATTCACCGCTAATTCAAGGGAATTACACCTGATGGGACCGCTTCACGCTGATATATTCTTTTGCGAAAGACTCCTATTGAACTCTGTCGACATGAGAGTTAAATTGACCAGAGCTAGCGATGCATTCTCTTTGATGGGACCTCGTGATTCAACCTTCCGACTGAAAATTCTAGGGGCTTCTCTATTTGTGAAAAAAGTTTCAGTCTCCTCGGCTATCCGGCTGGGTCACGCTTCAGCATTAATGAGAGGAAACGCCCTATATCCACTTTCCCGCGTGAACGTGAAAACCTATTCTATCCCAGAAAATTCCAGGATATGTACACAGGAGAATCTGTTTCAGGTACCCTACCTAGATACGTAGTTTTAGGCTTGGTGAACCACGACGCCTTCACAGGCCGGAGAAGCATGTCCCCTTTCAACTTTAAGCATATGGATGTAGAATATTTAGCTCTCTGCAAAGACGGCAGACAGGTGCCAGCCAAAGCATTTCAACCTCAATTCAGCGATGGTATTTTTAGTGAGGGAATATTACAACATGTTCACCGCTACAGGTCGTCATTTAAAAGACCTTCCTTTGAGCATCGCTCGAGAGGACTTTAACGAAGGTTACTCCCTGTTTGTTTTTAATCTCAACCCGAGCGAGGACGCTGACGCTCTGTCCCCGGTGTGTAATGGGAATTTGAGACTGGAAATGAGGTTCAGAGTTCCTTTGCCTCACACGACCATGCTGATTGTGTACGCATGTTACGATTCAATTTTGGAAATCGACTCAAAAAGGCAGGTCTTGGTGGATTTTTATTAAAAACATGGATAACCACGAAATTGAGAATTTGATGCATCATCTCCTGGGGGATTTATTTCACGGCGTCTGGGCATCTGATCAGCTCCCGCTGCTGAAGCGCACGTACAATGGACCGGCCTATTTCATCGTAAACACTCATCCTTCACACATGCCTGGAGAACACTGGCTAGCTTTGACTCTGGAGGAGAATGATCAAGCCACCTTTTTCGACTCTTATGGATTCAGTCCTGATTTTGAATTTTATCCACCAAGCATAGTGACATTTTTGAAAGATAGATCCTCAAAAATATTGTATCATAATCATCAACTTCAACACACTCTATCCGTCGTGTGCGGCCATCACTGTGTTTATTATCTGTGTCATAAAGCCTGTGGGCTTTCAGTGCATGACATACTGGCTACCTACCACGGTGATGTTTATGAAAATGATGTCATGGTATATGATTTTGTGAAAAAGTATCAGAATTGTAATAAAAAAGGGCCTCGTGCTCGTTTATTCACGGAACTGTTATGAATTTGGATGGACCCAAAAGACAACCCGAAAACAGGTCAGTGACGCTTTGATATTTTATTAAAAGAAAGGGTTGCACGGCCCTTGCTGCGTGCGGCTCACGCTCGGCGGCTGGCAGCTCCTGGAGGCGAGACGACAGGTTAGTGATCAGCGGAGCCAGATAGAACTGTGGATTAGAAGCTAGATCACTAACCTGGTGGAGAGTGGGCTTGTCGGGGTTTCTTCTGGCCCCTGAGAGCGGCAGAGTCCGTGCAGGATAATCCAAGGCCGTTTGTCCTAGTCCAGTCCGGGTCCGATAGCGTGAGGGCGATTGATAAGGCAGAGGTTTCCGAGGGCAAATCCGAAAGGAGGTTCCAGGTCCAGGTCCGCGTCAGAATCCAGAGGAACAGACAGTTTAGGGGGACAGGCAATCTCAGGTACTCACAGGCTGAAGGTCAGAACACGGGTGGGCAATCCAAATCCAGAGACTGACAGGCAGAACTCAGGGCGGGCAGACAGAATCCGAGAAGGGCAGAGCTGGCTCAAAAAACAGGGCAAAAACAGGTCGGGCTTCAGACAGACAGACAGGATATTCAGAAGGCTGGAAGTTCTCACCGAAATGGCTCGAGACGTTCTGGCACTGGAGGCTGAAAGGCACGGAACCTTTATACTGGAGAGGTGGAGCCGGAACAGGTGACAGCAATTAACAGCCCCAGTGCCAGGAACGTTACAGAGCCCCCCCCTCAAGGGCGAATTCCAGGCGCCCTGGGCTGGTCTGGATGGGCCCTGTGGAAGTCGCTAATTAGAGACTTGTCCAAAATGTTGCGGGAGGGAACCCACTTGCGTTCCTCCGGCCCGTAACCCTCCCAATCAATGAGGTACTGGGTACCCCGACCCCATATGCGAGACTTCAGGATCTTCTTTACAGTGAAGGCGGGAGAGCCATCAACAAGCCGGGTGGGAGGTAGGGGCGTGGGGGCGGGAAGCATGCTGGAGGTCTTGACCGGCTTGACCCGGGAAACATGAAACGTGGGATGGACCTTCATGGCCTGAGGCAAACGGAGGCGAACCGCCACAGGATTAACCACTTTGGTGATGGTGAACGAATAACCTGTCCTTGGGGCAGGCCTTGGGTACCTGAGCGGACCCAAGAGACTCCCTTACCTCTCTCTCTAACCCGAGGCGGGAGACAGCACACCTTACTGTGTCGGGTAAGATGAACCCCCGTTCTTGGTCGAGGTCCTTCTCTGAAGTCTCGAACACCCTGGACAGAGCATCGGGCTTGCCATTCTTGGATCCGGGTCTGTAGGAGAGGGTGAAATCAAAACGGCCAAAAAACAACGCCCACCTGGCCTGTCTAGGGTTGAGCCTCTTGGCAGTCTTTAAGTATTCAAGGTTACGGTGGTCAGTCCAGACCAAAAACGGGAGCTTGGAGCCTTCGAGCTAGTGCCTCCACTCCTCGAGAGCTAACTTAACAGCCAAAAGTTCACGATTGCCCACATCATAATTCTGCTCAGCCTTAGACAGCCTTCGGGAAAAAAAGGCACAGGGGTGAATACGGCCGTCAGTGGATTCTTGGCTGAGGACCGCTCCAACACCAGAACTTGAAGCATCCACCTCCACTATAAACTGCCTCTCTGGGTCAGGAGAAACAAGAACCGGGGCAGAGGTGAAAAGACTCTTTAGGCGCTTGAAGGCCTGGTCAGCCTGCTCGTTCCAAGCAAACCTTGTCTTGCTGGACGTGAGTGCGTGAAGTGGGGAAGCAACTTGGCTGAAATTTCGATTGAACCTCCTGTAGAAATTAGAGAACCCCAGGAACCTCTGGAGCTGCTTTCGATCTACAGGCGTGGGCCACTCCGTGACGGCCCGGACCTTGGCCGGGTCCATTGAAATCTGACCAGGGGATAGAATAAAGCCGAGGAAGGAGGTTGATGATGAGTGAAACTCACACTTCTCAGCTTTTACATAAAGCTGGTTCTGGAGGAGCCGGAGAAGAACTGAGCGGACATGTTGTTTGTGGAGGGTTAGATCTTCAGAGTAAATGAGGATATCATCTAAGTAGACAAAAACGAAGCGGCCAATCATATCCCTTAGAACATCATTTACCAAGTTCTGGAAAACCGCTGGGGCATTGGTTAGGCCAAAGGGCACCACCATATATTCATAATGGCCCGTTGGTGTGTTAAAAGCGGTTTTCCACTCATCTCCTTCCTTTATGCGGACCAAATGATAGCCATTGCGTAGGTCCAGCTTAGTAAACACCTTTGCTGCTTGGGCCTGGTCAAACGCAGTGTTCATTAATGGGATGGGGTATCGGTTCTTAACCGAAATGCTATTGAGCCCCCTATAATCAATGCAAGGGCGAAGGGAGCCGTCCTTCTTTCCGACAAAAAAAAAGCCCGCCCCTGCAGGAGATGAGGAGGGGCGAATGATGCCGGCCCTTAGGGACTCATTAATGTAGTCCTGCATGGCTTGGGACTCGGGCGGTGATAATGAGTAAAGACGCCCTCTGGGCGGAACGGTTCCGGGTAATAAGTCGATTGCGCAGTCAAAGGGACAATGAGGAGGAAGGCTCGTGGCCTTGGCCTTGTTAAAAACCTCCTTCAAATCATGGTAGCAGGAAGGAACTTTGGACAGATCAGGGTAGTAATCAAGATCCTTACCCTCAGAAGAAATAGGTGGCTGAGCAGAAAGCAGACACGATTCAGAACAGGAGCCCGCCCAGCCCGTAACTTCTACCCGCCGCCAGTCAATCTGAGGGTTGTGTCTTCTGAGCCATGTCGCGCCCAAAATAACTGGGACCAGCGGGGAGTCAATAATCATAAAAAACAGTTTTTCTCTATGATTACCCCCCATAGTCAGTTCCAAAGGTTCTGTGATGAGGCGAGAGTGTTTCAGTTCGTGGCCGTCCAGGGCAACCACACTGCGGGGGGAGGAGCCACGAAGAAGAGGGATGTTCAACTTCCTGGCCAACGCCTCATCCATGAACTCAGTGTCCGCTCCAGAGTCGATGAAAACGGATACCTTGTGGGACTTAGAAGGAGTGGGTAGAGTGGCCGGAAGTAACCGGTCGGAGGGGATAGAGAGTCTGGTGTAGCTCAGTAGGGACCCCTTACCCCCTACTGAGCTTGGTCTTTTACCGGACAAGACCGGGCTCGGTGACCAGCTCCTCCAGAGTAAAGGCAGAGGCCCAGCTGTTGCCTGAGCTGGTGCTCCTCCTTGGACAGCCCCGCCTTTCCAATCTGCATCGGCTCTGGTTCTGGGAGTTTAGGAGGAGCAGATGATGACACAGAGGGAGCAGCAGAAAAACGAGGGTGAGTAGTTGAGACTGAGCGACGCTCCCTCCGTCGCTCCAAGAGACGGAGATCCACCCGTGTGACCAGCTCCTCGAGCTGTTTTAAAGATCTGGGATACTCCCAGGTGGCTAGTTCATCCTTGATCTTGTCATTAAGACCATGAATAAAAACATCCATGAGGGCAAACTCATTCCATAAACTCTCTGCTGCCAGTAAATGAAAATCGATAATGTAGTCTGAAACAGACCTGTCCCCCTGTCTCAAGGATAAGAGCCCCCTAGAGGACTCCCTGCAGGGCAGCACGGGACTGAAAACTCGAGTCAGTTCTCTAGAGAAGTCATGATACGAGTGGCAAATACGTACATCATTCTGCCACTCGGAGGTGCCCCATAATCTGGCTTTACCGGTCAACAGGGATATTACATAGGCCACCTTAGACCGTTCAGAAGGAAAGGAAGATGGTTGCAGCTCGAAGTGAATTTCACACTGTGTCAGAAATGCCCGGCAATGTTCTGGATCGCCACTAAAAGAGCCTGGCGGGGTGAGACGCGGCTCAGGTATAGACGACGTAACCGGAAGTGACGGGCCGCTCGGAGGAGCTGTTTGCGGAAGTGGAGGGGACGGGTTGGTCGGGTTGCGGAGATGATTGAGGATCTCCGAAACACCGGATTCTAGCTCTGAAATAGATTTTTCAACTCCCGCGCGCCACTGAGCCTCGGGTGAAGGATCCATTTTACTTTTGGCCAGAACGTACTGTTATGAATTTGGATGGACCCAAAAGACAACCCGAAAACAGGTCAGTGACGCTTTGATATTTTATTAAAAGGAAGGGTTGCACGGCCCTTGCTGCGTGCGGCTCACGCTCGGCGGCTGGCAGCTCCTGGAGGCGAGACGACAGGTTAGTGATCAGCGGAGCCAGATAGAACTGTGGACTAGAAGCTAGATCACTAACCTGGTGGAGAGTGGGCTTTTCGGGGTTTCTTCTGGCCCCTGAGAGCGGCAGAGTCCGTGCAGGATAATCCAAGGCCGTTTGTCCTAGTCCAGTCCGGGTCCGATAGCGTGAGGGCGATTGATAAGGCAGAGGTTTCCGAGGGCAAATTCGAAAGGAGGTTCCAGGTCCAGGTCCGCGTCAGAATCCAGAAGAACAGACAGTTTAGGGGACAGGCAATCTCAGGTACTCACAGGCTGATTAGGTCAGAACACGGGTGGGCAATCCAAATCCAGAGACTGACAGGCAGAACTCAGGGCGGGCAGACAGAATCCGAGAAGGGCAGAGCTGGCTCAAAAAACAGGGCAAAAACAGGTCGGGCTTCAGACAGACAGACAGGTTATTCAGAAGGCTGGAAGTTCTCACCGAGATGGCTCGAGACGTTCTGGCACTGGAGGCTGAAAGGCACGGAACCTTTATACTGGAGAGGTGGAGCCGGAACAGGTGACAGCAATTAACAGCCCCAGTGCCAGGAACGTTACAGGAACCTGCTCTTTACAAATGTTTAAAGATTGTTACAAGTTGTAACTTGTCTACAATAAAAACACTGTTCACATGAATAATTTGAAACAATAAAGTTTTCTTTATTACAAATTCATTTCTCCAGTTTTTATTTCATACAGACTTTTAGGGTGAAAATTTCAACCATGCAGGGGTTTTGTTGACTCTCTTGCTTCGAGCACGGCTGTTTTCAGGGGTGGGATGCTCAAAGTCTATTCCGGAGAATTTAGGGGACAACACAATTTTTCCTTTTCGATTCACGACGGGCTTATCTTTGTTCTTCTCCGATACATCTGTTTCTGCCATGCCTCTGTATTGGTCACGAGCTTGCGGATTACTGACTGACGACACGGGGATGTTTAACTCCTTCAAGACAGCCATGAACGGGATCCAACCTACAGGTTCCTGGCTGTGTGTTTTCCTCTTAAAAGGGAGCAAAAGATTTTTCAGCAAATCAACCAAATGTGAGCCCCCCATCACAGGATTGCGATAAACAAATTCCCCTTTCGAAGTCTAACTCGTACCGACGTGCATTAACCTTTTCAGTATGTATTCAGCATTTTTGCGATCTCTGTTAGGCAGAGCTCTTAAAACCTCGATAGCGGTCTGATCCAATTCAGCAGGAGAGGCTGTAAAACCGTTAGAACCAGAGCCAGCCTCATTATTTCCAGGCACAGGGTCACGTTGCACATTTAAAGTCACCTGGGGTTCGTCCAGCTGACCCTGCTTCATTAGAGTGAGATATCGCTGCAGCAGAACGTTGTACCTTTTAATTTTTTCATAAGAACTCAGTCCCGGTTCATTCAGAATCTCTGTCATTTTAGAATCTAAATCCTCTTGGCCGTCTGTCTGATGGAAGGCTCTGACGGGATCAAACGTTTGAACTGATGTGGTGAAACCAGATACATCTGGTAAGACATAAGAGACATTTTCTCTCATCTCCTGATGACACCTCCCAACACCTCTCCTAATAAAGGCGCGACGACGCTCACTAGGGAAGAATAATCCCGCCTGTCTGATTTTTCAGAACCGACTGCTTGCGTTTTAAACCCGTTCTTTTATCAGCCAGCAGTCTGATGATCTTTTTCTGCTTTGCCAGTTTTTTTCTGTTGAAAAGGAGATATTTTCACGCTACCTTTTAGGACATTTAGAGCTATTTCACATAAGGCTTTAAGAAAGACGGGTGAGCAGTGGGTTAGAATGTCCTTACGTTTCTGAGGCGTTGCTTGACAGAGCGCTCTGAATAAGGGAACATTTCTTCTTATGCGAGATGACATGATAAATTAATTCAATTTAGGAACATACACAGTTGGCCACTGACCTGGGAGCATTCCAGTTCTCAGTCTGAAACGATCTGGGCAAGTGGGAGTCAGATCCACGATTAAATACCCATGAGGATCTTTGGTCGCGTCTTGAAAACTCTCCATAAAGAAAGCTTTCTCTGACGGAAATATCTGATGGGTTAAGATATTCAGTTGCAGTTTATCTCTGGGGTTTTTAAACAGCACCATATAATTAGCATTTAAACTGATGGTACGGCTGTATTTACCTTGATGAAAGACATTCTGGCTTAACATTATGACACTCATATTTTTATGATGTCTATATTGAGTGAAAATTTTCACCACTTCCGGGTGTTCTGAAGCCTGGAAAATCACATCGTCTAAGATAACCAAATGATTTTGATCAGGAGGAAACAGATTTTCATCATCAAAAGAATCAGGTAGTCCTTCGATGAATTTAATCTTTTTATTCATTTTCTGCAATTCAGAATACATACTTTGAAAACAGGTGTAAATCCAAACGATATTTACAGGAACAACATCCATAACATGGTTACAATTCTGCAAAACAGTTTTAACAAAAAAAGGTTTACCAAAGCCACTCGGGCCTTAAATAATGCATGAGAAAGGAGTTTTTAATCTTGGATCGAATTCAACCTCCTGTGTTTCATGGGAGAGAGACATTTTTTTCCCCCCACAGTTAACCTTTTAATAGCCAAATGGAAGGGTTGTCCCATCAGGAAAAAGCCTTCTTTTATCATACACCACGCGCACCTTTTTCTGAAATGCTGCATTTTGAAGCTGGAAGCTCCTTTTATTCCTTCTGATGGTGTGCTGTGGAGCCTGTAAAACATCCCCTGTAGAACCTTGCAGATAACCTTCTACCAGGTCTTTCACGCTGTCAAAATTCACCCTCTCACTGCACTGATGAGTCTGAGTGATGCCTTTAAACTTCATCACCACTTGTTTTCGGTGTCTCGTCTGGTAAGCGTAGCTCTTTGGGCCTGCGGAGACATACTCTTGTATAAAATCACCTGATAATTCATCAGTCAAGTCCCCAAGAAGGTTACCGAGCTTGAGGGAGGTCTGACCCGGTTTAACCACATAGATCAGACTGTCCGTGTCAATGTACAGAACGTGGTCCTGAAGTTGCTCAAGACAGGTGTACAATTTCAGACGAGCATGAGCAGTTGTAAAGGCAGCAATGAAGACGTTATTCACCTTGTTGGGTGGAGAAATACAGCGCTTGCTGTATTTCCACTGAGCCATGCACATTTCATCATTCAGGAAGTGAAAGTAGCTGACTGCGTATTTACCTGAAAAAAGGAAGTTAAAAAACTCTTCGGGCTCACTGACAATGCTTGTCTGAGCCAAATCGTTTCTTTGTGCAAATTTGCCCCAAGAACTGTTCAGACACAATTTAGCAACTTGTCTTTTAGCCGGATTCACCTCAATCTTCCGTACATCTAGCTGGATGCCTTGCTCACGCTTGTAGTCTGCCACATATTTCAAACGACTTTCCTCGTCCGTAGCTTCAGCCGGAAAACCTGAAGCCTCCTGCTTACCCTTGAGAAAAGTGTGGCTATACGGTTTAAAGATTGAACTGCTCTGTTTTTCAAAATGCCAAACCTCAGTGATTTTAGCAAGCCTATATCCCAGCTCAAGAGCCTTGTTGAATTCCACACTGACCCATACACCTGTTAGCGCTCTCTCTTGGTCAGAGTGGGTACAAGGGCCCGTCTGGTAGTTCAACTCAGCGCAAGCCCGGAACAGTGTGAACACCAGTTTACCGGTGGACGTCCTGTATGGCAAAACGGGAAAAAACAGACCACGAGGCGGGTACACGGTCGCTCTGATAAGTCCAAAGTAGCTACGGGGATCGTCGAAATCTTTGCATATGATTTCGGGATGGCCTACTGGATAGCTGCAGCTAGCATTCACAAACGGATACAGAGACGTGAAGTCTACATAATGCACCGATTCTTCGACCCCTGCAGTGTACCTCAGCCTGAGGGCACTGGTTCTACGCCCAAACAGAGCGTCCCGCGGGCAAAGAGGTGCCGGGGCATTGAAACAGTCCAGAAACCTTTTGAGACCAGAGTGTGACGCCTTCATTAAATCCCAGCTATGCTCCCACATAACCTCCAGGCGCACCCCGTAAACCGATTGCAATACCCTGGCTCTCTCGATGGTAGCTGCATGGAACCTTTCATAGCAGACTCCTCTGAGCGGGCACGTCTGGTCGGCTGGAAAGCATGCAGGACAACCATGGTAAAAGCAGCCATTGAACTCAAATACAGTTCGAACGCCTCGGACCTCCGCGTATCCGTCCACATAATACGGTCCCAGTTTCATTTCACCTCTATTAAGAGCATGTTGAATGAAAATGCCCCGTTCAGCAGCTACCCACTCCAGCCATTGAATGGAGGCGTCTGAAAAAGTCTTGCACTGACGCCGATAATCTACCGGAGAAGGTATGGCTAGTGTGTTAGGCGGAAGAAAATTTGCTGTGAAAACATTCATACAGGCTGCTGCTATGGTGATGCTTTTAAAAGGATCGACGTTTGTCTCTTTAAAGAACTCTTCTCTGAATTTCACACAAGCCCTGAAGAGAATTTCCACATCATTCTGACAATAATAAAGAGCTTCTTTTTGAAAGTCAAAGGGATGCTTACAGGCCTCGTTGTACCAAATGGAAAAACACTCCTGCTCAGCAGGGTTCATATGCTCCACAGCGTAGAAGCTGGGTGGAGGAAGTGGGCCGATGTAGTTCAATGTCTACTCAGAGGAGAACAAGTGAGGGAAAAAACCCTTACAGTGATCAGTGAAACCTAACGCTTTTGGCATTTGACTGAGTTTCATTGTAAGGAACGAGAGACTGTCAATGAATTTGAGACTGTAATCAGGCTCAATAAAACAAAGGATTTTACTCCCCTGTGTGATCAAGAACGGTTTGATGCCGAGTTTAACCATCTCACTTAGAATCAAGTATGAGTCAAACCCACGACTGTTGTGGGCTAGAAAAGAATGACCTCTGAACCAAGGTTTTCTAAAATGAAGCAGAAAATCCCTGACGCAGTTCAAACCATAAGAACACCAAACATCCCCAGCCAAAGTTTTTGTGCTTACAAGATACGGGATGTGCTTTCCAGTTTGATCTGTAAAAGTTTCAAAATCATAAAAAACTAGCTTATCGCGGAGTTGCGCATCAGTCAGGGTCGGTTGAATATAGCACAGATGATCGTTTAACGTTACATCTGCACTGTGAGGCACTTTCTGACGACAGACTGTGCACTTTGTTGAACAATCGTGGGGTTTGCTCTGTCCACCTGCGGCTACAAAATAAAGCTGTTTACCTACAGGGCAGAACTTTGTCGTGTCACAGTTACTTATGAGCTTACCGAGTTTAGGTCTCAGTGTGGGATCTCTGTGTTTAGCTAAGCAGATGGAATTACGACAGATTCGTTTACAATCTGTGCACTGTACAGGGCTGTATTGTTGGAGAGTACAATTTGGGTTTAAATGACCCCCATGCTGCTGCTGCTGCTGCGGGAACTGATGGCTTGTAGGATTGGAGGTAAATGTTTGAGAGACAGAAACATTTAATTGATGGATAGCTTGTTCTAGTGATGATAAACGCTCATAATTCGAACCCGAGTGTGTATGACCCTGCTGTCTATCCGGTGAATTACCTGGATTTAAATCCACAAACCCCACCCCATGCTGAACAGGAATATTTTGAAGGTCGTTAACCATTTGCGTGATTTCATTTAAAACATTTGTAACTCGTTGTTGAAACTCTAGCGAGTCGTTTACAGATGAGATTGATTGAGAGAAAGAATCATTTAGCTCGCCAAACTTCCTGTTTGCGGTAAGGCGTATTGCGTCACTTCCTGTTGTTGCTGTGTGAACGACGGAGCTTTGCTCCAGGCTCTCTCGCTTTTTATCTTTAAACCTCTTTGCTGTAACATCTGTTTCCAAACATAAGCACTTTTAAAACATTGTCTGTGGCTGCTCATCACGTTTGGGAACTCCTCGTGTTTCACACGGTTTGTTCTTTGGCGTGATAATAGGGCGCTAGCCTAGCTTTAGCCTAGCGTTAGCCTAGCGCCAGCCAAGCCTTAGCCTCATAATGGCTTCTCCGGCTCTGACTAAGTCTCCTATCTGCTGCTCTCTGTGTCAGATGATCAGTTATTCCTCTGCCTCCTTTAGTGATGATGGTACATGTAATAAATGTAGTGTTTTTGTAGCTTTGGAGGCGAGGGTGTCAGAATTGGAGACCCGGCTCCGTGCTGTTGAAAAACCAGCTGATAGCCGCTCTTTTGCTAGCGCGGAGCCGCATAGAGTAACTTCACGTAGCGAACCTAAAGCAGTAGCACCCGAGCAGCCGGGTAACCAGGCTGGCTGGGTGACAGTTCGTAGGAAGCATAGCTCTAGATTACAGACCCCAGATCACCACCAACCCATCTGCGTTTCTAATAAATTTTCCCCTCTGAGCGACAATCTCGCCGAGGAGCCGACCTTAATTATTGGCAGCTCCATAATGAGAAATGTGGCACTAAAGAAACCAGGGACCATAGTTAAATGCCTACCAGGGGCCAGAACAGGCGACATAGAATCCTACCTAAAACTACTGGCTAAGGATAAGCGTAAATACCGCAAAATTGTTATTCACGCTGGCGGCAATGACACCCGGTCACGCCGATCAGAGGTCACCAAATTTGGTGTTGCTTCGGTTTGTGAGTTTGCTAAAACAATGTCGGACTCTGTAATTTTCTCTGGTCCCCTGCCTGATCTGACCAGTGATGACATGTTTAGCCGCATGTCATCATTCAACCGCTGGTTGTCTAGGTGGTGTCCAGAAAACGACGTGGGCTACATTGATAACTGGAGAACTTTCTGGGGAAAACCTGGTCTGATCCGGAGAGACGGCATCCATCCTACTTTGGAGGGTGCTGCTCTTCTTTCTAGGAATCTGGCCGGATTTATTAGTTCTCCTAAATGCTGACAACCCAGGGTCCAGACCAGGAAGCAGAGCCGTAGTTTAACACACCTCTCTGCAGCTTCTGTACTGTTACCCACCCATTACCCTATTGAGACGGTGTCTTTCCCACGGCCAAAACTTAACAGATCAAAAACTGATCTAAAAGGAACAAATCATAAAAACCTAATAAAAATCAATATGGTTCACCTTGAACCTAAAAATAAAATAATAAAATGTGGTCTATTAAATATAAGGTCTCTCCCTCCAAAGACTTTGTTAGTTAATGAATTGATTTCTGATGATCAGATTGATTTGTTTTGTCTCACAGAAACCTGGCTACAAGAGGACTACGTTAGTATAAATGAGTCAACCCCCTCCAGTTATTCAAATTTCCACATTCCCAGATCTGTGGGAAGAGGAGGAGGAGTGGCAACTATCTTTCAGTCTGATTTATTAATTAGTCCCAGGCCAACTAATAATTACAGTTCTTTTGAACATTTAACCCTCAGTTTCCCTCATCCAAACTGCAAAGCAATAAAACCTCTTCTGTTTGTTGTTTTGTATCGTCCACCAGGCCCTTACACTCAGTTTTTGGATGAGTTGTCAGATTTCTTATCTGATTTGGTGTTAAATACTGATAAGGTTATTATAGTGGGTGATTTTAACATCCATGTTGACACTGAATGTGATAACCTTAGTGTAGCCTTTAAAACTATCCTAGATTCAATTGGTTTTGCTCAAAATGTGCATAAACCGACGCACTCTCGGCTCCATACTTTAGACCTTGTGCTGACATATGGCATTGATTGTGAAGAATTAACAGTATTTCCTCACAACCCTGTCCTGTCTGATCATTTTTTAATAACATTTGAGTTTAATCTAACTGAATTCTCCACCCCCAAAAGAGGGTTCCATTATAGTAGATTTTTATCGGATAATGCTGTATCAAAACTTAAAGAGTCTGTCCCCTTCTTAATATCCTCAGTATTGCAGAAATGCCCTGTAGATGGCAGCATTGCTGTTTCTTCCCATTCACAAATCGATACCTTTGCTAACAATGTGACTTCCTCATTGCGTTCTGCATTAGACAATGTAGCTCCCTTGAAAAAGAAGGTGATTATTCACAGGAAGCTGGCTCCTTGGTTTAATTCAGAGCTGCGTTCCTTGAAGCACAATGTTAGGAAATTGGAGAGAAAATGGCGCTCTACACACCAAGAGGAATCCTACTTAATCTGGAGGGACAGACTATTGTTGTATAACAAGACCCTCCGCAGAGTTAGAGCAGCATATTTTTCATCATTAATTGAAGAGAATAAAAATAATCCTAGATTTCTCTTTAGTACAGTTGCCAAACTTACCCAGAGCCACAGCTCTGTTGATCCATCCATTCCCTTAGCTCTCAGTAGTAATGATTTTATGGGATTCTTCATAAATAAAATTGATGCCATTAAAAATAAAATAATTGGCATCCTCCCAAACATGATTACCTCGTCCTCAGTAAGTGAGGCAGCATTGGAGGAATCTTTAGAATCTGCGCAGTGTTTGAACTGTTTAGAAGCAGTAGAGCTTTCTGAGCTATCTAAAATTTTAGCTTCATCTAAACCTTCTACCTGTATGTTAGACCCAATCCCAACCAAGTTGTTTAAGGACATATTCCCTTTGATCAGTGGCACTATTTTAGACATGATTAATCTATCCTTAGTAAATGGATATGTACCACAGGCTTCTTAAGCCTGTGGTACATATCAGCTACTTTCAAAAGTAGCTGTTATTAAACCTTTACTTAAGAAACCTTCTCTTGATCAAGATGAGTTAGTAAATTACAGACCTATATCTAATCTTCTTTTCTTATCTAAAATTCTTGAGAAAGTAGTTGCTAATCAACTTTGTGAACATTTACAAAGTAATGACCTACTTGAGGAGTTTCAGTCAGGCTTCAGAGCTCATCATAGCACTGAAACAGCTCTGGTGAAGGTCACTAATGATATTCTCATGGCCTCAGATAATGGACTTGTGTCTATACTTGTCCTGTTAGATCTCAGTGCTGCATTTGATACAGTTGATCACAATATTCTCCTACAAAGACTTGAACATACTGTAGGGATTAAGGGGAAAGCATTAGGCTGGTTTAAATCTTATCTGTCGGACAGATTCCAGTTTGTTCATGTTAATAATAAATCTTCTTCAAACTCTAGGGTCACCTGTGGAGTACCACAGGGTTCAGTCCTTGGACCAATTCTCTTTACTATATATATGCTTCCGATAGGCAAAATTATCAGACAGCATGGGATTAATTTCCACTGTTATGCTGATGATACTCAGCTATATTTATCCATAAATCCTGATGAATCCAATCAATTACTTCGACTGCAGTCATGTCTTGATGACATCAAAAGCTGGATGACTTTAAATTTCCTGCATCTAAATTCTGACAAGACCGAAGTTTTAATCTTTGGGCCAGAGTCCTCAAAAAATAAACTTCTTAACCAATCACTTAATCTGGGTGGCATTAATCTGGCCTCTGGTAATAAAGTAAAAAATCTTGGTGTTATTTTTGACCAAGACATGTCATTTAAATCCCACATTAAACAGGTTTCCAGAGTTTCCTTTTTTCACCTCCGGAATATCGCCAAAATTAGAAACATTCTGTCCAGGAGTGATGCTGAAAAACTAGTCCATGCATTTGTTACTTCAAGGCTGGACTATTGTAATTCTTTACTATCAGGAAGTCCACAAAATGCAGTTCAAAGCCTTCAGCTGATCCAAAATGCTGCAGCAAGAGTTCTGATGAAAATCAACAAGAGGGATCATATTTCTCCAATTTTAGCTTCCCTTCATTGGCTTCCTGTTAAATCAAGAATAGAATTTAAAATTCTTCTTCTAACGTATAAAGCCCTTAATAATCAAGCTCCATCATATATCAGAGCTCTGATTACCCCGTATGTTCCTAACAGAGCACTTCGCTCTCAGACTGCAGGTCTGCTGGTGGTTCCTAGAGTCTCTAAAAGTAGAATGGGAGGCAGATCCTTTAGCTATCAGGTTCCTCTCCTGTGGAACCAACTCCCAGTTTTGGTCCGTGAGGCAGACACCCTGTCTACTTTTAAGACTAGGCTTAAAACTTTTCTTTTTGACAAAAATTATAACTAGTGACTCATGTTACTCTCAGCTACCTTTATAGTTTTACTGCTATAGGCTTAGGTTACTGGAGTATATCAGGATCTAATTTTCTCACTATATTGAGTTCTACTGTTCTTCAATTATGCATTATGTGTTGTCATTTCTGCTTTAACTTTCTGTTCTCTCTCTTTTCTCTTCATAGTAGGTACACCTGGTCTGGCGTTCTGTTAACTGTGACATCATCCAGAGAAGACGGCTCACCCGCTACTACCATCTAATGTAGAACAGATTACTAGATCAATGTGTGCTTCTGTGCTTTTTTGTCTCTCTTGTTGTGTCTCTGCTCTGTCTTCTGTAACCCCAGTCGGTCGAGGCAGATGACCGTTCATACTGAGCCCGGTTCTGCCGGAGGTTTTTTTTTCCCGTTAATGGGTGGTTTTTCTTCCCACTGTCGCTTCATGCTTGCTCAGTATGAGGGATTGCAGCAAAGCCATGTACAATGCAGATGACTCTTCCTGTGGCTCTACGGTTCCCCAGGAGTGAATGCTGCTTGTCGGGACTTTGATGCAATCAACTGGTTTCCTTATATAGGACATTTTTGACCAATCTGTATAATCTGACCCAATCTGTATAATATGATTGAACTTGACTTTGTAAAGTGCCTTGAGATGACATGTTTCATGATTTGGCGCTATATAAATAAAATTGAATTGAATTATAACCACGGAAAACGCTCAAAATCCCAATCCGGATCAGTCTGCCCCTGAAGTCTGACAGGAGATCCTGGGGTAAGATTTACAGATTCGGTTTCTGAGGCTGCGCCTCTTCTTGTGTTTTCCTGCGTCACGGCGGATGACTGGTGCTACTACAAATTAAAATAAGCAGACGGTGACAGAGTTTTAAAACGGGGTAATACACGGAAAGAAAAAGATGACAGAAAATAATAAATAAAAACAGGCTAAGGGCTACACCGGGGTTTAGAACTGCAACCCTACCATTTCACTGCCAATGTGTTACCAACAGCACCACAAACTCATTGTCAACTCACCAGGGTGCTGAGCAGATGAGGCAGGACGAGACCGATCATGTGCTGCTGCTTCTGCTGCTTCTGCTTCTGCTGCTGCTTCTGCTAGCTCGGTGTCAATATTCTCGTGTACAGACTGAATTGTTACTGTAGAAATAGTAAGCAGGGAGAGACAGCCTTTTTAAACAAGATAATACATGAAGAAGAAGAAATGATAAATAAATAAATAATAATAACATATAGCATAGAACACTTGCATGCTTACCGTCCGTCTGGCCAAATGTATCGGGATGAGGCTGTATACCTGCCGTAAAGAGTGCTTGAGCAAGAATGTCACGGTGGGTTGTTACTGTGGGTAAATGAATAAATACACTAAATGAGCCGGACTAATTCAGAAAATGTACCATCAGAGTTAGTTTGAGACTTATAATAGTTAACTTACGTGCTGCAGGAAGCGTTGTCCCCTGATTAACATTTCGAGGGAGGCCGTGTGACGTGGTGAGGCAGGGAGCTTCCTCGAGGAAGCGAACGTGTTGCTCTGATGTCTCTGGAGAACTTATTACAACAACTGGCCCGTTATGTTCTTCAGTCCTCTGTCGCTTCGGTGTTGATGTGTTCTGAGCAGGTATTTCTGCTGGGAGCCTCCTTTTAGCTAAACTCAATCTTCCTTTACGGGACGTATCTGGTCTGCTCGGTCCAGGCTGCTCGGGTCACCGCTAGCTCTTTGCGGAAGTCATTCTGATTTGGCTGGTTCGGACAACCGTAATGCTCGTCAATTAACCCTTTCTCGGTAAGATCTGGAATACAGAAAAATAACAATGGTTGAAACATAGTATTAGTATTTTAAAGACTGTGATTTTAATAAAAATATACTTTAATACAAAGCTGAATCATATCTTACCAATATCCGTTAGTGTAAAATTTAGGTCTTCTAGTTCAGCCGATGTTGGCCCTGAAACCAATAATTAAAATATATTGTAATAACAGCAACGGAAGATATATACTTCTGCAAGCAGGCCACAATGACTGAAACTGCTATTGAAAGCCTTATCTCAGAATTCAGACTAAAACACTTAAAAAACAGCAGAGGCCTGCAGATGCCAGCACCAAACAGTAATAAAAACAGTCCGCAACTTGGATTTAGGTCCACAAAGTGACTTAAACAGACAACCATAGCCCACATCCAGCAGAGCGTGATGAGGTCTGTTGTGGTGTTAACTGTTGGATGGACTGGGTTGGGGGGGCAGTTGGTGTCATCTGTTGAGCTACATCTTCTTGAAGCTGTGCATTCAGTAAAGTTACAAGGTTTCTTGCAACCTCTCGTATGGAACCAGTCTAAAAAAATAAATTAAGCACTTTATTATAAATATAAAATACTTAAAAACTCAACATAAGTTATACACATGTTTACAGGTAATTATAAACATTTTTTGCTTTGACATATAAATCAAGCTCCAGAAAAATATTTTACAATTCTTTTCAAATGTTTACTGTTTGTCACATTTATCTTATCATGAATATTTTAGAAACATTAGAAAACATTTAATAAATCGTAGGTCAGAATGTGTCTCTGCAGTGCACTGAAGGTTCTGGGCTTTCTAGATTTAACCACTGATCTCTATTTGTTCACTGGAGTGTGCATTGGCTGTATATAATACACGTGACGTCGCTGTGAAGCCACCAGCCACCATATTGGTACTCCCTATTTTCCCCCAGTAACTAGGGAATATGTGCGCTACAGCATCGAATAACGAGGATTATCTCATGTTCAGGGGGACCTTAAAACTTTTAAAATGTCAAATGCCATATACTTTGATGTTATGTTCTAAAACTATCAAGTACTAGGAAATTATGTGCTGAAATATTTTACATGTTTTATATATATATATATATATATGTATATATATATATATAAAATATAATAACATGCCTTTGTGTTAGTACATCCACTTGTTTTAGTACATCCACTGACTGTAAAATTACCTGTAAAACGTTTTCGCACAGCCAGAAAACTGCTTGTTGTTGCAACCCAATTCTGTGAGAGTAGGGAGTAGCAAGATGGCGGCCAGTGACTTCAGTTTTTCGGGCAAATCAGCACTCCAGTGAATAGAGATCAGTGGATTTAACATGCACCACAGCACTCTATTTCTAAGAAACACTGCAAATTTGACAGTGTAGAACAGTGAAGCAATTTAAACTCTGAAAGGTGTAAGTGATGACAGGCCTGGACATTGATTATGGAAAAACAGTAAAACTAAAAAAATCATTTAATACTAGCAAATGTAAAAAAAAACAACCTTATTTTAGCAATATTTGTTGCTTGTATTTGTTTTTAACTCTGAGTCTGTTAGCACGATCTCCTATTTAAATGGCCAGGACATAATATTAGATATAGCTGCTGGGACGTTACAGTATTGAAACCTCAATGTGCTATTCATGGATAACGGACTTAACAAGTGAAAAAAATCTGAATTTACTGAGTCCGCAACATATAATTTTTATAGGTTTAATGCAACAACAGAGGAGGAGAGATAATAAACTAATGTGACAAGTCATAATTACAAAATCGATTTAAATCAATTGTGTGCAATGATGAACTTATATAGACAAAACTGAATAGATTTATGAACCATTTTAGCCTCGAGAAAAGTAGGCTACTTACTTGAGAGTCTTGGAGTCGATCCATCAGGTATGACGTGAACCGAAAACTCTCGCTTCAGAGTTTGCTAATCAGAAGTTTGCTAGTCAGTGGAGGTGCTAATTCTGCCTCCAACAGAAATTTGGTCACTTTTCATTGGTGATTTTGGAATCACCCCTTATAATTTCCTTGTGTTTTTTTCTGATTGTTGTTTTTCAGCTTCTTATTTTACTAGTTTTTATATTAAAAAGCTATTTTATAGTCGGTAAGCAGTACCACAGGCACACTCAGTAAGTTAAACAAGCGCACCCTTTCTGAGGTTGCCGTTCTATTGGCTGGAAAGGTTGCTAGGCGACGATCTGACTGCAGTCTGAGAGAGAGCAAAAAAAATCCGCAAGCGCGTATCGGTTTGAGTGCGAGGAGAAGGAGGCGAGAGAGAGGAGAAAATATCTGTGAAGAAGCATTAAATCTGAGAGCAGAAACAAAGTTTTAGGGAGAAGAGAATATATTTGAGTGTGAGCGTATGTTTTGAGTGTGAGCGTTACAAGTTTTGAGTGCAAGAAGATGAAATTCTTTTCTCAAATAGAAATTTTGTGCTCTTGGATTATGGCAGAATAATTCCCCCATAGACTTCCGGCTGTCACTTTTTGACAGGTGTGAAATATGGGCGTGGTTTGAGTTTGAGTGAAGGATGTACCATATTTTTTTTCTTATTAATCTTCGAGAACAGAGTCGTTGACATCACCTTAGTGACTGCAAAGCAGAAACTGCGGTGAACTTTGTTCAGCTCCAGGCTGTTAGGACAGAGTTTTTTTTTTTAAATTTCACTTAAAGTCAACAATAATATATAAAATATACAAATAAACAAATATGCCAGGGGGTATGTCACAATTAACAAGTGCAGTCAGGAGGAAAGAAAAATAAACTGACAAACATATGTGCTGCGGAGTGTCATATATACATGTGTATACACATATATTCTACAAATAAACATATCTTCAACAACATTAAGTTGTCCATAATTTTTAGTTGGGAACAGCTTGATATGTTTTTTTGTGCCTTTTGGTGAAAGGAGGGTTGAATAGTATGAAAATATTGCTTAAGTTAAATTAAATAAACATTAAAGTTGTCATAGTTTGAGTTCCTGCCTTAGTTTAGTTTCTGGTTTTTGGGTTCTTGTTTTCTATTTTAGCTTGTGTCCTGTTTCAGTCTTGGTTCCATCTTAGGTTGGGTCTTGTCATGTATTGTGTGTTCTAGATTGGTTCTTGAACAGGGGTCCGTTCTTCGTACGTTGCTTAAAACATCCAAGATCAAATGAGACATCCAAGATGATTTCATCCGGCTAATCATGATCCGGCTAACTGGGTTCTTCCAACACACCTGTTGTTTACGATTAGTATGGCTGGATTGAGTTATCTGAGATAACTGCGAGTTCATGCGTTTGTTTAAAAGGGGAAATGTGTCGATAGTAGAAACAATGATCAGCAACGCTGCTATTGGCTGTTCAGCATGGCCAAAGAACGCCCACAGTTTTTCTCCCAATCAGAACAAGAGCTTTTAATGGAAGTTTATGATGAATTTGAGTCATTAATTAAAACACCTAAAAATCTGTTAAAGCCAGGAGAGAGGGATGGCAAAAAGCAGCAGACAAATTAATGCGTAAATACTGTCCATGGTAGATGTTTCTATCACTTTCTACAGTATGAATGTTTGCATTTTAATAATTTGATATTAACTTTGTTCTTTTATATCAGAGCCTCCACAGGACCCACTAGAACATGGGGACAAGTAAAAGTGAAATACAAGAATATTCTACAAAACGGTAGCCTTTAATTATTATACTGTATTTTAAAAAGGCACTTGTTATGTCAAGAGATCCAAATTTCAGTGTCATTCTTTAGAGACGGGAAGTAAAGGACACGTGCAAATTGGGAATTTTAACAAAAAAACCCCAATCTTTATCCATAAAAAATTAAAATCTTCCTTTTCCAAGTCATACACAGTTTACACGGTAAAACTTTATTGCTCCGTGGCTAGATAATCCGTCCATAGTTTTTTCTAATACAATATACGGCTCGACAGGAAGCAAGCCTTTCAAAGTAAACTAAACTTCACAATAAAATGGCCCGAACAAATCTTCTTACTATAGGATAAAAATAAAAAGCAAACCAATAACTTAAATATTTTAGATTTATGGCTCCAACACAACTTTTTCGTCTTTAAAAGCCACTGTTAAATGATGTGTTTGTCTGTTTATAACAGCCACCAAGAAAATCTCTCTACTGTCGCGCTGCGCTAAAGGATCCTGTCTATTGCGCAATACTTAATAATTAATTCTAAAAACTCTGCAAATTATTCTTGCACCTTCAGCAACAGGTTGCTGTCGTAAAAATGGACATGGCTACGACAGACTTCCCTATCTCCTCCGCTTATACAGCCGTGATCTAATCTTGTTTACATGAAATAAGCCTGCTCTGGAGCAGGCTTAAGCTGGCGCACATGTTGCTATGACAACAAGTGCAGGATGTCTTTTGAAGAACCAAACGATCCAAGATCATGCCAAATCGTCAACAATGAAATCCTGCTAACTGAGTTAGCGACGTACGAAGAACGGACCCCTGTTTTTTAGTTTAACCTGTTTCAGTAGTTCAGCTCCACCTCCAGCCACTTCCCTGATCAGCTCCACCTAGTCTAATTAGTTTCATTCCATTCACCTGCGCACTCCCCTACTTATTCCTGCCTCTGTCCCTTGCACTCTGCCCGATCATTGTGTGTGTTTTTTTCTGCCTGGGGTAAGTCAGATCCTGCCAGGTATCTGTTTTGCCTGTCTGCCTGAAACCCTACCTGATCCTGTTAGTTTTTGCCTTAATTATTTGACCTTTATTGCTCACTTTGTTTTTATTAGACCAGCCTGACTTTTGACCAGTTTATTTTAGGTTGTTGGCTGTGGACTGTTTGAGTTTTTTGGTCACTGCCTCCTAGCTTTTTGGCTTTGTGTCCTTTTTGGTTTTCTGCCTGTTTTTGCTCTGTTAATAAATCACCTTTTTATTACACCTTTGCTTGTCTGGCTGAATTCAGGGTCGTCTGTTTCTGATTCATGACAGAATGATCGGGCCATAATCAGACACTTCGCCAGACAAGCACCTTTTTAATTTTTTTTTTTTTTTATTTTTTTTTGCCGGGGATATTTTTGTTTTTTCCCCCTTAATTTTTGGACATGAGCCCGCCACAAGCCCGGAGCTTACTCTCTGGCAGATCCATGATGCTGGCAGCATCACTGGAAGGTTCCAGGCTTGCTATCTGTCCTCCCGGTGTCGGTCCCAGACGGCACCTCGTTAGCAGCAGCACACCCCTGCAGCAGCCCCGCCGTCGAAGACACAGAGCGGCCGGTCTCGCTGTCACCTCGGCCACTGCTGCTGCTTTCTGTCCGCCTTCATGCCCGGAAGACCGGAGCTCTCTTTTTTCTGGAGCTGAGTCGCCTACAGCTCCTCCTTGTGTCACTCCAGATGCTGACTATAGATCACTGGAGGACAAAATAAGGACTTTTGCTCCCATCATTAAGAAACTAAAAGAGACTTTAATTTACCATTATTCATCTGACTTAGAGGCTAAATTAAAGGAGCTAGAGGATAGCCCTCCGGGCATTCTACCATCACCCCTCATCACCCGCTGCTCCTAAAGCCACAATCAATAACTCTGTCCCTGTTTCTGAGAGACCAGCTGGGGCCTCAGTTTCTGTTCCTGGTTTTGTGTGTTGGGTTGGAGTAACTGACTCTGTCTCCGAGGGTCCGGGCCGATGCCGTCCTGCGAGGGGGTGGTCCAGGGGGACTTTCTTTGCCGATGTAAATCGGATTTGGCAGCTGTAATATTTTCTTATTAAATTCAGAAAAATAAAAATAATATCAAAGGTTTTTCTTCTGCTTTGTTGTAATGTTGCTGAACAGTTTTAGCTAAAATAATATTGACAAAACAGCTGTTTTTATTTTATTTTATAATACCAAATAATGTATTTAATAAAAGAAGATGTCAAATAGAACGGTTCCATGCGTCCTGGGTTTTTGGAGAGATCATGTGGCGCCGTTTCTGACTGAGCTTGCGTTCAGGAAATGAAATGATAACCTCACCAGGCTGCTTCCACTGGTCCTTGGTTATATTTTTCTTCTATTATTTTAAGGGAGTTCACATGAACATATAAAATCATTGCTATTGTTTTCATCTGCCTGCATTTCTCCACATAGCATCTTGCCATCGGTGCGCACTGTGCAGCGCTGCGGCACATTGCAGCTGCCTTTGGGACAATAATGACAGACTAATAATGAGCGCAGTGTTAAGATTTAAAAGGGGCCCGCTCCTGTCCATTCACCACAGCCCGTCTCACCCCGGTTCAAGATTTGGCAGTAAAGGAGAAACAGTTATCAGAGACAAACATTTCAAATATACATATTTATTTCATTTGGAATTCCAAGGAGACAAAGAAAAACTTACAAGCTCAATTTCAGTATGTTACCGACGTCCTTTTCCCAGCCATTGTAAGCTCTTTGTCTGACCTCATATCCGCAAACACATCTTTTTAATAGACTGACCAGCCCCTCCCGATTAGTTTTGGGTTTGTGGGGTACAGACATTAAGACTCCAGGTTCTATCTGCTCCCAAAACAAGGAGACTATTCTCTCGAAAGTCTTCGTGAAGTAAGGCTGATTTAGCACCCAGATGTCCTATCAGGGGTCAACCCAGATGACCTCAAGAACCATAAAATAGCTTTCAGACCTTAAAACAAACACCCTGTGAGCTGTGCGTTTTCTCCCTCAGAGGGTCAACCCCCACTTTCTTCCAAGACACAGTTTAGGGATTAAAAGGTAACTCTTATTGTTTTCCATAAAAATGCCTGATTAATATAACAAGTAATCATATTTTTCCATAACAGCAGTTATTTGCAGTCTTTGTGAATAACAGTGTGTTTTTTAAACATAACCCGACGCTGCTTCGTTGAAGCAGACCTCGTTGGGCATGGAAATAATAGCGCTGCGCGTGTTTAAACGGATGCTGTTCGGTTTCAAAAGACGCACACATTTAGTTTTGTGTCACTTTAAGGAGCACAACCTAAAGAAGAGATGGGTAGGGAGAGAAAGACAGACAGAGAGAGAGAGATCCGCCACAGCCTCTCGGCACAATCGGATCCAGTCTGCGTGAACGTCTGGTGGGGCCAGATCACGGCTTGGGCAGGGCCCCCTGCCCCCGCAGCCCCCCGTTCCGGCAACAGTGGTTGCGATAGCTTTCAGTTGAAGGTACACTGCTATGATTAACACAGAGCTGAGCTCTCTAGCCAGTTTAAATGGTGTGTACTTACCTGCAAGGTATTCCAGGTAAGGTGAGCAGAAGGTGCCAACGACTTTTGCTGAAGTGCACCAGGAGATGCAGATGTAAATTGCCAGACCTCCTCCTCTGCTACTATTTGCAGCCGCCATTCGTTTGGCCCTAAACAGCATGCGTTGCCCCTGGGTCACCACTTTGTCGGGGATGTTGCCATCTATCCATGATTCTATGAGAATTACTGCACAGCTGTCCATCTTACGTGCAGCATAAGATCTCGTCAAGTTTGTTAGTGAGGGAAAACTTTGACTGATAGCCAACCACAGATCAGGAAAGCCTGTTGCATTCTAAATAATTAATTACTTTACTAGACTCGGTTCAACAAAACATCTCTAAAACAATCTGGTTTAATTTAAAAAATAAGTTTAAGAAAGCTGAAGAATATAAAACCATGTGTGAAATTAAAAATCTGTGTGTTTGATTCTGTGTGGCCTGAAACAGTTTACCCATGTAAATTCTCTCTTCCTCTCTTGAAGGAGAACATTTCTTTGGGAGTTCATCCACGTCTTGTTCTTGGTGAAACACAGATCAGTATTTTCTGGCAGTGATATCTGTAAACACAACTTAATGTAGTCCATAGAGCGTCTACTATTTTATTCCAACATAGAGACAAATGTCTGCAAAATAATGCGTTCCTCTGCCCTTCTGACTCTGGAACTGCTTTGTGTTTCTTAGGCCAATAGACAAGCTGCTGAGGCAGGAGGCGAGGACAATCAACAACAAGCCATGGAGGTAAACTAAAACAGGAGACAAACACCATACCTGACATCACAGCGCTGGCCAGAAACATATATATATATATATATATATATATATATATATATATATATATATATATATATATATATATATATATATATATATATATTTCTGCATGCAAGGTAAAGCACAGTACATCTGTTTTACAGGTGCTTATGTTAATTTTTTATAGGGATGTGTGAACATGCGTAGGGCTTTTTCTCTTTAAAAGAAATGTCATTTTTCCTGCAAGACTGTTTGTGTATGACTACTCCGCTGCCAGTTTTAAAAGAAACGCTGCATAATTCTCACAACATGTTATGCTTTAGGCCCATACTTTTTAGCAAGAACTCAAACTTTCCACTCTGGGCTAAAGATTGGCCCTGGAAACTTTGCCTTTGACCCATTATACGGACTTCTTTGCTTCCAGACCCTTTTTTTTTTTCAATTTTTATTATTTTTAATGGTCCTCTGCGAGGTCAACCAACCTGGTTCTGGTTCTGCAGAGCATGCTGGAGCCAGAAGACCTCAGTGGTCTGGAGAGTTGATGCCCTGATAACAAGTCTGTGATGGATTTAGGTGCTAATTCAGGGATTTATAGACTAACAGAAGGATTTTAAAGTCTATTCTCTGAGATCCAGGGAGCCATGGAAGGACTTCAGAACCGGGTCCATGTTCTCTACGTTCTTAGTCTTAGCGAGGACTTCAGAACGGGGTCCATGTTCTCTACATTCTTAGTCTTAGTGAGGACTTCAGAACCGGGTCCATGTTCTCTACGTTCTTAGTCTTAGTGGAAGGACTTCAGAACCGGGTCCATGTTCTCTACGTTCTTAGTCTTAGTGAGGACTTCAGAACCGGGTCCATGTTCTTTACGTTCTTAGTCTTAGTGAGGACTTCAGAACCGGGTCCATGTTCTCTACGTTCTTAGTCTTAGTGAGGACGCGGGCAGCAGCGTCCTGGATCAGCTGCAGCTGTCTGATCCACTTTTTAGGCAGGGTGAGAGCAAAATTGGCAATAATCCCAACGTCAATGCCAATTATCAACAACCACCCACCATGGTAAGCTAAAAAAGAAGCACACAGCCTTGCCTGCACACGCTGCCTCTTAAACTTAAATATAAATCACCATGTGTTCTGATGAGGATGTGTTTTGGACTTTGGGTAGAAACTGGATTAACCAAAAAATGACTCACACATGAACAAATATCTTTGTGATATGCCAGTACTCACACCGAGTTCTGAAAGTCAGACCCACCTAAACGTAGACACAACACATTGTGTTGGATGAATCAGTCACTGAAGCTTCTGCGATTATACATTCAAGCTTGTGGTGAATCTTTTGCAATGTTCCTAAACCTGATGCGCAGAACTATGTAATAAAACATCCCTGATAGTAACATGTAAAGCCTGCAGTAAATCCTGTGCAATATACTTAAACCTTAATATGCAGAACTGTGCATTGAAAACTGTGCAATGAAACCTTCCTGATGGATGAGAGTGTGCATTCACAGAGGTGATTTAGTCAGGAAGGGGTGATAGCCCTTACACCTTTAGCAAATAAACTATTTCTGAGTGTGCTTGTGCTGGCTTTGCTCCTTCTGAAATATTTACCTGATGGGAAGGGGGCAAACAGTGCATTGCCAGGGTGGGTGGGATCAGTGTAGATGCCTCTGGCCCTTCTTTGGACTTGTGCAGCATTAACCGAGTCCAGATCTTGCAGACGGCATCCCACAATTCCCTGTGCTGTCCTCACCACCCAAGCTAAGTCTTTCTTCTTCTTCACTGTACAGCTCCCATACCACCCAGTTATGCTGAGACATGCTAACCTCTTTCTATACTCTGTCTGTTACTTCCCCACTTCACCACAGCCTGAAATGAGTTTGCTAACATCTTAACTGAGAAAATCCAAAAGAAAAGACGAGCACTCTGTACATCCATATCAAGCTCAGAACCAAGGCTGTCTCAAACTAAAACTTTCACCAGTGGAGCCTCACTGCTTTCTCCATAGTGCTCCTCTTGATTTATATATGCAAGAAGCTTTATTATAATTTATGCTGGGACTATTTCATGTTCAATGGAGACAGAAATGGGTAGAAGAGAAAAAAGGACAGAAACAGACGAGACAAAATGCTAAAAGGGAGAAAAGGTGAAAGAGGGGGAGGAGCCCATGGACTCCGCTGGCAGCCAGCTACGCCGCAGTGGATCCAGCCATTGGCTCCAGGACCTGAGGCCCAGTGGCCCCCACCGGGGGCCCCGACAGAGCCACCGGGTGCCAACCTGACAAATAGACCAACAAAAAACCACATAAACAGTCTCATTCACTCATTCCAACCCTAATGCCCAACATGCAAAATGATTTGTCTATGGTGAACTGGGAATATATAAATCTAATTCCAGATGTAGAGCTGGCTTGGACTTTTTTCAGAGACATTTTTATGCATGTTATAAATAAACATGAACCTCTGAAGAAATTCAGGGTGAAGGGGCGAGAAAATGGCATTCATGAGCGTAATAAAGCATGGGACAAGGCAAGACAAAGTAACTCTGCCAACGATTGGTCCTTTTTTAGACATAAATGCACTTTGCTTATTAAAAGGGCCAGAGCAGAATACTTTTTGTCTAGGACCACTGAAAACCTCAATGATCCACAGACATTCTGGAAAGTGATCAAATCTATGTCTGTTAGTAAAAATTCAGACTTTTTTCAACATTTGTACTCAAAAGACTCATTTCAAGATTTCAGGTCGATCATAAACTGGGACTGTTTTAACCAGCATTTTTTATCATCTGGTTCTCTATTTGATTCAAAAGGGAGAACTACCAGGAATATTTTTACAGAATATCTCATGTTTTCTGGAGATCATTTTAATTTAGCTCCTTTTACTTGTCGCAAAGTACATAAAGCTTTAAGAACATTAGACCACAGAAGGCCCCTGGACCTGACTTGATTGAGCCTTACATCCTAAAACTGGCAGCTGATTTGATGGCAGAGCCACTGTCCATTCTTTTTAATCTTTCAATTGAAAACAAGGACATCTCATTTATTTGGAAATCTGCTTTTGTCCTTCCTTTATTAAAAGGAGGTGATCAATCAGTTCTTACCAATTATAGGCCAATTTCAAATTTATGTGTTTTATCCAAAATTCTGGAGTCTCTTGTTTATCAATTGAAAGAGTTCCTCTATTCAAATGAAATCCTTTCTAAATATCAATCAGGTTTCAGAAAAAAACACAGCACTATCACTGCTACTATGAAGGTGATAAATGATATAATTGTAGCACTTGATGAAAAACTGTACCGTGCTTCACTCTTTATTGATCTTTCCAAAGCTTTTGACACTGTAGACCATGCTATTTTTTCCCCAGTGTCCTGTCTAGCAATGTGGCAATAAGAATTGATGTCTTAATGCCAAATAGAACTCGACAGATTTTACTTTGACAAGTGGAACAATCAGCTTTCGCCATAGTGCTCCGCTTGATTTCTACATGTAAATAGTTTTATTGTGATTCCTGTGGGGAGTATTTCAAACTATGTGGACACCACAATGGGAAAGTAAGGAGAAAGAAAGGAGAGTAAAGGAAGAACAAGAAAAGAAAAAAGAGAAAGAAGAGGTGAAAGAAAGAAGAGATAAAAGGGGAAGAACGATAAAACTATGGGGGCAAAATAGTAGCTTTAACATTTGCAAATTCAATTCAATTCAATTCAATTTTATTTATATAGCGCCAAATCATGAAACATGTCATCTCAAGGCACTTTACAAAATCAAGTTCAATCATATTATACAGATTGGGTCAGATTATACAGATTGGTCAAAAATGTCCTATATAAGGAAACCAGTTGATTGCATCAAAGTCCCGACAAGCAGCATTCACTCCTGGGGAACCGTAGAGCCACAGGGAGAGTCGTCTGCATTGTACATGGCTTTGCTGCAATCCCTCATACTGAGCAAGCATGAAGCGACAGTGGGAAGAAAAACCACCCATTAACAGGAAGGAAAAACCTCCGGCAGAACCGGGCTCAGTATGAACGGTCATCTGCCTCGACCGACTGGGGTTACAGAAGACAGAGCAGAGACACAACAAGAGAGACAAAAAAGCTCAGAAGCACACATTGATCTAGTAATCTGTTCTACATTAGATGGTAGTAGCGGGTGAGCCGTCTTCTCTGGATGATGTCACAGTTAACAGAACACCAGACCATGTGTACCTACTATGAAGAAAAAGAGAGAGAGCAAAAAGTTAAAAGCTGAAATGACAACAGTCATTTCAATGTAATACAATGCAAATCTGGAGAACAGTAGAAATCAGTAGAGTGAGAAAATTAGACCCTGATGTCCTCCAGCAGCCTAGGCCTATCATAGCATAACTATAGAGGTAGCTCAGGGTAACATGAGCCACTCTAACTATAAGCTTTGTCAAAAAGGAAAGTTTTAAGATTAGTCTTAAAAATAGATAGGGTGTCTGCTTCACGGACCAAACCTGGGAGTTGGTTCCACAGGAGAGGAGCCTGATAGCTAAAGGATCTGCCTCCCATTCTACTTTTAGAGACTCTAGGAACCACCAGCAGACCTGCAGTCTGAGAGCGAAGTGCTCTGTTAGGAACATACGGGGTAATCAGAGCTCTGATATATGATGGAGCTTGATTATTAAGGGCTTTATACGTTAGAAGGAGAATTTTAAATTCTATTCTTGATTTAACAGGAAGCCAATGAAGGGAAGCTAAAATTGGAGAAATATGATCCCTCTTGTTGATTTTCATCAGAACTCTTGCCGCAGCATTTTGAATCACCAGAGGCCAAGTTAATGCCATCCAGATTAAGGGATTGATTAAGAACTTTATTTTTTGAAGACTCTGGCCCAAAGGTTACAACTTCTGTCTTGTCAGAATTTAAATGCAGGAAATTTAAAGTCATCCAGCTTTTGATGTCATCAAGACATGACTGCAGTCGAAGTAACTGATTGGATCCATCAGGATTTATGGATAAATATAGCTGAGTATCATCATCATAACAGTGGAAATTAATCCCATGCTGTCTGATAATTTTGCCTATCGGAAGCATATATATAGTAAATAGAATTGGTCCAAGGACTGAACCCTGTGGTACTCCACAGGTGACCCTAGAGTTTGAGGAAGATTTATTATTAACATGAACAAACTGGAATCTGTCAGATGGATCAGATTTAAACCAGCCTAATGCTTTTCCCTTAATCCCTACAGTATGCTCAAGTCTTTGTAGGAGAATATTGTGATCAACTGTATCAAATGCAGCACTGAGATCTAACAGGACAAGTATAGACACAAGTCCATTATCTGAGGCCATGAGAATATCATTAGTGACCTTCACCAGAGCTGTTTCAGTGCTATGATGAGCTCTGAAGCCTGACTGAAACTCCTCAAGTAGGTCATTACTTTGTAAATGTTCACATAGTTGATTAGCAACTACTTTCTCAAGAATTTTAGATAAGAAAAGAAGATTAGATATAGGTCTGTAATTTACTAACTCATCTTGATCAAGACATGGTTTCTTAAGTAAAGGTTTAATAACAGCTACTTTAAAAACCTGTGGTACATATCCATTTACTAAGGATAGATTAATCATGTCTAAAATAGGACCACTGATCAAAGGGAATACCTCCTTAAACAACTTGGTTGGGATTGGGTCTAACATACAGGTAGAAGGTTTAGATGAAGCTAAAATTTTAGATAGCTCAGAAAGCTCACACAAATGTGTGTGGAGAGTTGTGTGTCTGTATCTCGATTTGTGTGTGTGCAGTGGGATTTGAAAATGTGTAAATAAATCTGTAAATGTGTGAGGAGATTTGTGTGTCTGTGCAACAATCTGCAAATGTGTAAAACTACTTGTGTGTAATCCGTTTTGCAAATGTGTAAAAAATCCACAAATGTGTATTCAGATCTACAAATGTGTACTAAGATTTGCAAATGTGTAGATCAATCTGTAAGCACACACACAGACACTTGTGTCTGAAGTATTTTTGCTTCAAGACCCAGAAATACAGACAAATCATTGGTTACAAGTCAAGCGGTTTTTCGGTTGGCTCTCTTTACACACGTGATTTTTGCTACACTTCTGCCACGTGAGATGCACAAATGCGTAAAAGGATTTGTATGTGTAATTTCTTGATTTGTAACCCCTTGCGCAGACTCACAGGCTCACAGGCTGCCTCTTCCGGCTGTGGGAGGTCACGTGACTTTCAGGGATCGTACCAAAGTGTTTTTGCTTCCACACGGCTGACAAGGCAACTATATAACTTTCTCCCTTTAATGGCAAAAGTTTCTTGTTTTAATGACTTATCTTGCTAAAACCAGATAATTTTCTCCTCATAACAATGCAACATAACCCGGCATCAGCTCGCGGGATATTTGAGTGTCATGGAGAAGATGAGGACAGAGGGAGACCCTTTATTTCTTTTTAAGAAGTCATCATTTGTCGGAGGAATGTATCTCTGCTCTGAGGAGTTACAAGGTAAGTCATGCATATAAAGCAAGTCGTCTATTTGAAATTTGTTTAATTCGGCAGTTATAATTTATAGTTAACAACTCTGCTTTGGATACACTTGCATCACTGTAGTACCGTCTCTGGCTCTGTTTACACGGTGAAAACAGGTTTGCATTGCCTTTGTACTCTCCATTTACACACTACAAGGTTTAACTGTTGCTTAGGGGGACTTTCAGCTATAGCTGTGGGTTTATTTACAACAGTTTGCAGCCGAAATTTTCCTCCGCCAGCCGCTGTTTTCTTCTTCTGGGCAATTTGACGCGGAGCTTCAGAAATCACAGCACTACTAGTGGTGCGGCATGGGAATTACACCGTTTAAGTACTCTAAACAGGGCCTGTGACTGCAAATGTTCTTCATGGATGTTAATGAGATAGGCTGACAAAAAGATATAGAGATACGGATAAGCAGCTTAATTTTTTTTAAAACATGTCATGCATTTAATCATAAATTCTGCTGTAAAGATTAATAATCATGTGCTTAAAAGAGTTTATTTAGTTTATTTCTTTTTTATATTAACCATAATTTAATTGTGCTTGTAGACATATCAGCTATAGCAAGCATGGATGATGAGAGCTTGGGCATCTATATTCCCACCTATGCTGACAGAATTACCACCTGGAGATTTTGCTCAGAGTACCAAGGAAAAGGTGAAAGAGATGTCCTTCGACAGACATTGCTTGAAAAACTATTTTCATGCAAATCTTCATGGAAAAAGTCCAATTTGATCTAAAATGTTTTCGGTTTCAGGTAATACCACTATGTAATATATTTCAAAAGAAAGTTTACCATTTGACTTAAAATGGTTATGTTTTCAGGAACATATGGAAGTGAGCCACAATAGAATCAGTTAGCTTTTGTTTTTGCTGACAAAGATATATAGCAAAAATACTGATTAAAAAGATTACTCCAACAACATTGTGAAATACAAGTTTTTGAAGTCAAATTATTGCTGTTGCTATGAAGCTTCTTTAAGGTAAAAAATTTGAAGCATGTGTTTAAACCTTACTTATTTTCCTTTTCTTTCCATAGGGCATTATTTTTATTTTATATTTTTCAAAGTTGATTGTAAAATTGATAAATGCTTTGAGCGCAACAGTGCCCAGATTTCTAACAAAGACTTTTGTCCTATGTAAAAGAATTTTCTCATGTTCAATTTTGAGATCCATGTATTCATCTTTTTAATACTCATAGATCATGTTCTAGTTAGGTCATCTTCTGGAGGTAGAGAACTTCCTTTCATATGGATCATTCAGAGAACTTGTTAAAAGTACTTTTAATGTATATTCTTCTGTGAGTTGATGTAACATTGCAATATAATGTTATGTTTCAAAGGAAACAATGAGTTGGTTTGATCACAAACCATAACACTTCATTTTGTAATGGGTTTTTACCAAAGATTTATTAAAAGTTTTCATGTTGAACATAAGCATAGGCACTTTATTTTTAATCTCATTTGACCATATCATCATTGTCAAACAGTACATAACTTGGGTCTCAGTGTTCAGTAACAGAGAACTATAAGAGTCTTGCTGTTATAAACAGTGTTGTAGTCAAGTCACTATGCCTCGAGTCCGAGTCCAGGTTCGAGTCTCCAGTGTTCAAGTCCGAGTCATTAAAAAAAATCTGAGTCGAGTCCGAGTCGAGTCACTATTGATCCAAGTTCGTTGTAGGAACATGCCGTGACGTGATGTATGACATGAAGCAGTAACATTCCATTGCACTAATAATGGCGTTCCGCTAGCGAGCTATTTTTAGAACGTGACGTCATATCACGTACAGGCAGGGCAAATATGCGTTTTCCTCCACTCTTTCGCTGTAGTTACCCTTGGTTTTACTCGGTAAAACGACTGCTCTTTCCAAGTCTAAGACGTCTCCTAACCATGGTTTTTAAACATTGATGTTATGGAACATGCAACAGCGACTCGAGGTACACTGATAGGCCGCATATGAAGGATGTTAAAGCCGCAAGCGGCATTGATCGGCCCTCGCAGCCAAGCGCACTCCGGCCTATTGGCCACCGCTGCGGTGCCGGCGGGGTTTGCGCACCGCCGGCCGCCCGCCACCCAGATGCTGTCACGCATTTTCCTCGCCCGTCCACCGGGCGATTCCCACAAACGCGTTCGGCAGCGTTCCCTCATTACTCACAACAAATCTGGTTCAGATCGGTCGATGCAGCGAGGAGATACAGCCGTTGGATAATGATAATGCATTTGGCCACCGGACCGGACTAAATTGTTCTGCGGGACGGAAATTTATACCGATTCCTGGACGGTGACTAAAAACGGCAGATGCCGCCATGAACGCCAAGCAGGAGAAAAACATCGACTTACCGTTCTATCAACTCGGCCCGTTTTCCAGTCTTTCTAAGCCCTCAACACTTAAGCCATGGTTTGAGCTGAACGTTGGTATGTTGTTCCACAGTTCTACCAGTAAAATGGGCGCCTGGACATCCTCTTGTGAAAGTTTAACAGCTGAAAAGTCGGTCATATCCTTGTATCTGTTGCATGTGTAACGGCTGGTTGCTACGTGCGTTGCGCTCTCACACTGTTTGCCCAACCTTAGCGGCAAGGGGCGTTGCTCATGAGATGGTGATGTCACGTGCGCGGTACGCCATTTAGATATTAAAATCATACACCAAATAATATTCTAATGACATATTAAAATTATAGCCTAATGATATAAAAAAAAGTCGAGTCTTTTTCTCAATTTTCGAGTCAGAATGATCTGAATGTAGGAGTCCGAGTCCAAGTTCGAGTCATCAGTGCTCAAGTCCAAGTCAAGTCACGTGTCTCTAAATTTAGCTAATGACTCGGACTCGAGTACTACAACACTAACCTGACAACAGCCAGATGCATGTATCGCTCCGCCTAGCTCCACTCACATACATCTGGGACATCGCTCATTGAAAGTGATTTCCCCAACCAAATTTATGGTCTGGCCAATCAGGACGCAGGGCGGGTGTTTCCTGGATGTGACGTAGCGGAGAAGCGTTCCAACAACAATGGCGGCTCGCATCGAGGAAGCAAGCGTTAGCATTGATGCTGCTATTTCTTCTGTGTTGTCCAATCTACCTGATATTGTTTCATTAAAAGAACATCAGAGAACGGCTCTGAAGGCTTTTGTTGGTGGAAACCATGTTTTCGCCCTTCTCCCGACCAGATTTGGCAAGCGGTTAGCCGCTAACCGTTAGCGGTTAGCGCGAACCATATTAGTCGTCAACGCGGTCCGCCCGGGATCGGCTCCGACCCGCGGCGCTTTGCCCCCCCTCTTCCTGTCAGCTCACTGTCAATAAAACTATTATTTTTTTCCTGCGTCTCTCTCGTCAGCGTCACGGGTTAGCTTCGGTGTGAGTGGTTGAAATAGCACGTCGATAAAGATGACAGACAAGTGGCTTATCCAATCATATGCAAGAATTTTTGATAAGCCCCAGCCTTCTATAAAGGCAATTCCTATGGCGGTGTCCCAGATGTATGTGAGTGGAGCTAGGCGGAGCGAGACATGCATCTGGCTGTTGTCAGGTTACTACAACACTGGTTATGAATATAAAAAGTATGTCTTGAATATGAGGAGCAGTGGTGGCGTTTACAGAACATATGTCATTTAAACATTTTGTGTCCTGCATGATCAGTTACAAGGCAAATGTGAAGTTAAATTTCTTGTTAGTGTCCTAATATATGTAGTAGCATATATTTGCTGTCATACTCAACAAGAATCACACAAAATATAAAACCTAGCACCAAAATTCAAAAAGTTATGTACATCATGATGAAACCTTTAAGTACATAGGAATCAAAGAAAACAGAGGTCTGTTTTTTTTCCTCCATCTGTATTTCTTTGACTGCTTGTCCTTTATTGGTTGTGGGGTCTGCAGCTGCCTATTTCTGACTGTGTAGGAAAGTGACAGGGTCATTCTGGACAGGCTCACAAGTCATTTGCTCCACAAACTCTTTTTTACAAGAAAATATCACGCGTGTCACAGGTTTGTGTGTATATAAGGTCTTAAAAAATAAGCACAACTCAATTGTTTCATCATGTGTGGACGGTGCATGAAGAAAGTTTTCCATCATCAGAAGGTATGATAGTTAGAACTGTCTCATGTGTGAACGGTCAGAAACCTGTTTGAGATTGTCTTGTTCACCAAAAAGCCGTGGAAGGGTATACATCATGTAGGACCGGCAACTTGGAGCAATATTATCTCTAATCTTACGAATTATGTTCCATAAGTGAACCACTTTAAGAGTTCTTCCTGAAAGACAAGTTCTTAAAGTACATGCTCCATATTTAAAAGCATATATCATATAGTATTTGTCTTTTACATTCAAACATACCTCAGTGATATTTAAACAGGTGAGCAGAATTGGCTGCTTATCCAAGAAGTCACCAGTAAAGTAATCTGTATTCTTCAGTTTTTGAAAAAGGTTCATCCAGTACTGTGCACAACGTTTCCTTAAGAAATCCCACCAGCTGTTGATGTGCTGGCTGTGGGTGCTGGATCCCACAATGAAGCAGTTTTCAGGATAGCTGTTATCAAGACGCAAAAATCTTTGAATGTCTTTCATTGTACCATTCTCTGTCTCCATGTCTATATGAATTCTGGCTGTGGTACCCCCTCTGTTACTGCTGGAAGAAAATATCCAGCAGTAACTTTTGGACAGCACCATCCATGTATTCAGCTTTAGAGATGCCAACCTGTAAACACAGAGGAGATTTTGTTATTGTTTTTTCAAGATTTTATTTTAAACAAAGGTAAAAATAAAAAATTAATTTATTCTTTCTAAAAATTGAGCACGTTAATTCTGCTAAATGTGAGAAGCTAAATATTCCAAATTCAAAGTTTTTAAGTATTAAAATTTTGAGTGTCAGATCAAATGCACAGGCAGTGTCCGAAATTAACTTTGTTATTCACCGGCCAAGTTGGCCGGTAGATGTAAAAATCAACCGGCCAGGCATATTTTTTACCGGCCAAAATATTAATTTTGACCAGACCTCAACTTTTATAAAAATTAAGAGTGAAATTATGTTAATTATGGGGGGCGTGGTTGGGGGCGTGGCTGACTGAAACCTGGAAGAGAAATCTTTGTTTCCTGAATTAAAAAAATATATATATTGTAGTTGATTATAAAAGACACAATATGAATTATCAGATTCACATCCAGCCGATAAAAAACACTACAGATTATCATTATTCTATCCATGTTGGCCTTATTTGTGAATGAGGCAGAGTTTCATCAAGCCTGTACGGTCAGTGGGGGTTCTAGACCAAATGTAGCAGGGGGGGCCAGGGTGGGGCCAGTGTTTTTTCACAGGGGCACAGAACAAAAGATTGGGGGGGGGGGGGGGAACTTAACAGGTCAACATTTCATCGTTTAAAATATTAAGTAAGCCAAAGAGCCAATTGTGGCTCTGGAACTGCAGGTTGCAGACCCCTGATCTTTTCTCAATACAGCGGGAGCTTAACGTGAAACAGCTTGATTTTAATTATTGTTATTTTTTTATATTTATTTTTTAATTATTTTTTTATTTTATTATTGGGTAAAACCATAAACGAAAAAAATGCAACTGATCCAAATGACCAGTCAGTCACGTTATCTTTGTCAGCATTTATCATCCTAAGAAATTTAACATGTTTTTAGTACAGGGGCCATAACAGGGGCCAGGAACAGTTCTAAATGGGCATAGGCCCCTGTTGGCCCCTGTTCAGAACCGCCCCTGTGTATGGTTCAAAATTTTCCCCTCAGCTGCAACACTTAAAGCACTCAGGTTTCACGCTGCGTCTTTACGCTGATCTCGCTGCTGGATTTTACCCTCGTGCGCTGCGCCCCCGATGTTACAGGTTACATGTAACGTAATTTTGCGCACCTTAATTCAAGCGCAACGCACCACGCCTACCGAAGCACCGCTGGTCCTGTGTCGTTAAAAACAAAAGAGCATGAAAAACAGTTACAGACTCTCCTACTGACTTTAATTGGGACATTTTGGTACAAGTGGAAGGACATTAAACGTAGCGATTCACGTTTTGAAGGCTGGCCGCTGATAAAAGCACCTTGCTCCAAGAGGGGGCGGGGGAGGCGCAGTAAGAGCGGCGAAGCACAGAGCCGCAGCGCAGGTAGTTAAAAAAAATCAGAATAAATAAGAACGAAACTTATAAACAGACTAATTGGCGTTTTAGACTGTATCTGGTTAGCAGCTCTGTTTTCTGATCCAGCGTTCAGCCATGACTGGTTCTGAATGTGAAAGAAGCTGAACCAGCACCGCAGAAGGCGGGTCTAGACTGAGCTCTGGATGGACAGAGCTGTGAACGGATCGTATGGGTTTTGTTATTTTTATGTTACTTTTATTTTATTTGGTACAAACATTTACTCGCCATGTGGCAGCTAGCCCTCTGAAATTCACTCGCCAAACGGGAAATTTACTCGCATTTGGCGACTGGCGAGTGTTAATTTCGGACCCTGTGCACAGGCATTCTAAGATGTAAAAGAGAACATTCATGATTTTCTGGCTGTATTTTTAATGTAGCTATCTTAAACCTGGTCCTCCTACCTTAATGTTTTTGTTTATGGGAATTTTAAAAAGTACTTTTACAGAATTCCCATCAGAAGGAGAATAGCTGCTGTTTAGAATTGTGATTAAAAGTTAGACTGGATCAATGTTAAAATAGCTCAAATCTAGACTGCAATGAAACAATGTTGTTGATTAAGATTTGTTTTCTTTTCTGAGTAAGTTTAAAGACATAAAAAAAAAACAAATGCAAATAAACTGAGAACAGTGGTGCCTTGCTGCCAGGAGCTTTTATTGATAAATTCTGATATTAACTTTTGAATTTGCAGCAATGATAATCGATTATCAGTTTTTGCTTTTCTCCTTATTAAAGCATAAAGCAGTAGTTGACTGGGTTTATTAATGGATCTGATATAAATAGTTGTCCTTCACTGGCTTGTGACTAGTCACATTAGAAAGCTCTGTATTCATCACTTTGTTTTGACACAATAAAATATGGATAAAAGTAGCTTTATCTAGCCTCCCTTTCATTGTGTAGAATACACATACTTTTAATTAGCCTTATGAGTGTCGAATTCAAATTTATTTTAATTGCATTTAATTAAAATACATAAAGGCATAGGTACATTTGCAGTCACAGGCCATGTTTAGAGTACTTAAACGGTGTAATTCCCATGCCGCACCACTAGTAGTGCTGTGATTTTTGAAGCTCCGCATCAAATTGCCCAGAAGAAGAAAACAGCGGCTGGCGGAGGACTGTTTCGGCTGCAAACTGTTGTAAATAAACCCACAGCTATAGCTGAAAGCCCCCCCTAAGCAACAGTTAAACCTTGTAGTGTGTAAATGGAGAGTACAAAGGCAACGCAAACCTGTTTTCACCGTGTAAACAGAGCCAGAGACGGTACTACAGTGATGCAAGTGTATCCAGAGCATAGTTGTTAAATATAAATTATAACTGCCGAATTAAACAAATTTCAAATAGACGACTTGCTTTATATGCATGACTTACCTTGTAACTCCTCAGAGCAGAGATACATTCCTTCAACAAATGATGACTTCTTAAAAAGAAATAAAGGGTCTCCCTCTGTCCTCATCTTCTCCATGACACTCAAATATCCCGCGAGCTGATGCCGGGTTATGTTACGTTGTTATGAGGAGAAAATTATCTGGTTTTAGCAAGATAAGTCATTAAAACAAGAAACTTTTGTTATATAGTTATAACAAGTTGCCTTGTCAGCCGTCTGGAAGCAAAAACGCTTTGGTACGGTCCTTGAAAGTCACGTGACCTCCCACAGCCGGAAGAAACAGCCTGTGAGCCTGTGAGCCTGCGCTCAGGGCCACATGTGAGCCTGTGAGCCTGCGCTTGGGCTTACAAATCAAGAAATTACACATACAAATCCTTTTACGCATTTGTGCATCTCACGTGGCAGAAGTGTAGCAAAAATCACGTGTATAAAGAGAGCCAACCGAAAAACCGCTTGAATTGTAACCAATGATTTGTCTGTATTTCTGGGTCTTGAAGCAAAAACACTTCAGACACAAGTGTCTGTGTGTGTGCTTACAGATTGATCTACACATTTGCAAATCTTAGTACACATTTGCAGATCTGAATACACATTTGTGGATTTTTTACACATTTGCAAAACGGATTACACACAAGTAGGTTTACACATTTGCAGATTGTTGTACAGACGCACAAATCTCCTCACACATTTACAGATTTATTTACACATTTTCAAATCCCACTGCACACACACAAATCGAGATACAGACACACAACTCTCCACACACATTTGCAAATGTTAAAGCTACTATTTTGCCCCCATATAAAACGTCTTCAGTCTGCTTGATCACCTGGAAAGAGATATGTGAAAATGAACAGCACAACCAACGGATATAGTATAACAGATACAATAAAGTAACATATTGATACCGTTGCTAAATCATACGTACTATTACCCAAACCGACAACTACAATGTGATAGCTGAGAAAAGAAAGTAAATAAATAAATAAATTATGGGCTTTCTGTATAGAAGTGAACACTGAGTACCTGGAACCCAGCACCTGTGGGTGTTTGTGAGAGTGCACTTGTGTATGTGAAATTTATCACAAGAATACTGCTTAATAGTGGATGTAAAGAACCAAAGGCCCGCCTCCCCCAAGCACTGAGGCAGGCGCTGGGGGACCCATAACCCCAGATCCCCAAAGGGGCCCCAAAGCGGGGCGCCCAAGAGGGGCCAACACAAGAAATCTGCCTCCCCACCAAGGGAAGAGGAGGGACGACCCCGAGGAAATCCCCCAGCCACCGCAATGCCGAAGCCCCCAGGAGCCGCGGGGGCGAGCCCGTGGGCTCTGCCGGCAGCCAGCTACGCTGAAGTGACACCAGCCATGGGCCCCAGGGCCCCCCGGCCCCGCGAAGCAGCCGGCAGGAATGAGCCGGCACTCGCCAGGGAATCCGCCCCGAACCCGAGGGCCGCCCGTGCACCAGCGGGCCAAGGTGCCAGCCAGCGGAGGGGGGCAGGACAGGGGGGAAAGGAAAAAAAAGAAACTCATTCACACCTTCCCACCCTAGTGCCCCACACACAGACTTTAAAAAAAAAAAAAAAAGGATTGCGCCGTGCACACATTTCCACATAACACTGACATCAACAATCCCAAGTGGGGGGGGGGGGCAACACAATCCACAATCCTACTGCTCGTACCCGACCCCTCCATCCCGCACTCGGGCCAGACGCCCCCTGGCCCAGGCCCCCCAGTGAGGGGGCCTACATGACCCGCATTTTTACAGAATCTCTCATGTTTTCCGGAGATCCTTTTAATTTAGCTCCTTTTGCTTGTCGCAAAGTACATAAAGCTTCAAGATCATTAGACCACAGAAGGCCCCTGGACCTGCCTTGGTTGAGCCTTAAACTGGCAGCTGATTTCATAGCAGAGCCACTGGCTCCATACCAGGCTGACCTGCCGGTGGGGTGACACAGCCCACAGTCACGTGTCCAATGTCCAGGACAACCACAGTTGTATGTTGATGGGTGCTCTCACAGGTCCGCTATATTACACTCTCCGTTTCATCCTTTCACGCAACGCTGACCCCCAAACTGCCATCTGCTTCCACATCCAGGACCAACAGACCTGTAATTATATAAAGACTAGAGAGAAGGCAAGCCTCTTTCTGTTTTGCTCCCCGTAATTGCAAATTAAACTAGAACTGCAAGCAGTTATTAAAGGTTCCAAGCCCACCCACGCCCTGCCACTTTGAGCATGCTCATGGACTTCAGCTCAGCGTTCAAAACCATCATCCCACAGCATCTGGTGGGACAACTGGAACATCTGGGCTTCAGCACACCCCTTTGCAACTGGCTGCTAGAATTCCTCACCAACAGACCTCAGTCAGTCTGGGTCATCAGAACACCTCTGATGTCATCACCCTCAGCACGGGCTCCCCTCAGGGCTGCGTCCTGAGCCCCCTGCTGTTCACCCTGATGACACACGACTGCGTCCCCAGGTTCACCACCAATCACATCGTGAAGTTTGCAGACGACACGACGGTGGTGGGCCTGATCAGAGACGACAACGACCAGGACTACAGAGAGGAGGTGGAGCAGCTGGTGGGCCGGTGCAGAGACAACAGCCTGATCCTGAACGTGGGGAAAACGAAGGAGTTCATCGTCGACTTCAGGAAGAACCGGCCTCGCCACACTCCACTGCTCATCAACAACTCAGCTGTGGAGGTGGTCAGCAGCACCAAATTCCTGGGGGTGCACATCACAGACAACCTCACCTGGTCTGTGAACACCACGTCACTGATGAAGAGGGCACAGAAGCGCTTGTACTTCCTGCAGGGGATGGGGAGACCCCGCCCATTCTCACGACCTTCTACAGAAGCACCATAGAGAGCATTCTGACCAGCTGTCTCTCTGTGTGGTGTGGAGGCTGCAGCGCCTCTGACCGGAGGAACGTGAGGAGAGTGATGAGGACAGCAGAAGGGATCATCGGGGCTTCTCTCCCCTCCATTAAGGACATTTCATCCCATATATATATATATATATATATTAGGGCTGTCAATCGATTAAAAAAATTAATCTAATTAATTACATACTCTGTAATTAATTAATCTAAATTAATCGCATATAATTTTTGCTGTGAAAGTATTTTAAATATTTAAATTCAAATGATTCAATGAATAATCATCATTAGATACATTAAAGTATCGGCTGTATCTAATGCGTTATCCGTTAAATACTGATAATGCATCTGGCCACCGGGCCGGACTAAATCGTTTGGCCAGCATTCACAGACTCGCTATCTGGACGGTATCTGGATGTTATCTGGCAATCTGATACCATCAACTTACTCTTAAAACAATCTTGTGATACATTATCTAAAGAAGAAAAATACGTTGAGAACTCGTTGTTTGCTCTGTTTGCGTCTGCCACTGTGCTCGCCTTCTGCCTTCCAGTCCGGGCCTATTCATAAGATATCCATCCAAATATTTCCATCTTACAGGCTACTTTTACTGAAACATCACGGACAGAGGGATTAGTTTTAAAATTGAGCTGTCATTAGAGCAAATTCATAAACAATTGTTTTCAACAGCAGACAAACTGAACTAAACAGACGCCAATGTTAAACTGAATTCACGTCAACAGGAGACATTAACTGAAATAATAATAAAAAAGATAACCTGAATGTAACAAACGTCAACATATTCCGTAATCCAATCTACTTTTTAGGCTAATTATACACAATTTAGACCTATTGCTATTTTATTAGTTGTTATCTCTTATCAACATGGTATTGAGTTATGTACTCTGTATGAGAATGTTGTGAAATCCCTTCTTATCTCAAGTAAGCCACTGCATAAAACCATCTCGCATAGCATCAAGCCGGGTTGGAACGACTATGTAAAAGAACATCATGCAGAGGCCAGAAGGGCTCTTAAAGCATGGGCTGACGCAGGTAAACAGAGACATGGTCCCTTGTTTGAATACAAAAAACAAGCAAATGCTAATTTTAAATATTCTTTAAGAATCATAAGGAGACATGAAAATACTATGAGGTCTGACTCTCTCGCTAGAAAGTTAGGAAATAATAATGTTAAGGACTTCTGGAAAGAAATAAAGAAAGTAAACAACTGTAAAACGTCACTTCCATCTACTATTGATGGTATTACTGGTGTAAAAGAAATCACTCAGTTATGGAAAGAGCACTACAGTGCGCTATTTAATTGTGTCAAAAGCGATATTCCTGACATAGGAAGCATTCACAGTAATGAGAATGTGACTGTATCCCCACAAGAAATATATCATACAATTATGACACTGAAAGACAATAAGGCCTGTGGGATGGATAACATTTCCGTTGAGCATTTGAAAAATGCAAGTAAAAAACTCTGTGCATTACTCTCTATGTGTCTCACTAGCTGTCTAGTACATGGTCTGTTACCTAATTCAATGCTATCTGTCATTCTGGTACCTACCATTAAAGATAAAACGGGTAAGATTAGCTCCTTGGATAATTACCGACCCATAGCTTTAGCTAGTAGTTTATCGAAAGTTTTTGAAAGAGTCCTTCTAAATAGACTGGAAGAGTTCTTTTTGACCTCTGAAAATCAATTCGGTTTTAAACCCAAACACGGTACAGACATGTGTATTTTTGTGCTACAGGAGATTTTAGATCTGTGTAATTTGCACAACACTACAGTATTTATGTGTTTTATTGATGCTTCTAAAGCATTTGATCGCGTGAACCATCAAAAATTGTTTTGCAAGTTAGAAAACAGAGGTGTACCCAAATATCTAATTAGAATAATGGCCTATTGGTATGGCCATCAACTAATGTATGTCAAATGGGGTAACTCATTATCTGACTCGTTTAATGTTGGTAATGGAGTAAGGCAGGGAAGTATATTGTCCCCTTACCTTTTTAACATTTACATGGATGAACTATCAAGGCGCCTGAATTGTTGTAAAACAGGCTGTGTAGTTGGTGACCGCATAATCAATCACATAATGTATGCGGATGATTTGGTAGTCTTATGCCCATATAGTGCTGGCCTTCAACAATTATTAAGGGTCTGTTCCCAATATGGATGTGATTTTGATGTCAAATACAATGCTAAGAAAAGCAATATCATGATTGTTAGAAGTAGATCAGATAAGCATCTGATAACCCCTGACTTCTCTTTATCTGGCATTGTCCTCAATATACGCAATGAAATTAAATATCTGGGACATTACATAACTGATGACCTATTTGATGATCGTGACATTCGTAGGCAGTATTGCATGATATATGCTCAGGCTAATATTTTGATCAGAAAGTTTGGTATGTGTTCATCCTCTGTGAAGGTAGCTCTTTTTAAAGCTTTTTGCACTTCATTTTACACAGCCCATCTATGGCGAAGATATAACAAAAGTAGCCTGCACAAACTTTATGTGGCATACAATGATGGCCTGAGGCTCCTACTTAAAGTGCCTAGATGGAGCAGTGCTAGCCACATGTTTGTACATACCGCTGTTCCCACATGTGCAGCTGCACTCAGGAATCTCATGTATAAATGTATGTGTAGATTATCTGTGTCATACAATAATATAATAGTAATTTTAGTGAACCCTGTTTTTAGTACAGTGAGATTTTTCTCAAGATTGTGGAAACATTGGCGTCATCATTTATTTGTGGCTCAGTGACTGTCATATTATTCTCTGTTTGTCTTTTTCTTTTTCTTTATCATTTGTTTTTTACTATGGACCTCTTTTGTGTCTGAAATAAAGATTGATTGATTGATTGATTATCTGATGTATTTCTGATGTTTGGCACTTTGTTTTACAAAGTGCTCTTTAAATAATGATGACAATCATGATGATTATGATCAGAATAAACTTTTCCATCACCTCCCAGAAGCTGGAAAGAAAAGAGACAAAAACATTTCGTCTCTTTTTCACACCTCACTTACTCTAATATTTTAGTCTAAATACTTTAGCCTAAATATTTCAGTCTAAAATATTACACTTTTTATTTGTTTTTCTTCAATCCCTTGGTGATGTTTAGTAATTTCTGCCAAAGGCTGCAGCATTTTGATTTAATTCATCTGAATGCAGTATTTGCAAGCCATACTCTGTTTGGATGAAAAAAAAGCATGAAAGAAGCCCTGATCAATGGAACGCAGATAACGTGCTTCACCATGGCAACGACAGGTAATAAGCCTTAAAGTGCGCATTTCCCACGAGTGGAATTCGAAAATTTTAATGAGGGCATATGGAAAATATTTAACCATAAGAAATAATGATGCTGTTGCTGAAAAAGCGAGTTGGCTCGATATGAGAGTTATTTGATGGAGAATTAAAGCTGTTTTCTCCCACTTCACTAATTCAAGCAGAAAGGGGGAAGTGGGGAGGGCGCATTGATTGCAAAAAGCATTGAAAGGACATGGCAGCCAATCATGATGAAGTTTAATCAGGTATGGTTATGTCCCAAGTTTACTTATGTTTAAACATACTCAACTAAATCATTAATTGGCTATATTCAACATATGCAATTAATATTGGGATGGTGTGAGTTATTGAATAACTGATATGTTCATCTTTTTGCCAGCATTGGTCACCCATCCTTCTAAAAATGAGTTGACATTAATTGTCTTGTAAGTGTTTAATTTGTGCCAAACTCACTTTATATTGTTCATATAGGCTATATGTATATTTCCAGCTGAAGTAAAGGTAGTGTTATTTAAGTGAAGAAATGTGCAGTATCCCTAACGGTGTTGGGCGAAAAATAAGTGAATGGAAACTAAAATATTTGAATAGAAAAGTAGAAATGGAAGTGCCAAAATTTGACACAGAATAAATTATTGCTTTCATTCTGTAAAGTTCTGTTATTAATCTTGTGGGTCTTTGACTATGGAACACCTTTAAACTGTAACTAAGTGCAAAAGTAATATTCCTGACAGCACGACATACAGCTGCCTCTGAAAGATTTTCTGCATCTCCTATGTTATTAAAAAGATGTCGTTGGTATATAGAAAAAGGAGCAGCACAAAGAAATTTTTCAGAACTGAAAGTGTTCCCTCGTTGTGTTAGAAAAGCGATGTGCAGCTGAGAATATTGACGACCCCAAAGTGCTTTACATTGGTCAATCATTCACCCATTCACACCCTGGCGGGGGTGAGCAATGTTCGTAGCCACAGCTGCCCTGGAGCAGACTGATAGAAGAGAGGCTGCACAACATCACATCTAAATCTCACTGCAGAAAATGTAAATAATTTAATGGGAATAAGAGTGGAACTCTGAAAGATGTGCACATCTCTCAGTTCTTCCTTAGTAGGACCCCTACTCTGAAATAAAAATAAGCTATACAGCTCTTTAAATAAAATCCAAGAATTTTGTCTTTTTCATGTAATCAGGCTAAATCAGTTTTATCTAAACTAAATAACCTAAAAGAAATTATTGCTGTAACTTGATTCTTTTATTAAACCATGCAGCTTGATATAACCTCGGGTTTTGGACAGGCGTAATGTACCCTCAGTGTGCTCGTGTGATGTTGCTCACAGAGGTCAAGTAAACGCTCAGGGAGTTTGTGTGTTTGCTCAGACACATGAAAAATTAGGGGGAACATTGGTTACAAGTTCCTTAAAATGACCCTTAAAAGTGCGCCCCTAACTTACATGTAATGTAATTTTGCGCACCTGAATTCAAGCGCAAGGTAGCGGCCCACCGAGGCACCGCTGGTTCTGTGTCGTTAAAAACAAAGGAGCATGAAACACAGCTACTGACTCTCCTATTGTTTTTAATTGGGACATTTTGGTACGAGTGGAAGGACATTAAAGGTCTGGTCAAAATCAGAATTCAAACTGCATAAAGTACTTTAAATATAAAATTATTACAGAGTTTTCAATAAATGATTTTTTTTTAATCAAGGCATTTGAATCTACTTTGCTGGGCGCATTCATCTTGGTTTAGAACAGTTCTTCCCATAGACATCATATACGGAGACGCTTCATTGGGCGGAGGTTTGTTCGTCAACGCCATATTGTATGTGGCAGAAAGTAGTAAACGTCTGTGCTCCCTTTGTATATGTTTTAAGTATTCCGATAGAAATATATAGATGGAGTTTACATATATATATATACATATATATATATACATATATATATACACATATATATATATATATATATATGTCAGGGTTTGTTTATCGATGAACTCAGGACGCGCACACGGGACTAAAGTTTAAGAGTTTTTATTTAAAGGAAGTGTGCTGGATGCCGGATGATGAAGACCGGAGGTTCAGGGCTGCAGAACGTCAGGGATGTAGGTGATGGCAGGAGCTGACGGCCCGGAGTGAGAGAGAGTCACAACTAAACAGGCAGCAGGGAAAGCTCAGCACTGCTCGGCTAGCAGGCCCCGTAGCCGCAGCAGCTTAGCAGAACTTTGAGAGACACCAGGGCACAGAGCTGAGCCTTTCCAGGATAGCTAGTCCAGTTAGCAGTTCTCTGGAGACACCAGGACACAGAGCAGAACTTCTCCAGGGACAAACAGCAAAGTATGAGTCTATAGAAAACTGGCAGGACTAACCTTAAACAAGAAAAACAAATCTTCCAAGGCAAAAACGGGGACTGGCATGGAGAGGTGTGGAATGCTGACGGCCCAGTGCTGAACTGAAGACAGAGGGAGGTTTAAATAGAGCACTAACAGGTGAAACAAGGGTCTGACTAATTAACTGGTAAATGATTATCAGGTGTGACTGACTGCTGAGGAGGTGAAGTGAAAATTGACAGAAAATAACTGATGACTTAAAACTAACAATAAATAAAGTCAAACCTAACCCAAAAGAGATGAAAAAATGAAAATAACAGAAAAACAAAGCCAAACCAAAACTCAACCATAACTATATATATATATATATATATATATATATATATATATATATATATATATATATATATATATATATATATACACATAATAGATAGATGTATGTGTTATGAATATAAAAATCTATTGGTTAAATTTTAAAATTGTGGTCTTTATCATTTCATAAAACCGTGTGAACCTTTTAAGATCTGGTACAGACTTTTTGGGGGAGGATTAAAGAGATAAAATTACTAATATGAGAAAATAAGTCATAGGAGAATATAGTAAAAAAAGACAAAAGTGGTAATATTATGGGAAAAATGTCATATTATGACTAATAAGGGGGGGGGGACATTTCCAGAATTGTCACAGTTTGCATAACTATTTCAGTCCTGGAGTAATAGGGCCAGGTTAGATTATTTTAATTATTTTTATTCTTTACAAGAATAAAGTCAGGAGAATTAAGTCAAAGGGATACGAAAATAGACTTGTAATATTACAAAAAAATATTACGAATAGAAAGTAGATCCTGAGATTAAAGTCCCTCTGATACTGTTTAAGTGACTGAGTAACTGCAGATTTGCCACATTTAACATGCCGGACGCTCTGACGCATTCGCAGCGTAGGCAGAACCCGCCCAACGAGGCGTCTACGTATATGATGTCTATGGTTATTCCACCTCCCAGTTTGTGACGTCACGGTGCGGTGCAATGTTATCAGTGAGTAAAAACTCATCTTTAGAACCAATCTCTGCTCTAAATTGTGATCTGTACCGCCTAATCTACTTTCAGCAGTTATCATCAGTTATTGCAACTGTAAACTGCAGAAAATACGGGCAGCGCTGCTCCTTATGACTTTAACTCACTCTGATCCTGGCAGGATGAGCTGCAGTGCGTTATGAGGCGGAGGGGTATTTCACCATCACTTTTTAGTTATATGGCACCATTTAGAGCCAAAACAATCGACTTCACTTTCAGAAGCAAGCCCAAAAATCTTCAACCCGCAACTCATGAAATTTACAAGCGAATTTAGGAAAAAGAAGACCAAAGTCGCATAAAATAAGTGAGCTTGGCAACAGTGAGCAGTTTTTCCAAGTGTGTCGTAACACTCTGCCCCTCCCTGCAAACTCTACATTATTTAAAAGAAAAACCTACCAAAAGGTCTCGCTCTCATGTCATCTTGAAGACATTCTTCTTCGAAATGTTGGCTACAGACGACGTGTTTTCTCTCTGGCCAGAAGGTCGATAGCAAATCCTCCCTCTTCAAGTTTGTGCTCTGCTTAGAAACAATACGGGATGTGACGTCACATCCTGTGATGTGCCCAAATATGGGCAAAATGGCCGCCCTGTTCACAGCTCTGGATGGTCAGAGCTGTGAGCAGATTATAAAATTCATAAATTCATTAAAAAGTCAATGGTTTGGTCTAAAATTCCGAAAATATTCATGCATCTCTAAGAGTGCTTTCTCTAACGACGTAATTATTTAAATGGCCATTGAAAACAGCGTTTCAGAGAGAGAAAAAATTAACTTTTTAGTCTTGCACATGTACATTTCAATGTCTTGTAAATAAGTCAAAATCGCCTGGAATTTTACCAAACTGAAATCTATGATTAGTCTTCATATTCTTCACAAATAGAGGCAATTTTTGGGGGATTGAATAATATTTGTGGAAAATACATTTATTTTTTCCATTTTACAAACTTTTAACCAAACAGAGTGTGCAACTTTCAAAAACCTCAATACATGCAGTGAGAGAATTGTTACACCTTATTCAAGGAATACATCCTGAAAATCTGAGATCGTTACTCCACAAAATTGATTTTTGGTACATTTTTTTAAGTTTTCAAGTTTTTTTTCACACTTTTGGAAATAGGCCCCCGCCCACTTGTTTCAATCATTACCATATTTAATACTTTAGTTCAGGGCTATGACTGGAAGGGGATGAAGAAGGTTTTGTAAAAATCCAATCAGCCGAATGGCGTAGTAGATTTCTTGACATCACAGCGCCCCCCTAGTGATGGAGGATCCTCAAACGCAGGACACGTTTGCAAAATCTTATTTGGAGTATGGGTTATGAAGGACATGTTAAAATCTGTTGTGGTTTTAGAATAATCAGCAATTACATTTAGAGCTAGCTAGCTAGCTAACAATCACTTATTTTAGCATTGCTTTTAAAAAAAGACAAAATAAAAAAATCTGCCACATTAACTTTTTTTATTTGTCCATTACAGGGTTATATATGGAGTTTTGCGCGGATTGCACAAAAAATGTAGAAGGAGTTTAACAAGAAAGGTTTAACCTTTGTAGCACATGTAGCGCGAAAACTAGCTGGGAAATGAAAGGTGTGCCAATTCCCTTTATTTTGCAGAATCATCCAATAAACAAAGTGATGTGAAGTTTTTGAGTGTGGGACCAGTAGTTTGGTGGTTATAGGCCGAAACTCATTGTCCTTTGTTATAGCGCCCCCTAGTTGTTGAGGGGTTGGAATTTCTGGGTTTGAGTAGCACATTCTGTACTTGGATACCTGATTCAATAGGTTCATTACATGGGCTGCACAACGCGTTTTAGCGGAGAAGAATATTGCTAGAATAATGAAGAAACACACGAAAAACAATAGGGTTCTCTGCACACAGTGCTGCAGGCTTGGAACCCTAATAACTGATCTTGTAATCCCTTTTTTTTTTACTTTTACTTTCTCTTCCTCTCCCCATCCTGAGCCACATTGAAAAATTATGTACCAAGTCAAATTTAGGAACCACTGCAGGGGTGGAAAAGGGAAAAATGCTGTGTAACTGTATCTTCCAAGTAAGAAATTACTAAAGACAATAAAGTTTGATCTGGCATGTGGAATGTTCGAGCATCATTTTCAATATCAACTGCAGCAGAAGCGGGCACACAACATCCTAAAATGGCTCTGAAATCACCCAGGGCCAGTTTTCTGCCTCTAGTCAAATTATCTAATCCAGCCAGCCACAATCTGCCAGCAGATACAATGCTAGGAATTTTATTCACCAGGGATTGCATATCACCTAATCAGAATCAGAATCAGAAACACTTTAATAATCCCAAAGGGAAATTACTGTTTCAGTAATGAATAAGGAACATATTTCTCTGCTCCTAAATTATTTTGTAATAAGAACATCTGCACTTTAGTGGGACTTTAAAAACGTGTCTACGCAGAATAAATACTTTGACATCTGTCCTTTTATTTTCCTCCAAATACTTTTTTGTTCCTTTATGTCGCTCTGCAAAGTTTAACTTCTGTGGTAAAATGATTCAAACCAGTAACAATCATCATAAATTCTTAAACATCAGCAACTCCATCTGAGGATAACTCCAAAACTGATGTATGACTAGACTTAGGGCTGATAAAATATATCTAATCAACCGGATTGTACTTTTACCAAACATCTTTAAGCTCCATTTTAACTTTTAACTTTTGGTTCTGCTGACTGGTGATTCCTAGACCTACAATTAGCAGAGGTTGTTAGTGAGTTAATTCCTGCTTTCATTTGATCAACCAGATTTAAGTCTAGTGTATTATATATATAAACTAGGACTTCAAAGCAATTAAAAGTTTTAGTCGCATATTTTATCTTTTTATTTCTGAAAGTATAAAAGCTCGTTTGGGAATTTTAATATGCAATTTTGCAATAAGCGACACTAGTTAAAATTATGCTTGTACAAAAATATTTTTCTTTTTTCTTTTTTTAGGCACTTTTCAGAATTGGAATGACAAGATTCTGGTGCCACAAAACGATAAACTCTGGCCAATAATGAGATAAATCGCAAATCATAACGCCCTGATGTTTACACAATACACAATGTATAAAGAAATGTGTAAAAAAAAATTCATGCTGAAATATTTTTTAACTCCTAAACAAAGATATAAATGGTATTAAGCATTTACATATACATTAATACATTTTACATTTAGATAAAATCAGAAGTTTTATTGTTCATTTATTTTTTACTCTCTCTCATACACATATAATCCTGAGCGGTCCCTTAAGCCGGGCGTACACTGTACGAGTTTTTCAGTCGTGGTACTTATATACATCTCAAACTGTGCGACGGAACCGCGGGGTTTAAAAAGTTCACCGCTCACGATCTGTGCGGCGCGACGCTCGGACGAGACCGGACTGCTCACACTGTACGTCGTGCCCCCTCTGGGACCGCTCGCTGTGGTGGCAGAGGCAGGCGAGCGACGGTAGGTGACAGGGACCCAGAGCAGGGGTTCGAGCCCAGCTCTGGCGAGGCCCGCAGGAGGCACCGGGCGTCGGGGGAACAGAGGGGAGAGAGAGGAGAGACGAGACGCATCGGCGGCCGCGCGGCACGGCAGGTCGCCTGGCCCGCACCCCCCCCCCCCCCCCCCCCCCAGCAAGCGGAGGAGTGCCGAAACAGGCGGCCAGCGCGTTGCGCGGACCTCCCCAACACCGGCCGGAGGTTGCTTCAGGGACGCCCGCTTCCCTCCCTCCGCTGGCGGGGACGGAGAGGAGGGGAGGGCGCCCCCTCGTAGCTCTGCTTGAACAGCAGGATGCGCTCACGAAAACCTCACGACAGCCGACTGAATTTCAAACATGTTTGATTTTCACCGATCGTCCGATTCCTGATCGGGAGGTAGTCTGGAGAAGCCAGCCCCCCCTCCTCCCCCCCTCTACGATCAAGCTGAAATTCTGCCCAATTCAAAAAATGCTCGCACGACTGAAGAATCGGCCCGAAAAGGGGAAAAACTCGTACAGTGTACGCCCGGCTTTAGTTTGTCAGATGCAGAGACAGAAGGTCTGCCCCTAGAGGGGTGGGCTGCGCACCAAGCAGCAGGCGGGACATACCAACTACCAGAGACCAATCCTCGGCTTTTTCAGCGAGGTTGGCGCTGTAGGTGGAGTAACAGATGACGCGCATGGTTGGTGGGCGTTTCTAATAATGTGTTGTTCCTAGGGGTGTCAACAGGAACTGATTCTACCGTAAACTCTCCGCCCAACACGTCCAGGACTGGATAAAGTCCGGAGAGGGCGTGTTTAAAATGTCCGTGGGTGGAGATCTGTCCTGCGGTGCAGTTCTGTTCTTTTTTTTTTTCTGATGTCTCAAACAAATGTTTAATTCTCTGCCAAAAATCCAGCAACTATTCCCAACTTCTAACCTGTCTCTTACGCTTAACAAACTGTTTTACTAAACATTTAACCAAATCTCATCGTAATACAACCGCTTTTTTTCTCCAATGTAACTGCTTTGATCACCTGTGCACTTAGAACACGTTCATGCGCAACAAAAGCCATAAATACACTACCGTTCAAAAGTTTGGGGTCACCCAAACAATTTTGTGTTTTCCATGAAAAGTCACACTTATTCACCACCATATGTTGTGAAATGAATAGAAAATAGAGTCAAGACATTGACAAGGTTAGAAATAATGATTACTGTGAATGCAGTAGGCATTCACAGTTATTGAGATCCTCTTTCGCCTTTTTACTGTTTAAAGTTTGATTCGCTTCTCCTCCTACAGTTTTTGTCCGATTTCAACCATTCAACTTTTAAACTATTCAGCTTCTTCTGGAATCGATGGCTATATCTTTTTGTACTTATACCTTTTCAACTTTTTAAAATATTCAGCTTTTTCTGCAAATTTTCAGCTTTTTTTTCTCCCATAGGAAATGAATGTAATTCACTAAAATTCCGCTCATTTCAGCTGCTTTTTGACAGCTTACTGCTTCAGCCTACTTTCAGCTAGAAACGCCATTCAACTTTTAAAATGTAGTGATATCTTTCAGCTATTATGGTATATTTCAGCTTTTTCATATCTTTTACCATTTTCATATAGTACCTCCTTAAAATAATTTTGGCTTTTCAAGAAATTCAGCAAATAACATGCGTTGCTATGGTCGTCAAGGAGGCAGTTATAGAGTGCGCACTCTAGAAATTCAACAAATTCTTCTTCTCCGAACAACTTCTTCTCACTCGCTCAATTTTCAACCTATCCACATGAATTATACATCAAAACGTAGGAATTTTTGTCTGGATTCAGGAAATGTAACCCTCATTGGTGTAGCATTTATAGATTTTTCGCAAATCACCTCAGAGCGACACAAACCCGAAACCTCCCCCTTTCATTTCCTATGGAGCGGTTTTGAAAAATGACGCCTGAAAATTGAAAACATCACACGTTTTCGCATCGTCGCTACTCCGAAACCGTTTCATGTACAAGCATGAGACTTTCACACATGAATGTCCCGACCCTTCTGGCACTCATAAAAAAGGAATTGTTTGGATAACTGTTACGGTTTTACCGCAGGAACAATTTGTTCGGGAGTAGCGAATGTGCAAATTCCTGAAAACGCTTTTTAGCTGCACTTTCCCACATCATCCACTTTTTTACATCGTCGCTGTGCCTACACCGATTTTTGTACAAACATGAAAATGGGCACCATAGTCCTCAAAAGCCTGCTGATACTCATAGTGAAAGAATTATTTTGATATCTCTTATACTTTTTCAGCTACAGCGATTTGTTCAGGACCGTTTTTAGAGGATTTCTGAAAGTCCATAAAAATCACCTTTATATCATAATTTTTCACGCCTTTATTAAACTTTTTCCAGCAAAAACCGATAGCCTGTCTTCTTCCCCTATCCGTTACGAAATAAACGCAGAAAAAATTACGTCTCTACCATTTACGGATCAGGAGATATGGAGCGTTGTTCGGGGCAAAGTTCTCCATTATAATCCAATGGGACTTATTGTGAGCAAAGTCTCTGCACTTCGGTAGACTGGCCTGCAGCAGAGGTGTGAGTGAGTTTCCATGACGACGGAACTCTGAGGGCCAGAGGGAGAAGCTCCATTGGGATACAATGGCAACTTTCGACGCCCGCTGCAGCGGCTGTGATTAATGTAGGAATCTGAAATTCGCACAGTCACTTCCTCTTAACATTTTTAAATTTTCAAGTGACTTTCAGCCATGTGTCACTTTTCTGTCCCATTTTGGATTTCACATGCTTTCCTATTGGGCCTTTGCTTCCAACAGGATCTGGCATGATGCCCAGACACGACATAATTGGCCAATACAGCACCACCCACATGTGGGAAATGGCGCTACTGACCATTTTGGTCAAATGTTGAGTTCTGGGCCCAGATGTGGTGAGGCTGAGTTGCTAAAGGAGGCCAATCTGACTCATGACCTTTGGTGACCTTTGGTGACATTAAGTATTGGCACCATTTTTGAGGCACTTCCCAGTACAGGATTTGGACCAAACTGACAGAGTACACTCACCTGGTGATACTGAACACAACCCTGTTAGCGGCTAACTGTTAGCATGTTGCTAACCGGAAGTAGCTCTAGGAAGGTCCTACAAACTTCTGCTTTACAGAGTCTTTACCTCCTTTATACAGAATGCTCCACTATAAATTTGGGCCACGTCACGTAAAGCATCTCCAAGCTAGGAGGTGTCAAACATCCAATGCTTTTCAATGGGGGCGAAACCCCTTATACTCCCTAGAAATGCAGGCCCACATATGGCTACAGTATATTCAAGTTTGAAATTCTACTTCTGCTTTGTTAAATGATTCAGTGTTTAGAATGAGTTAGGAAATGTTTGGTGCCTTACCCTCAGTTTTTTCTTCTTCTAATCATTCAGCTATTGTTCTTTCATGTTCAAATTCTTCAACTCTTTCAAATTCTTCAACTTTTTCAACTTCTTCAACTTTTTCAACTTCTTCAATGCTTTTCAGCTATTTTTTCTCTTCTTCAAAGATCTTCTGCATCTTTGTCTCAATCATTCAGCTATCTGCATTCACAGTGCATTTTCGCAGGAAATGCAAATTTTTCTAGTTCTTTATTCTTAGTGTTTATTCTTCCAAATGCGTTTTTACTGTTTAAAGTTTGATTCGCTTCTCCTCCTACAATTTTTCTCCGATTTCAACCATTCAACTTTTAAACTATTCAGCTTCTTCTGGAATCGATGGCTATATCTTTTTGTACTTTTAACTCTTCAACTTTTTAAAATATTCAGCTTTTTCTGCAAATTTTCAGCTTTTTTTCTCCCATAGGAAATGAATGTAATTCACCTAAATTCCGCTCATTTCAGCTGCTTTTTGACAGCTTACTGCTTCAGCCTACTTTCAGCTAGAAACGCCATTCAACTTTTAAAATGTAGTGATATCTTTCAGCTATTATGGTCTATTTCAGCTTTTTCATATCTTTTACCATTTTCATATAGTACCTCCTTAAAATAATTTTGGCTTTTCAAGAAATTCAGCAAATAACATGCGTTGCTATGGTCGTCAAGGAGGCAGTTATAGAGTGCGCACTCTAGAAATTCAACAAATTCTTCTTCTCCGAACAACTTCTTCTCAGTCGCTCAATTTTCAACCTATCCACATAAATTATACATCAAAACGTAGGAATTTTTGTCTGGATTCAGGAAATGTAACCCTCATTGCTGTAGCATTTATAGATTTTTCGCAAATCACCTCAGAGCGACACAAACCCGAAACCTCCCCCATTCATTTCCTATGGAGCGGTTTTGAAAAATGACGCCTGAAAATTGAAAACATCACACGTTTTCGCATCGTCGCTACTCCGAAACCGTTTCATGTACAAGCATGAGACTTTCACACATGAATGTCCCGACCCTTCTGGCACTCATAAAAAAGGAATTGTTTGGATAACAGTTACGGTTTTACTGCAGGAACAATTTGTTCGGGAGTAGCGAATGTGCAAATTCCTGAAAACGCTTTTCAGCTGCATTTTCCCACATCATCCACTTTTTTACATCGTCGCTGTGCCTACACCGATTTTTGTACAAACATGAAAATGGGCACCATAGTCCTCAAAAGCCTGCTGATACTCACAGTGAAATAATTATTTTGATATCTCTTATACTTTTTCAGCTACAGCGATTTGTTCGGGACCGTTTTTAGAGGATTTCTGAAAGTCCATAAAAATCACCTTTATATCATAATTTTTCACGCCTTTATTAAACTTTTTCCAGCAAAAACCGATAGCCTGTCTTCTTCCCCTATCCGTTACGAAATAAACGCAGAAAAAATTACGTCTCTACCATTTACGGATCAGGAGATATGGAGCGTTGTTCGGGGCAAAGTTCTCCATTATAATCCAATGGGACTTATTGTGAGCAAAGTCTCTGCACTTCGGTAGACTGGCCTGCAGCAGAGGTGTGAGTGAGTTTCCATGACGACGGAACTCTGAGGGCCAGAGGGAGAAGCTCCATTGGGATACAATGGCAACTTTCGACGCCCGCTGCAGCGGCTGTGATTAATGTAGGAATCTGAAATTCGCACAGTCACTTCCTCTTAACATTTTTAAATTTTCAAGTGACTTTCAGCCATGTGTCACTTTTCTGTCCCATTTTGGATTTCACATGCTTTCCTATTGGGCCTTTGCTTCCAACAGGATCTGGCATGATGCCCAGACACGAAATAATTGGCCAATACAGCACCACCCACATGTGGGAAATGGCGCTACTGACCATTTTGGTCAAATGTTGAGTTCTGGGCCCAGATGTGGTGAGGCTGAGTTGCTAAAGGAGGCCAATCTGACTCATGACCTTTGGTGACCTTTGGTGACATTAAGTATTGGCACCCTTTTTGAGGCACTTCCCAGTACAGGATTTGGACCAAACTGACAGACTACACTCACCTGGTGATACTGAACACAACCCTGTTAGCGGCTAACTGTTAGCATGTTGCTAACCGGAAGTAGCTCTAGGAAGGTCCTACAAACTTCTGCTTTACAGAGTCTTTACCTCCTTTATACAGAATGCTCCACTATAAATTTGGGCCACGTCACGTAAAGCATCTCCAAGCTAGGAGGTGTCAAATATCCAATGCTTTTCAATGGGGGCGAAACCCCTTATACTCCCTAGAAATGCAGGCCCACATATGGCTACAGTATATTCAAGTTTGAAATTCTACTTCTGCTTTGTTAAATGATTCAGTGTTTAGAATGAGTTAGGAAATGTTTGGTGCCTTACCCTCAGTTTTTTCTTCTTCTAATCATTCAGCTATTGTTCTTTCATGTTCAAATTCTTCAACTCTTTCAAATTCTTCAACTTTTTCAACTTCTTTAACTTTTTCAACTTCTTCAATGCTTTTCAGCTATTTTTTCTCTTCTTCAAAGATCTTCTGCATCTTTTGCTCAATCATTCAGCTATCTGCATTCACAGTGCATTTTCGCAGGAAATGCAAATTTTTCTAGTTTGTATTTGAAATAAGATTTTTTTTACATCAAACTTTGCTTCCGTCAAAGAATCTTCCATTTGCAGCAATTACAGCATTGCAGACCTTTGGCATTCTAGCTGTTAATTTGTTGAGGTAATCTGGAGAAATTGCACCTCACGCTTCCAGAAGTAGCTCCCACAAGTTGGATTGGTTGGATGGGCACTTCTTGCGTACCATACGGTCAAGCTGCACCCACAACAGCTCAATGGGGTTCAGATCTGCTGACTGCGCTGGCCACTCCATTACCCATAGAATACCAGCTGCCTGCTTCTGCTCTAAATAGTTCTTGCACAATTTGGAGGTGTGTTTAGGGTCATTTTCCTGTTGTAGGATGAAATTGGCTCCAATCAAGCGCTGTCCACTGGGTATGGCATGGCATACCCAGTGGACATGGAAATAAAAAACATATAGAGAATAGTAAAAATAATTCTAACACTATGCTTTAACATCATAACTCCTGTAGAATGCGCAGAACCATGAGAAAACCAAATAGAATTTCCCCATTGGGCTTTCCAAAAATTAACATCAATAATAGTTGAATGAGACACCTGAAAAAAACAAAAATCATAATAATTTTTTTTGGCAAATAGAAACAAAGCTTTCCTTTTTAACATATTACACATCCCCCTGGCATTGAGAGACATAAATGAAAGATTTAATATTTAAAGAACAAGAAAAAAAGTGCTCGGTCAGAGAAGGTAAATAGTAACATAAACATTGTGGACCAGCACCTTATTAAGGAACTAAATATTAGTTGGCAGTAAAATATACATTCTTAGAACAATAAAGTGAACCAAACAGGATATCTAAACAGCAGATTACTCCTCCACCGGGTCAAAAGTTGTAGGGATCTCCACGCCGTTGATGAAACCGCGACCACCTATGAAATATGCTGATTTCCCCTCTTCCCGAGCTTTTTGGATGGACGGTCATAGTTTCTGTCGGAAGTCGCAGTCTTCTTTGCACAGATCTTCGATAAAACTGAGACCTTTTTTTTAAAGAAAGTCGTTGCCTTTAGCTGCTTTCCATATGTAATCTCGATACCTTCTGGCGACAAAGCGAATGATAATAGGACGAGGACAGGAGCTGCCGGCAAACTTTTTCCCAGCTCCATGAGCAACATCAATAAAGAGCTGAAGACTCTCGTTTTCCCTCGGCAAAACTTCTTGACAGACCCGGGTCACCTCCGCCACCACGTCCTCCTTCTCCGTCTCAGGGACTCCGTGGAGTCTGAGGTTCCAACGGCGACTGTAGCGCTCCAGCTCGGTAACAAATTGAACAGGCAGCTGTGTTTTTTTCGGTGAGCTCTACACGTTTTTACATGTAGTCAACCTTCTCTTTAAAGAATTCCATTTGTTCAAGCAGATTTCTCAACTTCATTTCTATTGCCTCACTTCTTGTGTTGATCAGGTTAGCAAGCATAGTAATGGCATCTTCAGTGTTTAGGTTGCTCGTTGTTCGAGGGATAGTAGGAGAAGGTGTCTTGGCAGCCGGGGACTTACTTGGTGTTACTGGGAGCGGGGGAAATTCATCCTCCTCAGCATCTGTTTGAGGCTCCGTGCCACAGTAGTTATAGTCGTCAGTAGCAGGCGTGGTAGTTGTGAGCAACTCATGCTCATTGGCTCTTTTTTGGGCAGCTTTTCGCATTTTCTTTCAAGAGGAGTAGTAAAACGTGCTAAGAAGGAATTTTTCACAATGTCTTATTTGGGGAATCTAGAAAATAATTCCCATTTAACGTTCTGGTACTGAGAGCACGATGCAGTATGTCTTACACTTCCGCCATCTTGCCCTGAACCCCTCATCAGGACGGAGTTTGTGGATGTGAAGTGGAGCTGATTAAGCTGCTGTTTGGACATTGGAGACCAGAGGGAGGCTGAAGAAGCTCCGCTCAGCTGTTGCGTTTGACAAAAGTACCGTCACTGACACACAAACTGGTAGAACAATGATAAACAGGGTGCTTTCTTTGCCGATGTAAATCGGATTTGGCAGCTGTAACATTTTCTTATTAAATTCAGAAAAATAAAAATAATATCAAAGGTTTTTCTTCTGCTTTGTTGTAATGTTGCTGAATAGTTTTAGCTGAAATAATGTTGACAAAACAGCTGTTTTTATTTTATTTTATAATACCAAATAATGTATTTAATAAAAGATCTCAAATAGAATGGTTTCGTGCGTCCTGGGTTTTTGGAGAGATCATGTGGCGCCGTTTCTGACTGAGCTTGCGTTCAGAAAATGAAATGATAACCTCACCAGGCTGCTTCCACTGGTCCTTTGTTATATTTTTCTTCTATTATTTTAAGGGAGTTCACATGAACATATAAAATCATTGCTATTGTTTTCATCTGCCTGCATTTCTCCACATAGCATCTTGCCATCGGTGCGCACTGTGCAGCGCTGCGGCACATTGCAGCTGCCTTTGGGACAATAATGACAGACTAATAATGAGCGCAGTGTTAAGATTTAAAAGGGGCCCGCTCCTGTCCATTCACCACAGCCCGTCTCACCCCGGTTCAAGATTTGGCAGTAAAAGTGAAACAGTTATCAGAGACAAACATTTCAAATATACATATTTATTTCATTTGGAATTCCAAAGAGACAAAGAAAAACTTACAAGCTCAATTTCAGTATGTTACCGACGTCCTTTTCCCAGCCATTGTAAGCTCTTTGTCTGACCTCATATCCGCAAACACATCTTTTTAATAGACTGACCAGCCCCTCCCGATTAGTTTTGGGTTTGTGGGGTACAGACATTAAGACTCAAGGTTCTATCTGCTCCCAAAACAAGGAGACTATTCTCTCGAAAGTCTTCGTGAAGTAAGGCTGATTTAGCACCCAGATGTCCTATCAGGGGTCAACCCAGATGACCTCAAGAACCATAAAATAGCTTTCAGACCTTAAAACAAACACCCTGTGAGCTGTGCGTTTTCTCCCTCAGAGGGTCAACCCCCACTTTCTTCCAAGACACAGTTTAGGGATTAAAAGGTAACTCTTATTGTTTTCCATAAAAATGCCTGATTAATATAACAAGTAATCATATTTTTCCATAACAGCAGTTATTTGCAGTCTTTGTGAATAACAGTGTGTTTTTTAAACATAACCCGACGCTGCTTCGTTGAAGCAGACCTCGTTGGGCATGGAAATAATAGCGCTGCGCGTGTTTAAACGGATGCTGTTCGGTTTCAAAAGACAAACACATTTAGTTTTGTGTCACTTTAAGGAGCACAACCTAAAGAAGCGATGGGTAGGGAGAGAGAGACAGACAGAGAGAGAGAGATCCGCCACAGCCTCTCGGCACAATCGGATCCAGTCTGCGTGAACGTCTGGTGGGGCCAGATCACGGCTTGGGCAGGGCCCCCTGCCCCCGCAGCCCCCCGTTCCGGCAACAGTGGTTGCGATAGCTTTCAGTTGAAGGTACACTGCTATGATTAACACAAAGCTGAGCTCTCTAGCCAGTTTAAATGGTGTGTACTTACCTGCAAGGTATTCCAGGTAAGGTGAGCAGAAGGTGCCGACGACTTTTGCTGAAGTGCACCTGGAGATGCAGATGTAAATTGCCAGACCTCCTCCTCTGCTACTATTTGCAGCCGCCATTCGTTTGGCCCTAAACAGCATGCGTTGCCCCTGGGTCACCACTTTGTCGGGGATGTTGCCATCTATCCATGATTCTATGAGAATTACTGCACAGCTGTCCATCTTAAGCCGGGCGTACACTGTACGAGTTTTTCCCCTTTTCGGGCCGATTCTTCAGTCGTGCGGGCATTTTTGAATCGGGGTGAATTTCAGCTTGATCGTAGAGGGGGGGAGGAGGGGGGACTGGCTTCTCACGACTACCTCCCGATCAGGAATCGGACGATCGGTGAAAATCAAACATGTTTGAAAATCAGTCGGCTGTCGTGAGGTTGTCGTGAGGTTATGATTACCTCGTCCTCAGTAAGTGAGGCAGCATTGGAGGAATCCTTAGAACCTGCGCAGTGTCTGAACTGTTTAAAAGCAGTAGAGCTTTCTGAGCTATCTAAAATTTTAGCTTCATCTAAACCTTCTACCTGTATGTTAGACCCAATCCCAACCAAGTTGTTTAAGGAGGTATTCCCTCTGATCAGTGGTCCTATTTTAGACATGATTAATCTATCCTTAGTAAATGGATATGTACCAAAGGCTTTTAAAGTAGCTGTTATTAAACCTTTACTTAAGAAACCTTCTCTTGATCAAGATGAGCTAGTAAACTACAGACCTATATCTAATCTTCTTTTCTTATCTAAAATTCTTGAGAAAGTAGTTGCTAATCAACTTTGTGAACATTTACAAAGTAATGACCTACTTGAGGAGTTTCAGTCAGGCTTTAGAGCTCATCATAGCACTGAAACAGCTCTGGTGAAGGTCACCAATGATATTCTCATGGCCTCAGATAATGGACTTGTGTCTGTACTTGTCCTGTTAGATCTCAGTGCTGCATTTGACACAGTTGATCACATTATTCTCCTACAAAGACTTGAGCATACTGTAGGGATTAAGGGGAAAGCATTAGGCTGGTTTAAATCTTATCTGTCGGACAGATTCCAGTTTGTTCATGTTAATAATAAATCTTCTTCAAACTCTAGGGTCACCTGTGGAGTACCACAGGGTTCAGTCCTTGGACCAATTCTATTTACTATATATATGCTTCCGGTTGGCAAAATTATCAGACAGCATGGGATTAATTTCCACTGTTATGCTGATGACACTCAGCTATATCTATCCATAAATCCTGATGAATCCAATCAATTACTTCGACTGCAGTCATGTCTTGATGACATCAAAAGCTGGATGACTTTAAATTTCCTGCATTTAAATTCTGACAAGACAGAAGTTGTAATCTTTGGGCCAGAGTCCTCAAAAAATAAACTTCTTAACCAATCACTTAATCTGGATGGCATTAACTTGGCCTCTGGTAATAAAGTAAAAAATCTTGGTGTTATTTTTGACCAAGACATGTCATTTAAATCCCATATTAAACAGGTTTCCAGAGTTTCCTTTTTTCACCTCCGGAATATCGCCAAAATTAGAAACATTCTGTCCAGGGGTGATGCTGAAAAACTAGTGCATGCATTTGTTACTTCAAGGCTGGACTATTGTAATTCTTTACTATCAGGAAGTCCACAAAATGCAGTTCGAAGTCTTCAGCTGATCCAAAATGCTGCGGCAAGAGTTCTGATGAAAATCAACAAGAGGGATCATATTTCTCCAATTTTAGCTTCCCTTCATTGGCTTCCTGTTAAATCAAGAATAGAATTTAAAATTCTTCTTCTAACGTATAAAGCCCTTAATAATCAAGCTCCATCATATATCAGAGCTCTGATTACTCCGTATGTTCCTAACAGAGCACTTCGCTCTCAGACTGCAGGTCTGCTGGTGGTTCCTAGAGTCTCTAAAAGTAGAATGGGAGGCAGATCCTTTAGCTATCAGGCTCCTCTCCTGTGGAACCAACTCCCAGTTTTGGTCCGTGAGGCAGACACCCTATCTATTTTTAAGACTAATCTTAAAACCTTCCTTTTTGACAAAGCTTATAGTTAGAGTGGCTCATGTTACCCTGAGCTACCTCTATAGTTATGCTGCTATAGGCTTAGGCTACTGGAGGACATCAGGGTCTAATTTTCTCACTCTACTGATTTCTACTGTTCTTCAGTCTACTGTTCTCCATTTTGCATTGTATTACATTGAAATGACTGTCGTCATTTCAGCTTTTAACTTTTTGCTCTCTCTCTTTTTCTTCATAGTAGGTACACCTGGTCTGGCGTTCTGTTAACTTTGACATCATCCAGAGAAGACGGCTCACCCGTTACTACCATCTAATGTAGAACAGATTACTAGATCAATGTGTGCTTCTGTGCTTTTTTGTCTCTCTTGTTGTGTCTCTGCTCTGTCTTCTGTAACCCCAGTCGGTCGAGGCAGATGACCGTTCATACTGAGCCCGGTTCTGCCGGAGGTTTTTTTTTCCCGTTAATGGGTGGTTTTTCTTCCCACTGTCGCTTCATGCTTGCTCAGTATGAGGGATTGCAGCAAAACCATGTACAATGCAGACGACTCTCCCTGTGGCTCTACGGTTCCCCAGGAGTGAATGCTGCTTGTCAAGACTTTGATGCAATCAACTGGTTTCCTTATATAGGACATTTTGACCAATCTGTATAATCTGACCCAATCTGTATAATATGATTGAACTTGATTTTGTAAAGTGCCTTGAGATGACATGTTTCATGATTTGGCGCTATATAAATAAAATTGAATTGAATTGAATTGAATCCTGCTGTTCAAGCAGAGCTACGAGGGGGCGCCCTCCCCTCCTCTCCGTCCCCACCAGCGGAGGGAGGGGAGCGGGCGTCCCTGAAGCGACCTCCGCCCGGCCCGCTCGCGGGGGCGTTGGGGAGGGCGGCAACGCGCTGGCCGCCTGTTTCGGCACTCCTCCGCGGTCCGCGCTGGCCGCCTGTTTCGGCACTCCTCCGCGGTCCGCTCTGGCCGCCTGTTTCGGCACTCCTCCGCGGCCCGCCGCCTGTTTCGGCACTCCTCCGCTCGCGGGGGGGTGCGGGCTGGGCGACCTGCCGTGCCGAGCGGCTGCCGGTGCGTCTCGTCCCTCCTCTCTCCCCTCCGTTCCCCCGACGCCCGGTGCCTCCTGCGGGCCTCGCCAGAGCTGGGCTCGAACCCCTGCTCTGGGTCCCTGTCACCTACCGTCGCTCGCCTGCCTCTGCCACCACAGCGAGCGGTCCCAGAGGGGGCACGACGTACAGTGTGAGCAGTCCGGTCGCGTCCAAGCGTCGCGCCGCACAGATCGTGAGCGGTGAACTTTTTAAAACCCGCGGTTCCGTCGCACAGTTTGAGATGTATATAAGTACCACGACTGAAAAACTCGTACAGTGTACGCCCGGCTTTACGTGCAGCATAAGATCTCGTCAAGTTTGTTAGTGAGGGAAAACTTTGACTGATAGCCAACCACAGATCAGGAAAGCCTGTTGCATTCTAAATAATTAATTACTTTACTAGACTCGGTTCAACAAAACATCTCTAAAACAATCTGGTTTAATTTAAAAAATAAGTTTAAGAAAGCTGAAGAATATAAAACCATGTGTGAAATTAAAAATCTGTGTGTTTGATTCTGTGTGGCCTGAAACAGTTTACCCATGTAAATTCTCTCTTCCTCTCTTGAAGGAGAACATTTCTTTGGGAGTTCATCCACGTCTTGTTCTTGGTGAAACACAGATCAGTATTTTCTGGCAGTGATATCTGTAAACACAACTTAATGTAGTCCATAGAGCGTCTACTATTTTATTCCAACATAGAGACAAATGTCTGCAAAATAATGCGTTCCTCTGCCCTTCTGACTCTGGAACTGCTTTGTGTTTCTTAGGCCAATAGACAAGCTGCTGAGGCAGGAGGCGAGGACAATCGACAACAAGCCATGGAGGTAAACTAAAACAGGAGACAAACACCATACCTGACATCACAGCGCTGGCCAGAAACATATATATATATATATATATATATATATATATATATATATATATATATATTTCTGCATGCAAGGTAAAGCACAGTACATCTGTTTTACAGGTGCTTATGTTAATTTTTTATAGGGATGTGTGAACATGCGTAGGGCTTTTTCTCTTTAAAAGAAATGTCATTTTTCCTGCAAGACTGTTTGTGTATGACTACTCCGCTGCCAGTTTTAAAAGAAACGCTGCATAATTCTCACAACATGTTATGCTTTAGGCCCATACTTTTTAGCAAGAACTCAAACTTTCCACTCTGGGCTAAAGATTGGCCCTGGAAACTTTGCCTTTGACCCATTATACGGACTTCTTTGCTTCCAGACCCTTTTTTTTCAATTTTTATTATTTTTAATGGTCCTCTGCGAGGTCAACCAACCTGGTTCTGGTTCTGCAGAGCATGCTGGAGCCAGAAGACCTCAGTGGTCTGGAGAGTTGATGCCCTGATAACAAGTCTGTGATGGATTTAGGTGCTAATTCAGGGATTTATAGACTAACAGAAGGATTTTAAAGTCTATTCTCTGAGATCCAGGGAGCCATGGAAGGACTTCAGAACCGGGTCCATGTTCTCTACGTTCTTAGTCTTAGTGGAAGGACTTCAGAACCGGGTCCATGTTCTCTACTTTCTTAGTCTTAGTGAGGACATCCGAACCAGGTCCATGTTCTCTACTTTCTTAGTCTTAGTGAGGACTTCAGAACCGGGTCCATGTTCTCTACGTTCTTAGTCTTAGTGAGGACATCCGAACCAGGTCCATGTTCTCTACTTTCTTAGTCTTAGTGAGGACTTCAGAACCGGGTCCATGTTCTCTACGTTCTTAGTCTTAGTGAGGACTTCAGAACCGGGTCCATGTTCTCTACGTTCTTAGTCTTAGTGAGGACTTCAGAACCGGGTCCATGTTCTCTACGTTCTTAGTCTTAGTGAGGACTTCAGAACCGGGTCCATGTTCTCTACGTTCTTAGTCTTAGTGAGGACTTCAGAACCGGGTCCATGTTCTCTACTTTCTTAGTCTTAGTGAGGACTTCAGAACCGGGTCCATGGTCTCTACGTTCTTAGTCTTAGTGAGGACTTCAGAACCGGGTCCATGTTCTCTACGTTCTTAGTCTTAGTGGAAGGACTTCAGAACCGGGTCCATGTTCTTTACGTTCTTAGTCTTAGTGAGGACTTCAGAACCGGGTCCATGTTCTCTACGTTCTTAGTCTTAGTGAGGACGCGGGCAGCAGCGTCCTGGATCAGCTGCAGCTGTCTGATCCACTTTTTAGGCAGGGTGAGAGCAAAATTGGCAATAATCCCAACGTCAATGCCAATTATCAACAACCACCCACCATGGTAAGCTAAAAAAGAAGCACACAGCCTTGCCTGCACACGCTGCCTCTTAAACTTAAATATAAATCACCATGTGTTCTGATGAGGATGTGTTTTGGACTTTGGGTAGAAACTGGATTAACCAAAAAATGACTCACACATGAACAAATATCTTTGTGGTATGCCAGTACTCACACCGAGTTCTGAAAGTCAGACCCACCTAAACGTAGACACAACACATTGTGTTGGATGAATCAGTCACTGAAGCTTCTGCGATTATACATTCAAGCTTGTGGTGAATCTTTTGCAATGTTCCTAAACCTGATGCGCAGAACTATGTAATAAAACATCCCTGATAGTAACATGTAAAGCCTGCAGTAAATCCTGTGCAATATACTTAAACCTTAATATGCAGAACTGTGCATTGAAAACTGTGCAATGAAACCTTCCTGATGGATGAGAGTGTGCATTCACAGAGGTGATTTAGTCAGGAAGGGGTGATAGCCCTTACACCTTTAGCAAATAAACTATTTCTGAGTGTGCTTGTGCTGGCTTTGCTCCTTCTGAAATATTTACCTGATGGGAAGGGGGCAAACAGTGCATTGCCAGGGTGGGTGGGATCAGTGTAGATGCCTCTGGCCCTTCTTTGGACTTGTGCAGCATTAACCGAGTCCAGATCTTGCAGACGGCATCCCACAATTCCCTGTGCTGTCCTCACCACCCAAGCTAAGTCTTTCTTCTTCTTCACTGTACAGCTCCCATACCACCCAGTTATGCTGAGACATGCTAACCTCTTTCTATACTCTGTCTGTTACTTCCCCACTTCACCACAGCCTGAAATGAGTTTGCTAACATCTTAACTGAGAAAATCCAAAAGAAAAGACGAGCACTCTGTACATCCATATCAAGCTCAGAACCAAGGCTGTCTCAAACTAAAACTTTCACCAGTGGAGCCTCACTGCTTTCTCCATAGTGCTCCTCTTGATTTATATATGCAAGAAGCTTTATTATAATTTATGCTGGGACTATTTCATGTTCAATGGAGACAGAAATGGGTAGAAGAGAAAAAAGGACAGAAACAGACGAGACAAAATGCTAAAAGGGAGAAAAGGTGAAAGAGGGGGAGGAGCCCATGGACTCCGCTGGCAGCCAGCTACGCCGCAGTGGATCCAGCCATTGGCTCCAGGACCTGAGGCCCAGTGGCCCCCACCGGGGGCCCCGACAGAGCCACCGGGTGCCAACCTGACAAATAGACCAACAAAAAACCACATAAACAGTCTCATTCACTCATTCCAACCCTAATGCCCAACATGCAAAATGATTTGTCTATGGTGAACTGGGAATATATAAATCTAATTCCAGATGTAGAGCTGGCTTGGACTTTTTTCAGAGACATTTTTATGCATGTTATAAATAAACATGAACCTCTGAAGAAATTCAGGGTGAAGGGGCGAGAAAATGGCATTCATGAGCGTAATAAAGCATGGGACAAGGCAAGACAAAGTAACTCTGCCAACGATTGGTCCTTTTTTAGACATAAATGCACTTTGCTTATTAAAAGGGCCAGAGCAGAATACTTTTTGTCTAGGACCACTGAAAACCTCAATGATCCACAGACATTCTGGAAAGTGATCAAATCTATGTCTGTTAGTAAAAATTCAGACTTTTTTCAACATTTGTACTCAAAAGACTCATTTCAAGATTTCAGGTCGATCATAAACTGGGACTGTTTTAACCAGCATTTTTTATCATCTGGTTCTCTATTTGATTCAAAAGGGAGAACTACCAGGAATATTTTTACAGAATATCTCATGTTTTCTGGAGATCATTTTAATTTAGCTCCTTTTACTTGTCGCAAAGTACATAAAGCTTTAAGAACATTAGACCACAGAAGGCCCCTGGACCTGACTTGATTGAGCCTTACATCCTAAAACTGGCAGCTGATTTGATGGCAGAGCCACTGTCCATTCTTTTTAATCTTTCAATTGAAAACAAGGACATCTCATTTATTTGGAAATCTGCTTTTGTCCTTCCTTTATTAAAAGGAGGTGATCAATCAGTTCTTACCAATTATAGGCCAATTTCAAATTTATGTGTTTTATCCAAAATTCTGGAGTCTCTTGTTTATCAATTGAAAGAGTTCCTCTATTCAAATGAAATCCTTTCTAAATATCAATCAGGTTTCAGAAAAAAACACAGCACTATCACTGCTACTATGAAGGTGATAAATGATATAATTGTAGCACTTGATGAAAAACTGTACCGTGCTTCACTCTTTATTGATCTTTCCAAAGCTTTTACACTGTAGACCATGCTATTTTAAAACACCGGCTACTTTTCACTGGACTGTCAGAGCATGTGGTTGCTTGGTTTTAAAACTATTTAGAAAACAAGTCTCAGTGTATAAAATGTGAGGGCCTTTGTCCTGAATTTGTAAATGTTCACAAGGGTGTGCCACAAGGATATGTTTCGGGGCCCCTCTTATTTATCTTGTACATCAACAATGTTGAACAAATTTTCTCTGATGCTAATATGCATTTTTATGCTGATGATACAATTATTTATTGCTTTGGGTCATCTTTTGAACAGGCTATTCATTTCCTATAGAAAGCCTTTGTTTCTGTACAGTATTCATTTATTAATCCTAAATTATTTCTTAATGCTGACAAGACAAAGTTAATGTTGTTTACAAATCACAGAGAAGGTGCCTCAGACACTGCCAGTAGTGGCATTGTACTCTCAGGTAGGATGGCCTTCCCTCTCTACAAGGAGGCAGTGTCATCGGTACACTTTTATTTACAAAGCCCTTCTTGCATTACTGCCCTCTTACATTTCCCCAAATTCTCCAGCAGAACCACATCAACAGCACCGACTGGTGACACGTGGTTTTAACCTTGTGCCATTAGATTAATATTTTCAGTCTATTTTCTATTCTCTCAACACTACTGCTATTCAACTAAATACTTAGTTACTCTTTGTGGAACGCTACAGGCATCCAGTTAAAGATGAGGCTTCAGTTGACTTTCCCAGAATACTGAGATTTTATTTGCTGCTGTTAATTGTGATTGGTCAATGCTCCAGCCAAAGATGGTGCAGAGCAGCTTTAATGCATGGGCAGGAAAATCTCTAGTCTTTTCCACAGCTATATAAGGAATAACTTTACAAGTAACTCCTGCACTGAGCTGAAACTTTCTATCATGTTGTGTAGCTTTAGTTCCTGCAGGAAGAAGCTTCCTCACTTTCTAACATAATGCTAGGAGTGAAGGTGCTGCATTTAGAAATGACAGGCAGGCTCAAAATGTTCCAGATCTCTAGAATGTGTTTTAAGCTTCTATCTTAACCACATGTTATTTTTCACCACGTGTTATTTTTCAGGGGGGGGACATACCTCTTCAGAACCTTCAAGGACAGGTAAAGCCATCCATTTATGTCAATGCAACATTGGATTAATATAATACGGCACAGATAATTAGATTTCTTCCTGTACTCTTTACTTTATGTGTAAAAAAATTAATAAGCTGCACTTTTAAGAGAGAAGTGATGACAATTTTGCAGCTGGATTGTTAATGAAATTTAACTGTGGAGTTAAATTTGTGTTTTCTGTTGTACTGTGAGAAGAAAGATGCTGCAAGTCCTTCTCTAAATCAACCAGGAGATGTAAATCACCCATCATTCTTTTCCTAGAGTTCATATCAGCCATTAATAGTTGTTATTTAGATGAAAACTACATATTAATTGTCTCTTTAAACTTTTTCCAGTGGGATTCTGAATTAAAACAATTCTGAAAAACAGGGTTGACCAAAAACAGCTGTTTCTTTCAGATATTGTAATTTTACTTAGATTTTGAAGGTGAAAGATGGAAGTCCTTGTAACGTTAATAATAAGATATTTAGAGGACATGTCTTAGTCAAAGATAACACGAAGGTTCCTTCAAGTGACCCTAGATAAACAGTCAGAACCATGGATATTATCTGTGTTGTTAAATCGCTCCAAAGACACAAGATCTTGATCTCAGGTCAGGAGAAGGCAGCTGGTTACTTTCAGTTCTGTGGAACCATGAGAATATCTGCAATCATCCCTTCATTTTGCGTATTGATGCAACAAAAAACAACTCTGTATCTGCTGTGTTTTTTGTGCTTTATTTAGTTTTATTCTAAATGATTTCTTTTGATCTTTTCTAGAAGGATTCATTACTGTAAGGTGGCTCTCACATGAAAACCTGAAGAACTTGATGCAACTCTGAGCAACCTGTTGAACTCTCTGGCTGTAGATGCTTTTATATTTTTGAGCTTAGAAATCACAATTTCTTTCAAGTATCTGTTTGACAATTTTTTTTATTTGAACCCATATACAGAATCACCAGCTACTTTTTGTGGACTTATTGTGCCATGAGAACATTGTTCCAGTTTGTTTGCCTGTTTGCAGCTTTCCCTCCCCCCCCCCCCCATCATATCTCAATCTGCCCTTGGGCAAGGCACTAACTCCAAGTTACCTACCAAATTGCTTATTTGTGTAAAGATGTGGCTCTGGTATAAAGTCCTGTGAGTGATCAGTGTGACTGGAAAAGCTCTAGATGAATTCAGTCCTATTATTATTTCAGGGCATAAACAGAGACTCCATGAAAACTGCAGCTTGTTAATTTCTACCAAAAACTTACAACAAATACAGCTTGGATCAAATATTTACATACATTTTTTGTGTAATATTTTTATTAGGAGGAAGAGAGACATTACAAACATAATTTAAACTGTAAATGACAAGGAATGCCATGTCGAACATACATATATATGAATAGTAAAATAGTAAAATAGTAAAAGGCATACAATTCAGCTCCTGTGTTTTTTTTTTTTCCATCGTTACAAAACTGAACAGGTTACAATGTGTATAAAACTTAATAAAGAAATAATAAATCAATAAATAAATAAAAAGGGGAAAAGAAATAAAGTAAAATAAATAAATAAATAAATAGAATAAAAATAAGTAAATAAACAAAATTAAAATTAAGGGTGGGTGTGGGGTAGGGTGCATCACCTAATCTGGGAGAGGGGACTGAAGAGAATGAAAGAGTGTCAAGAAAGGGCGCCATAAGTTATAGAATTTAGCAGAGTTGCCTGAATATCTTATCTTTTCCAATTTTAGAAAAGACATGGTGTCTTTAAGCCACTGGCCGCAAGAGGGTGGAACTGTTAACTTCCAATGAAAAAGGAGACGCCGTCTTGCCAGTAAGGAAGTAAATGCTAAAATATCCAACTGGTTAGAAGTAAACTGTTTGTAGTCTTCCGGAAGCCCAAATATAGCAACATGGGGAGAAGGTTTGATGACTACTGAGAGTATTTTTGACATTGTATCAAAGTAGATTAGCCAAAACTATGGAGTGATGAACAGGGATAAAACATATGAGTTAAATCACAGGAAGGTGCATGACATTTGTCACAATTGTCAGAGACAGAGGAAAGGAATTGAGACAGACGAGTTTTGGAGAGGTGAACCCTAAACAGAACTTTAAACTGTATGAGAGAGAGTCGAGCACAGATTGAACTTGTGTGAATTTTCTTAAGAGCATTATTCCACCAGTCCTCTCCCAAATTTAGACCCAGTTCGAGCTCCCAAGCCGCCTTGACCTTGGTAATGGACGAAGAATCAAAAGAGAGAATTTCATGGTAAACTTTAGATATATACGACCTCTGAAGAGGATCCCAGCTCAGAAACGTCTTCCAGTGCAAGTTCAGCGGCCTGGAAGGAAAATCAGGAAATAAAGCTTTGGCGCAATGTCTAACTTGAAAGTACCGGAATAGATGAGAAGATGGGAGTTGAAATTCTGATGAAAGGTCAGTAAAGCTGCGAAAGATACCTTCCTTGTAAAAATTGTTAAAACATGTCAGCCCTTTATTACTCCATAATGAAAAGGTTGAATCAGTGAGTGCTGGTTGAAACAAGTGATTCTTCATTAAAGGGGCCAGTGTAGATGCAGAGTGAAATTTGAAATGCTTCCTAAACTGGCACCAAACTTTTAAAACAGATCGAACTACTGGATTATTTATAAAGCCAGAGAGATTGGATGTAATAGGGGAAATGAGAAGAGCAATTAGTGAGGATGGGGAACACGATTGTGCCTCCAAGTTGCACCATGGGAAGTCTACAGATCGAAACCAAAATGAAATTTTATGGATGTGGGCTGCCCAATAGTACAGCTGGAAATTTGGAAGTGACAATCCGCCACCAAATTTGCATCTGTGAAGTGTGGATTTGCAGATTCTAGGTTGATTTCCACACCACAGAAAGCCAGTAATAACTTGATCAAGCATCTTAAAAAATGCTTTGGGAGAAAACATGGGAGACAATTGAACAAGAAAAGGAATTTTGGTAAAACATTCATTTTAATTGCATTGATTCTACCTATAAGTGAGAGTGGTAAACTATTCCATCTTTGGAGGTCCAATTTGATTTTAGAAATTAAAGGGAGAAAATTAGCAGTGAAAAGAGAGCTTTATGATCTTGTTACATTGATACCCAGATACTTGAAACCAGAAAAGCTCCACTTGAAAGGAATGTCCGAGTGTGAAAGCTTTAAAGCAAGAGCATTAATAGGATAGCATTCACTTTTAGCCATATTTACTCTGTAACCAGAAAAAGAACCAAATCTCTGGAAAGCAGACAGGATTGACGGTATGGAAAGAGTGGGATTTGAGACATAAAGCAATAAATCGTCAGCATAAAGCGATAGTTTGAATTCGGTGCCTAATCGGTGAATTCCAGTAAAAGTATTGGAGGACCTAAGAAAGATTGACAAAGGCTCGATAGCCAGTGCAAATAGTAGGGGAGATAACGGGCATCCCTGTCTAGTGTTGCGGAAAAGTTTAAAAAAACTGGATTGAATGCCATTGGAGGAGACACTAGCATGAGGAGAAATATAAAAGAGACGTATCCAAGAGATGAATGCATCACCCAGTCCGAACTTTCCTAAAACTGCAAATAAGTAATCCCATTCAACTCTATCAAACGCTTTCTCAGCGTCGACAGAGATCACGACCTCAGGAATTTCAGTGGTGTTCTTAGAGTAAATAATATTCAAGAGTGTACGGATATTAAAAAATAATTGCCTCCCCTTAACAAATCCTTTTTGCTCATGTGAAACAATAGTAGGTACTACACTTTCTAGACGACGTGCCAAAACCTTAGCGAGAATCTTAGCATCAACATTTATTAAGGAGAGAGGTCTGTATGAGCTGCAACGATTTGGATCCTTATCTTTCTTCAAGAGGAGAGTAATCAAGGCTTGAGTTAAAGTATTGGGGAGACTGCCCTGATGTAATGACTCCTTATATACCGCAAGCAATAATGGGGATAACTTGTCCTGGAACCTTTTGAAAAATTCAACAGAAAATCCATCTGGACCGGGAGCTTTGTTGCTTTGCATGCTTTTCATGGCAGCCACAATCTCCTCCATGGTTAAAGGCGAATCAAGTTCTTTAGCAACATTTGGGTTTATCACAGGGAACTCGAGACTGTCAAGAAACTGAATCATTTCAGTTGAATCCGTTGGGGATTCAGATTTAAATAACAAGGAATAAAATGCCTCAAAAACCGAATTAATGGTAGTGGGATCCTGATGCAAAGTACCTGACGAGTCCATTATCTGGGGGATCATATGCGAAGCTGCCCGACGACGAAGCTGATGAGCGAGAAGTCGGCTAGACTTATCACCATGTTCATAATAAATAGAGCAAGACCGTAGGAGAAGTCGCTCTGCATCATTGGTGGAGATAAGATCAAATTCAGTCTGTAATTCTACCCGCTGTTTAAGTAAAGTTGGTGAGGGAGAAACAGCAATTTGCTGATCCAGAATAGTTAAATTAGCACTAAGTTCTAACAGTTTTGCCTTGCGCGTCTTATTTAAATGGTCGGAGTATGAGATAATTTGTCCTCGTAAGAATGCTTTTAGTGATTCCCAGTGTGCGATTTGCAAAAAAAACAGAGAGGGGGATCATTTCAAAAGTTAGCTAGCAAGGTGCTCTTTCAGGTAGCTAGCTAGATCCAGTAGGTTAGACTATTGTTTTTAAACTTGTGCCATCTACTGTCGGGACTCAGGAGTGGGTATTAGTTTACTTTAACCGCTTTTAGCAGAAAAGGTAATAATACTCTTTAAAAACAAACAAAAAAATGTATTTACAAATGTGAAGGACACAAGACATGTATTAATATAAATCCATAATATTCAGGGGTTAAAGCAAAAATAATCAATTTGACTGAAATTTTTTCTAGTCAGCCCATATATTCCCGGGCCGTGGACGTCATGCCACCTTAGTAACCTCATTTCCTTATTGTGCAAAGTCCTCTTTAACCAAATCTGGTAGTTCCATTGACAATTCCTGTATCTTTCCCACCTTCCAGCTTCAGAGCCTTTGCACCATCAAGGACAGCCCTCTGCAAATTCTCCTTCACTTTCCACATCCATAACATCACCTGGTTAATTTTCATATTTACAGCATCAAGCAAGTTCTTCCTTCACACTTTTGCCAAACTGGTCCACAGTCCACTCACCTTTCCACTTTACAATTTCAAAACCCTCCATAAACTGCAGCTAATTCAAAAGACAGCAGCTTGCATCATTACATCATCTTCTTCACACCTGTACATTAACTCCACTGTCACATTCAATATAAATCAATCCTATGATCATACAAGGCCAACCACAGCCATGGACAAAGAGGGACACATAACCATCACTATCATGAGATCATACATTTTAACTTGACAAAGATCGCACATTACAATAATCAGTCTCTGCTTTGCTCACCAATTAATTATCACAAGTCATGAGTTTATAAAAAGGCATTAACTTTTTTTTGAAGTTTACAAAAACAGTTATAATTTAGCCCAGTGACATGTCCAGGATGGACTCGGTGTCCCCACCTCCCTGTCATTGACTGCTGGAGATGGTCACCAGCTCCTCCACCACCCTGTGTTACGTCAAGCCGCGTTTTCCGATCAGATACGGCATGACGCAACACCTGTACTTTTAAAAAGTTTAATAAAATTGCTTAAAGTTTAAAAGAAAAAAACGTAACTTGCTTTTAAAGAACATTAAAACATTAAAATGTTATTAAACTTCTGCTAAGTTAAATATTGTTTAAAGTAATCTTGGCTGGTTTAGCTTGTCTGTCTGGCAGGTGTTTTGGGTTGGAGTAAAATGAGTCCATAGATTCACAGGAGTCTGTTTAACATGTTTCTGGTCCTAATCGCTTCACTCCGTGTAAAAACAACAAATGACTCTGAGAATCGCCTTTCTCTGGTCTCACACAGTTAGAGCCGTTCTCCAGTCCATGTTGTAGCTGCAGTTTATTTGTTTATTTTTGATGTAGTTTCCTTAATAATCTGTATGCATCAAAATCCTTGTCATTTTATTTAACTAGTTTGCTGGTTCAGCTGTTCATGAGGTGGAGGCTGCTGCTTATTGACTGACAGCCGCTCTGACTGCAGCTCTGCCTTCTTTGTTACAGGAAAGCGCGTCATGCTAAATTAGCTTAGCTAAAGCGTTACTCTTTCAGTTTTAAATAAAACATAACAGTGAATCATGAGGAGGTCCCTGGTTGGTCACAGCGTTTATCAGCTAAATTACTGGAAGTCAGTGAATAAACGCTGATGGGCGACATGGCCACAGGTGGAAATAATTCATTAATTAGCTGCAGGAGCAGTAACAGACACACTTAATGTTTTTTGCCAACCGCCAATAAAAAAATCAAGAAGAAGAAGAAGAAGAAGAACAGACACACTTTTTTTTTTTTTTTTTTTTCTTTTTTTTTCTTTTTTTTTTTATTAACATCACATATGACAAACAGCGTCGGCATCAGATGTACACAAATCTGAAAAACTTGAAGAAGCCGATCCAACTTGCTTCCGTACTTGCAGAGAAAACGAAAAGACAGTAAAAAGAAAAAATAAGTAAAAAATAGATAAAATAATAATAAAAATAATAATAATAATAATAATAATTAGGGGTTTTCCATTAGTCTTAAACTGTTCACCATGTTATACAGTTCTGCATCTTGTTTTTTGTCCATGAATTTCAGAGATAAGAAGAGATGGCAGAGTTCCTTGTGAAAAGTGGGGAAAGATGGTTTGATTTTAAGAAAACGACATTTGTGAATGAAAAACTTACCCATGATAATTATCACATTTAGTAATCTTTCAAATATCTTTTCTTTTCTCAGAGTTCCAAAAACAATGTCTTGTATAGAAAATTCAGGTAAACTTGGAATTTTAGGGAAAAGCCAGTAGTGCACATCATCCCACAAAGCTTTACAATACACACATTCATAAAAAAGATGTTCAGTTGACTCAATATCACCATTACAAAAAAAACAAGTATTATCATCAATAGCAAATCGAAGTCTAAGGAATTCCTTAGAGGGGTATACACCTGAAAAGATTTTAAAGTGGACTTCCTTGGGTTTTGGAGGAACTGGGAGATTTAAATAATTTGTTCTAATATTTACCTTTTGATCCTTTGAAAAAAGATGTGATATAAAATTTGGATTTGATACAAAAGGAAATAAAATATTAGTAAAGCATTCCCTAATTTTTGAATTTTTCAGTTTATTATCTGCGATACTGTGCCCATTAATCAGAAGTCCAGGAAGCACAGGGGTTCTGTAATTAGGGTTCTCATAAAAGCATTTAGCTGTGCATAAAATATTTGGCGGAATAGCTTTAATAACTTTTTCAAATTTACTTTTATTTATTTGCAGGTTATATTTTGCACAGAAGTCTTCAAAAGACATAATCCCTCCATTATTTAATAAATGCATCACAGACCAAACACCTTGTTCTAGCCAATTATGGGCAAAGATTGATTTATTATTCATTTTTATGTAACGGCAATTCCATAAGGGAGTATTGTGTGGGCTATAGTTATGCTTATAAATTAATCTCCAGTATAATAAAACTTGCTGGTGAAAGAAGGAAAGCTTAACAGGCAGTTTTTTAACGTCAAAGTCACATCTAAGAAGGAAACTAATTCCGCCCAGATTTGAAAATATTTTGCTTGGAATATGGAACCATAATTTATTTTGATTTGTCAGAAAAGATCGGAGCCAATTTATTTTTAAAGTGCCATTCATACTGTCAAATTCAATAGCTTGCAGGCCTCCGTCTTCAAACTGTTTAATTAAATTACCTTTTCTGATATAGTGAGTTTTTTGTTTCCATATAAAGTCAAAATTCATTCTGTTGATAGATTTGATTGCTGAATTGGGTATTCCTAATGTATATGCAGGGTAGATTAGTCTGGAGATACTTTCCATTTTGGTGAGAAATATTCTTCCCAGAATAGATAAATCTCTGTGTGTCCATTTATTTAGCTGAGTTTTGCATTTTTGAAGTTTGTCCCAAATATTCAGATTTTCTAAATCAGATTTATTTTTATTTATATGCACACCCAGATATTTAACGTTGGATTTAACAGGAATACTAAAAGCAGTAGACACGGGACAGTCTTTAAGAGGCAAGATTTCACATTTGTTTAAATTTAATTTAAGACCTGAAGCATTTGAGAATGTTTCAATCAATTTGAGAATTTTGGGAATTTCATTTAGGTTATTTAAGAATATGGTTGTGTCATCAGCTAACTGACTAATAGAAAACTCTTTGCCTCCCACTGACAATTTGCCAAATTGAGCATTTTTAATTGATATGGAAAGCATTTCTGCAGCAGCAATAAACAGCAAAGGAGAGATTGGACAACCTTGTTTTATACCTTTGTTGATGTTAAATCTTTGTGAGGTACCATGTGGAAGACACACTGAACTGTTTGTATCTTTATAAAATGTTTTAATTACATTCATAAATTTTTTACCAAACCCAAATAAATCTAAAGCTTTGAACATAAATTCATGTTCTATCATATCAAAGGCTTTATAAAAGTCTAAAAATAATACAAAGCCTTCATTTTCAATTAAATGGTTATAGTCAATTAAGTCCAAAATAAGGCGAATGTTGTTATGAATAGAGCGTCCTTTTATAAATCCAGATTGAGTGTCAGAGATAATTTGGGTTATGCCTGATTTTAACCTGTTAGCAAAAATGTGTGTCAGAAGCTTGTAATCATTATTTAATAGTGTTATTGGTCTTAAATTATCAAGAAGAGTTGGATCTTTTCCGGGTTTAGGGATGAGCGTGATGACACCTTGTTTCATAGTGTGGGTTAAACAGCCATTTTCTAATAGCTCTGTAAGCATTCCAAATACAAGGGTTCTTATGTGAACCCAAAAATGTTTATAAAAGTTACTTGTTAAGCCATCGCAGCCCGGAGCTTTGTCCTTGGATAAAGCATCCAAAGCTTTATCCAATTCCTCCATGGTGATGTCTGCCTCACAAATCTGCTTAAAATTGTCATCAATTTTGGGAATTAAATGTTGAACAGAATGATAGAATGTTTCTGCCATTGAGTTATTGTATGTGGAGGAATATAAATTGCTATAAAAGGTAAAAATTTCTTTGGATATTAATTTTGAGTCAGTGCATGGTTTATCATTAATTTGCAAGCAATTTATCGCATTTCTTTCCTGTCTAATTTTTTCTAATCTACAGAAATATGCAGTACTTTTCTCACCATCTTCAATCCACTTAGCTCGGGACCTTAGATATGCTCCTTTGGCTTTTTTAGTATAAAAATTATCTAACTCAGACTGTAGAATTTTTTTTGTGCTCTTTGTCATCATCATTAAAAAAAGGTTTAGAGCAGATGTGACTAAGTTGTTGAATGATTTCTAATTCCTTCTCCTTGTTTTGGGTAGCTATTAATTTACTGTATTTGATTGAGATTTGGCGGACTTTAAATTTAAAAAATTCCCATTTTTCCGTGTAAGAGTTTAAATTTTTATCACCACAAATTAAATTGAGATGCTCCAGGATGTCGTTATTAAACTTTTCATTGTTAAGTAGGGTTGAGTTAAACTTCCAGTAACCTTTGTTATGTGATTTTTTCAGTTGAGCTGTAATACTGAGTTGTATCAGGCAGTGATCAGATAAAGGTGCAGGTGAAATTCCAGCATTAACACTATTTTGCATCAGATTTCCTGAAATTAGCCAGAAGTCGATACAGGACTTAGCTGAGCCATCAGGTTTAAACCAGGAGTAGGACTGACCGTGCTGATTTGCTTCTCTCCAAGGATCCAGCAGGTTAAGGTCTAAGCAAAAGTTTTGTAAAACTACATTTATCTGATGAGATTGGAATTTAGAGGGGGATCTATCAAGCCATTCATTATAAACCATATTAAAATCTCCTCCCAATATAAAATTGTTTGTGGAATATTTATGAGCTAGTTCTTTTAGATGACTTGTTAATTCAGACAATAAGCGTTTATTCTGAGCAACACTGTTGTAACCATAGACGTTACAGAGAATCACAAAACTAGTTTCCATTTTGAGTACACAAATAATCCAGTGGCCCTGGGTGTCTTTCCTATGAGTTTCTAGTTTATTTTGAAAATTTTTAAATAGTAAAGCAACACCAGCAGATTTATTAGTACCATGACACAAAATTATTTTTTCCCCCCATTGATTAGACCAGAAGTTTTCATCTGCCTCAGTAGAATGTGTTTCTTGTAACAATATGCAGCTAGCTTTTGCATTTTTACAGAAGAGAAATATTGATTTTCTTTTGATACTATCTCTCAAACCCCTAACATTTAAAGACACACAGTTAAAGTTAGAAATAAACACAGACATAAAAGGGAAGCACCAGAAAAAATATGGAGAAGGTAATTCAACCTCTAGTGTTTAGGAAAAGGAACGAATGAAACACTAACTCCCTTAAACTGAGTTCGGAACAAAATAACTGACCTCTAACTAAATATGTCAAAAGGATTTAGCACATTTGTGAATAATTAACTTTATCTTTGTAAATAGCCCTATTTATTGAATTGGCCTATTTAACCAAAATGAAGTTTAGAAATAAAGGAATGCAACTTTCCTTGAACCATAATCCAGCACCTTGTGTTCTCGAGCAATAGTGTGTGGTTACTAAACACTACCACTGGATCTTCAGTCAATCAGGGAATACCCGAACACCACTGATGTAGCCGACATGCCCTCGGTAGTAGACACTTTTTCCCTCGTTCCTGGCTCGCTCCATTTTGGGCCAGACTGCAGCTCTTGCCTCCCGATCCAGTTTGCAGAAATCTTGCTTGAAGTGGATGCCCAGCTCTTTGCACGTCTTGGAATCTTTAGTGAGTTTCCAGAAGGCATCTCTGTAGTGTCGCATGCTGAACTGAATAAGTATTTGCCGATGTCTTCCATCTTCTTTTTTCCCCAGACGATGCGCGATGTCCACTGCGTTGCCAATGGACGAGGCCCAGTGCGGAGCTATTTTGGCTAAGATGTCGATGACTTCTTTGCGGGTATCTTCGTTATTTTTTTCTTTTAAGCCCTGAATTTTTAAATTCCAGCGGCGTTTATAGCGTTCTAGTTCCAACAACCTTTCCTTCATCTCAGCGTTTTCTTTGATGAGCGCAGGAACCTCTTTTTCCAGGTCAGATAGTTTCGTTTTGCAGTCTTTTATGTCAGCTGCGTTCATTTCGGCTAGCTTAGAGATGTTAGCAACCATTATCATGTTATCACGTAGCTGCACGCCGAAGTTATCAATCTTGTCTGTTAACTTGTTAATGGCTTCCACCATCGGGTTGATGACTTCCTCATTTTGGGACACAATTACCTTGCTGGGTGGTGTCGGTGTTTTAATAGGCGTCGGGGGAGATTTCCTTTTGGTTGTTGGCAGTGAAGTCTCCATAGCATACTCGTGGTCAGGGACTGAAGAGCACGTCTTGGAGGCTGTCGCTGGTTTGGCCGTAGTATCAGCTTTTTCTCGTTTCATATCTTTTGTTGTATGAATGAGTTGTTAAAGAGAATTAAACCGGAAATAAATAAACTGTATAGTTAAGCTTTGTAACCTTTTGAGTGCTCAAAAACAGAGGTCTTAACTATGAAATCGGGAGTAGTGCATTCGAGCTTAAAGAAAGTTGCCTTTCCGGTTCGCCATCTTCCCCGGAATACCGAACAGACACACTTACCGAGGGAAGTTGTTGTCAGCTGTTCTATTCGCTGAACTTTCTGACCTGCTGGTTTGCAAAAATCTAAAGAAAATCTTTGACCATCGCTACTGTCATTCATGCATCTGTGGTCAGTTAAAATGTTAAAATGATTAAACACCGATAAAACTGAGATGGGAGATCTCCGCTTTGCAAAGACCCGCCCTACTCTCTTTTTGATTGGCTAATGTCCTGGCTCTGCCAGATTTCATTGGTTGAGCGGAGTTTGTTTAAAATCTTAAATAAAAAGTCTACACAGAACATTTTGCGCTCATTTTCCGAAATGACGGAAATCTGTCGCAGCGACAGAGAACTTTAACCCCTGATGATATTACTCATTCAGATCAGAGGGGGGAGAAATGTATCCCCCCCAGGGATAAAACATGAATGACCAGAGGGGGGGACATCACAACCAGAGGGGGGGAAAATCCCCCCCATCCCCCCCAGCAAATCGCACCCTGGTGATTCCCAAAGTAAAGAATATGAAATTGGATCGCTGTCATTCTGATTTATTGTAACAAAATCATCAATTTGGGCTGCGATAAATGTGTTAAGCTTTTCATCTGAAAGAAGTAGAGGATTAAATCTCCAAGGTGTGATATAGCGATGTTGACAAGCAAATTTAAGATCTAAAGAAAGAGGGGCATGATCAGATATGACAATAGGGTGATAATTAACAGATAGAACATTTGGAATCAGCTTAGTGTCGAGAAAAAAGTAGTCTATACGAGAGAAAGATTGATGCAAGTGTGAAAAGAAAGAAAATTTCTTGTCTTGGGGATTGTAAAATCTCCAGGGATCAATGCAACCATTTTTTGACATGAAGTCAGAGAGTGATCTAGACATTAATGAGGGGACCAAGCTGCGAGGGTCAGAGCGATCCAACTTGGGATCGATGACGCAGTTCATATCTCCGCCAACTATAAGGAGATTATTATCTAAAGAGGTTAGACATTTAAATAGCTTATTCATAAAATTTGGATCATCAAAGTTGGGGGCATAAATATTCACTAGGAGAATTGGGACATGAAATAAGGTACCAGCGACGATTAAGTATCTGCCATTTTTATCTGATATAATTTTAGAAACAGAAAACTGAATTGATTTACCAACTAAGTTGGCAACCCCCCTGGCTTTAGAGTTGAAATCTGAATGAAATACATCAGAAACCCAAGGACATTTTAGCCTGATCTGATCTTTAGTGCGCATATGGGTTTCCTGTAAAAACACAAGGTCAGGTTTAAGACGTTTCAAGTGTGCAAAAATCCTTGATCTCTTAATTGGGCTGCCCATACCCCTAATATTCCAGCTCAAAAGTCTCACAGAAGAGCCCATTTTGGGGACATTCACAGTGTTGTCATTAGTGGACATGTTTTGGGTCTATTGTAGAAGCAGAAGTAAGAGAGCTGAATAGGGAGGACCGCCCCACATCACCAGCAAGAAAGGGAAAAAAAAAAAAGTGAATAAATAAAAATTACTGTGGGAAAAACAATAATCCTAACGAAGTGAATAACCACCCGCCCACCACCCCCCTCCCCGTTGCACTTACAACGACCCCATCCCCAAACGATGGAGAACCCAGTGCAGACTCCACAAGGAGTCAAATCTCTAGAATGGATGCTTACGGTTTTTAGCAACGTAGTAACAAATGAGCTGCAGTTTGAGCTTGAGCTCCCGCAAACTTAGCAACATTTACCATTTTGGCACATCTGGTGGAGTCCAGAAAATAACGAACTAGAAAATGTTAATGACAAGAGGAAAACCAAACCTCAGTGAAGCAAAGAGAGTAATAACAGTCCGTTTGGCTGACGTCACTTCCTGTTTGCGGTAAGGCGTATTGTATCACTTCCTGTTTTCACTGCGTGAGCAACGGTTTGTTGCTCCAGATTCTCTCGCTTTTATCTTTAATCTCATTGCTGTAACATCTGTTTCTAACACATAAGCACTTTTAAAACATTTTCTGTTGCTGCACATCACGCTTGGGAACTCCTCGTGTTTCACGGTTTGCTCTCTTGGCGTGGTAGAAGGGCGCTAGCCTAGCTTTAGCTTTAGCCTAGCCTAGCTTTAGCTCCACAATGGCTTCCTCTCCTACTATTACTTCAGCTTCTCCGTCTCTGACTAAGTCTCCCCTTATCTCCTGCTCTCTGTGTCAGATGTTTAGCTATTCCTCTGCCTCCTTTAGTGATAATGGTACTTGTAATAAATGTAGTGTTTTTGTAGCTTTGGAGGCGAGGGTGTCAGAATTAGAGTCCCGGCTCCGTGCTATGGAAAGACCAGCTGATAGCCGCCCCTCTGCTAGCGCGGAGCCACATAGACCTAGTGTTAGTTCACTTAGTGGTCCTCCAGAAGCACCCGAGCAGCCGGGTAAGCAGGCCGGCTGGGTGACAGTTCGTAGGAAGCATAGCTCTAGATTTCAGCCCCCAGTTCACCACCAACCCGTCTGCGTTTCAAACAAATTTTCCCCACTCAGCGACACACCCGCTGAGAAGCCGACCCTGATTATTGGCAGCTCAATAGTCAGAAACGTGGCACTAGAGACACCAGGGACCATAGTTAAATGCCTGCCAGGGGCCAGAATGGGCGACATAGAATCTTACCTAAAACTGCTGGCTAAGGATAAGCGTAAATACAGTAAGATTGTTATTCACGCTGGCGGTAATGACACCCGATCACGCCGATCGGAGGTCACTAAAGTTGGTCTTGCTTCGGTGTGTGAGTTTGCTAAAGCAATGTCGGACATTTAACCCTCAGTTTCCCTCATCCAAACTGCAAAGCAATAAAACCTCTTCTGTTTGTTGTTTTGTATCGTCCACCAGGCCCTTACACATAATCCATGTTAAATGTTCAAAAGAACTGTAATTATTAGTTGGCCTGGGACTAATTAATAAATCAGACTGAAAGATAGTTGCCACTCCTCCTCCTCTTCCCACAGATCTGGGAATGTGGAAATTTGAATAACTGGAGGGGGTTGACTCATTTATACTAACGTAGTCCTCTTGTAGCCAGGTTTCTGTGAGACAAAACAAATCAATCTGTTTATCAGAAATCAATTCATTAACTAACAAAGTCTTTGGAGGGAGAGACCTTATATTTAATAGACCACATTTAATTCTTTTATTTTTTGGCTCAAAGTGATCCATATGGATTTGTATTAGATTTTTATGATTTGTTCCTTTTAGATCAGTTTTTGATCTGTTAAGTTTTGGCCGTGGGAAAGACACCGTCTCAATAGGATAATGGATGGGTAACAGTACAGAAGCTGCAGAGAGGTGTGTTAAACTACGGCTCTGCTTCCTGGTCTGGACCCTGGGTTGTCAGCATTTAGGAGAACTAATAAATCCGGCCAGATTCCTAGAAAGAAGAGCAGCACCATCCAAAGTAGGATGGATGCCGTCTCTCTGGATCAGACCAGGTTTTCCCCAGAAAGTTCTCCAGTTATCAATGTAGCCCACGTCGTTTTCTGGACACCACCTAGACAACCAGCGGTTGAATGATGACATGCGGCTAAACATGTCATCACTGGTCAGATCAGGCAGGGGACCAGAGAAAATTACAGAGTCCGACATGTCTATATATATGCTTCCGATTGGCAAAATTATCCTTAGCCAGCAGTTCCGATTGGCAAAATTAATTTCCACTGTTATGCTGATGACACTCAGCTATATTTATCCATAAATCCTGATGAATCCAATCAGTTACTTCGACTGCAGTCATGTCTTGATGACATCAAAAGCTGGATGACTTTAAATTTCCTGCATTTAAATTCTGACAAGACAGAAGTTGTAATCTTTGGGCCAGAGTCTTCAAAAAATAAAGTTCTTAATCAATCCCTTAATCTGGATGGCATTAACTTGGCCTCTGGTAATAAAGTTAAAAATCTTGGTGTTGTTTTCGACCAAGACATGTCATTTAAATCCCATATTAAACAGGTTTCCAGAGTTTCCTTTTTTCACCTCCGGAATATCGCCAAAATTAGAAACATTCTGTCCAGGAGTGATGCTGAAAAACTAGTCCATGCATTTGTTACTTCAAGGCTGGACTATTGTAATTCTTTACTATCAGGAAGTCCACAAAATGCAGTTCAAAGCCTTCAGCTGATCCAAAATGCTGCGGCAAGAGTTCTGATGAAAATAAAAAAGAGGGATCATATTTCTCCAATTTTAGCTTCCCTTCATTGGCTTCCTGTTAAATCAAGAATAGAATTTAAAATTCTCCTTCTAACGTATAAAGCCCTTAATAATCAAGCTCCATCATATATCAGAGCTCTGATTACCCCGTATGTTCCTAACAGAGCACTTCGCTCTCAGACTGCAGGTCTGCTGGTGGTTCCTAGAGTCTCTAAAAGTAGAATGGGAGGCAGATCCTTTAGCTATCAGGCTCCTCTCCTGTGGAGCCAACTCCCAGTTTTGGTCCGTGAGGCAGACACCCTATTTATTTTTAAGACTAATGTTAAAACTTTCCTTTTTGACAAAGCTTATAGTTAGAGTGGCTCATACCCTGAGCTATCTCTATAGTTGTGCTGTGATAGGCCTAGGCTGCTGGAGGACATCAGGGTCTAATTTTCTCACTCTACTGATTTCTACTGTTCTTCAGTCTACTGTTCTCCATTTTGCATTGTATTACATTGAAATGACTGTCGTCATTTCAGCTTTTAACTTTTTGCTCTCTCTCTTTTTCTTCATAGTAGGTACACCTGGTCTGGCGTTCTGTTAACTGTGACATCATCCAGAGAAGACGGCTCACCCGCTACTACCATCTAATGTAGAACAGATTACTAGATCAATGTGTGTTTCTGTGCTTTTTTGTCTCTCTTGTTGTGTCTCTGCTCTGTCTTCTGTAACCCCAGTCGGTCGAGGCAGATGACCGTTCATACTGAGCCCGGTTCTGCCGGAGGTTTTTCCTTCCTGTTAATGGGTGGTTTTTCTTCCCACTGTCGCTTCATGCTTGCTCAGTATGAGGGATTGCAGCAAAGCCATGTACAATGCAGACGACTCTCCCTGTGGCTCTACGGTTCCCCAGGAGTGAATGCTGCTTGTCGGGACTTTGATGCAATCAACTGGTTTCCTTATATAGGACATTTTTGACCAATCTGTATAATCTGACCCAATCTGTATAATATGATTGAACTTGACTTTGTAAAGTGCCTTGAGATGACATGTTTCATGATTTGGCGCTATATAAATAAAATTGAATTGAATTGAATTGAATTAACAGTCGGTAAAGGTAACAGGTTATCCAGAGTTATGTGCTTTTTGCGATGCTTTCGCGTGTCTTGAGCGACCTGATGAAGGCGCCGGCCTCTTCTGGTGAATTAAATACTTTCTCCGTACCATTATGTGTAACCCGGAGTCGAGCTGGATATAACAGTCCAAACCGGATCCCCGGGATCATTCAAAGCTGACGGCGGACATCATTGAAGGAGGCGCGGGCCCGGGCCCTCTTCGGCGTGTGGTCAGGGAAAACGGAGAAGCGTGTGTCACCAAGCATGATCCGCTGCTGAGACCTAGCTCGACCCAATATGTCCACACAGTCCGAATGATAGTGCAGACGAACAACAATAGGACGAGGTCGCTCTTCAGGTTTCGGTCTCGGTTGGAGAGTACGATGGGCACGGTCTACCAAGGGCTCCTTCTCCAACTTAAAAGCCTCCTTAAGCAAATTTGAAATGGTTGTAGATGAGATGGAGAAATCCTCTGGAATGCCTATCAGCCGCAAGTTGTTACGGCGAGATCTTGCCTGCAGGTCATCGCATTTATTGTCTAGCCTTTTCACATCCACAGACAGCTGCTCCACTTTAGCCTGTAGGGTAGTGATGTCGTCGGTGCATGTAGAGCATTGATGTCTCCAATTCGCCCACGGTGTCTTTCAACCCGCTTACATCCCGTTGAATGGTTGCAATGTTGCTAGTTAATTCCGACTTCACATTCAGAAGCTCAGCCTTTATACTCGACAAATTTTCAGTAAGAGGTGCTTGGAGTTCGGTTTTGAAAATAAGTGCCATTTCAACCCGGAGTGCCGAAAGCAGCTCGGTCTTAACGGCCAAAGAAGGAGTGCCTCCAGCGAAATCATCCGGGCTGGAGGGAGAGTCACCACGAGGCGGGGATGTAGCATGAGAAGCAGGCTTCTGTTGTTGAGCAGACGATTTGACTTTAGAAGGCATATTAGACGAGAAAAAATGCCAAAATTCGAGACGGCTTATAGTAACGGGAAAAGAATCACACCGAAAAAGCGATATAGAACTATCAAAAATGTGCCTAAAATAGCAACTAATTCTAACTGTTGCGGGAGCTCAGCCAGACACGTCCTACCACGCCATTCGCTCAACCGGAAGTCCCAATATTTGCATACATTATAAAAATACACAAAACCTGAAACTGGGTTGTAAATGTGTTGGCCAATTAAAACGTAGGACTGAAACATATTGAGAAGCCAAAATGTGACCAGACTACGTATCCATGTTGTGGACCAACATGAATATCACACGTTTTCAGTGAGATGGGTTATCTGTCATTAAATCCAACTAAACTTCCTATTTTCAGTCAGTTCTGATTACTAAAGTTATTTCTACTTGTTAAATACCAGAATAATTAGAGATAATTTGCCAACATTTTTATTTTTATTAAGTCCAACAGATCAAGCAGCATCACTATAATGTCTTTAAACAACGTAGGGAAAGTCCAGATGATGTTATTTCAGGTAACTGGGCTCACCTGTGGATGTATTTTAAGGCGACACCTCCAACCCTCTGCTTCCTGGTGGGCAGAGACGGTTTGTTCATCAGGGCGATTGGGCGACGCACTACCAAAGAGAGAAAGAGAGAGGAGGGAATTTATAAGTTAAACCAACCAATCTGCGTTAAATGGTACGTTGAGTACGTCGCCTCCTGTGTCCCGCCTCTTTTTGGGCGATTTCAACATGGTTGAATATCGCCCTGATCTCTCTCATAGACGTTCACGTTAAGAAGGCTTTTTTCAATACGCAGGCTCTGCAATGCATTCTCTATGGCTTCCGGGAGTGCTTGCACTAACGTATTTACGTCATACAGTACGTAGATCTGCTGGATTACTGTCAGGTGTGAGAAGAAGAATGTCCGAGTATGAATAAAGTTTGATATAAAAAAAAGTGTGAGAAGAAGAGAGATCATTTTCAAAATGTCTATCGGCACTGGTAACGTTACCCAACTAAACTCAATCGTCTCGTTAAGAGAGAATCCGTTTAGTTGTCGCACTGTTCAACAAAAAAATGCAACCAAAGAATTAGGATCACCCAGACCAAATTTAAAAATCAAACAAATATCTAAAAAGGGAAGGAAATTGTACAACCGGGGATTTTCGCGGAGCTGGTACGAGCGGAAAACATGGCTAGCTGGATGCGAAGTAGCTAACGCGCTGTTTTGCTACCCTTGCATTTTTTTCCATCCTGATGGAAGCACTGGAGCAGACAAGGCTTGGACAACGACAGGTGTCACCGATATGCATCATCTTACAGAGAAGGTGAGAAAGCATGAAGCATCTCGTTTTCCTGTGAGTGCGACGTTACTACAAGGAGAGCTGTTTGAACAGTATTGCCATACATTCCCAGTAGAGGCTCTGAACACCACTGTCAGGGCATACCCCATGCTTAACCAGGCGAAGCTTAAGACTGAACTGTCTCTTATTTACGAGAGTCCTGATTTCAAGAGCTGCTTTGGTGCATTGGCACTGTACCAGGCTCTACAGAGGTACAACCTGCAGGATACTTTCTCTGAAACTGTGGTTTTGCTGAACATCCTTATAACCACTCCAATGACAACAGCTGAAGCTTAGAGGTGTTTCTCAACACTGAAGAGAATAAAGACCTTCCTGAGAAATGCAATGGGGCAGGAACGTCTGAATGCACTAGCTATGCTTGCCATGGAAAGGGAACTAGTAAGGAACATGCCTACTTTCAATGAAAGGGTGATTGACAGATTTGCTGCATTGAAAGAAAGGAGAGCAAAATAAACTAGAACTGCAAGCAGTTATTAACGGGTTCCAAGCCCACCCACGCCCAAACAAAGGAGATCATCATCAACTTCAGGAAGAACCTGCCTCGCCACGCTCCACTTATCAACTGCTCAGCAGTGGAGGTGGTCAGCAGCACCAAATTCCTTGGGGTGCACATCACGGACAACCTCAGCTGGTCTGTGAACACCACGTCACTGGCGAAGAGGACACAGAAGCGCTTGCACTTACTGTGGAGGATGAGGAGAGCCCACCTGTCCCCGCCCATCCTCACGACCTTCTACAGAAGCACCATAGAGAGCATTGTGACCAGCTGTCTCTCTGTGTGGTGTGGAGGCTGCAGCGCCTCTGACTGGAGGAACGTGAGGTGAGTGGTGTGGACAGCAGGAGGGGTCATCAGGGCTCCCCTACCCTCCATTAAAGACATTTCATCCCAGCGCTGCATGTCGTGAGGTCTGCTGGTGGTTCCTAAGATGAGATAAGATGGGCTTTATTGATCTCACATTGGAGAAATGCACATCGGCTCAGTAATCAGTAATCAGAAGATTACTAGAGTCTCTAAAAGTAGAATGGGAGGCATATCCTTTAGCTATCAGGCTCCTCTCCTGTGGAACCAACTCCTAGTTTTGGTCTGTCAGGCAGACACCCTGTCTACTTTTAAGACTAGTGTTACGGCCAGTGGCCTTTTTGTCTGTTTTGTTTTTCTTTCTAATATGTTGCAGGTGTAATTGCATCTTCCTGCCAGCTGGTGCCACTGTGGAAACTTGCAAACCTCCTGAAGTCTTCTCCTAATTTACCTTTAGCCACTTCCTTCTACCATCATCCTCGTTCTGGGTTGGACATTCGCCTGATTGCCTCACCAATCCGTGGAGAGCTCTCCTTATTTAAACTCAGCTCTCCCATGCAATCAGGGCAGCTGTGTTTTAGAGCAGCTTGCCACACTGCCGGTTGTGTTTTGTTTGTTGTGATGTGTTTTCGTTTTACTGTAGCACTCGTTTAACCTGACTATTGAAGGCTGTGTCACTCGTCTGGTAATTTGCCGTGGCACTCGGTTTTAGCCTCTCAATTCCTGGTTGTGTTACTAGTTTGATGTTTTGGTTTTGTCTTGTGGTTTGTTTAGTGTTGATGCTGTTTCCAGCATCAACCCCTTAGTTCCTGTGGCCTTAAGTCATCTTTGGGTTTCTTTTGTCATTAGATCATGTCCTGTCCTTTTTGGTAGTGTACTTATTGTTTCTATAGCCAACTTATCAATAAATTGTTACATTTATTCTCATACTCTTTTGTGTTGGCTTTTTATGTTACCTCCCCTGTACCCCTAGACCTTTGGGGTCGTAACACTAGTCTTAAAACTTTCCCTTTTGACAAAGCTTATAATTAGAGTGGCTTATGTTACCCTGAGCTACCTTTATAGTTATGCTTCTATAGGCTTAGGCTACTGGAGGACATCACGGTCTATTTTTCTCACTGCTGAGTTGTCCTACTTTTACCCCAGTTTTGCGTTGCTTGTCATTATTTCTGCTTTTAACTTTATGTCCTCTCTCTTTTTTTCTTCATAGTAGGTACATCTGGTCTGACGTTCTGTTAGCTGTGACATCATCCAGAGAAGACAGCTCACCCGCTATTACCATCTAATGTAGAACAGATTACTGGATCAATGTGTGCTTCTGTGCTTGTTTGTCTGTCTTGTTGTGTCTCTGTTCTGTCTTCTGTAACCCCAGTCGGTCGAGGCAGATGACCGTTCATACTGAGCCTGGTTCTGCTGGAGGTTTTTCCTTCCCGCTAATGGGTGGTTTTTCTTTCCACTGTCGCTTCATGCTTGCTCAGTATGAGGGATTGCAGCAAAGCCATGTACAATGCAGACGACTCTCCCTGTGGCTCTACGCTTCTCCAGGAGTGAATGCTGCTTGTCGGGACTTTGATGCAATCAACTGGTTTCCTTATATAGGAATTTTTTGACCAATCTGTATAATATGATTGATTTTGACTTTGTAAAGTACCTCGAGATGACATGTTAAATGAATTGGCGCTATATAAATAAAATTGAATTGAATTAAGACTCTTTAAATGTGTATATTCCATGTTATTCTTTCATCAAACCAAACCCCTAAAAATTTAAATTGTTTCACTCTTTCTATTTCTTGATTATATAATTTTAATTTAACATCATTAATTATCTTCCTTGAAAAGAACATTGTTTTAGTCTTATCCACTGAGAATTTAAATCCCCATTTTAATGACCATTCTTCAACTTGAAAAATAGCTTCTTGCATCTTTTTAGTAATAAACTCCAAATTCCTTCCTCTCTTCCACATAGCTCCATCATCAGCAAAAAGAAAAAAAAAACATTCCATTATATATATTTTGAAACACATCATCTATCATTATCGAAAATAATAAAGGACTTATTATACTTCCCTGTGCAGTACCATTTTCAACAATATATTTCTCAGAATGATAATTACCTATTTGAACTTGTATTTGTCTTTTAGTTAAATCTTTGATCCACCAATACATCCTACCTGTAATACCCATCTTTATCATTTTAATTAATAAACTTTCTTTCCACAACATATCACATGCATTTTCATTATCAAAAAACACTGCTACAATACTTTATTAATTTGAGCTTTTCTGATTTCTCCTTACCTCCTACCTCCTTAAACAACCAAGTTGTTTAAGGAGGTATTCCCTTTGATCAGTGGTCCTATTTTAGACATGATTAATCTATCCTTGGTAAATGGATATGTACCACAGGCTTTTAAAGTAGCTGTTATTAAACCTTTACTTAAGAAACCTTCTCTTGATCAAGATGAGTTAGTAAATTACAGACCTATATCTAATCTTCTTTTCTTATCTAAAATTCTTGAGAAAGTAGTTGCTAATCAACTATGTGAACATTTACAAAGCAATGACCTACTTGAGGAGTTTCAGTCAGGCTTCAGAGCTCATCATAGCACTGAAACAGCTCTGGTGAAGGTCACTAATGATATTCTCATGGCCTCAGATAATGGACTTGTGTCTATACTTGTCCTGTTAGATCTCAGTGCTGCATTTGACACAGTTGATCACAATATTCTCCTACAAAGACTTGAGCATACTGTAGGGATTAAGGGGAAAGCATTAGGCTGGTTTAAATCTTATCTGTCAGACAGATTCCAATTTGTTCATGTTAATAATAAATCTTCCTCAAACTCTAGGGTCACTTGTGGAGTACCACAGGGTTCAGTCCTTGGACCAATTCTCTTTACTATATATATGCTTCCGATTGGCAAAATTATCAGACAGCATGGGATTAATTTCCACTGTTATGCTGATGATACTCAGCTATATTTATCCATAAATCCTGATGAATCCAATCAATTACTTCGACTGCAGTCATGTCTTGATGACATCAAAAGCTGGATGACTTTAAATTTCCTGCATCTAAATTCTTACAAGACCAAAGTTGTAATCTTTGGGCCAGAGTCCTCAAAAAATAAACTTCTTAACCAATCACTTAATCTGGTTGGCATTAACTTGGCCTCTGGTAATAAAGTAAAAAACCTTGGTGTTATTTTTGACCAAGACATGTCATTTAAATCCCATAATAAACAGGTTTCCAGAGTTTCCTTTTTTTCACCTCCGGAATATTGCCAAAATTAGAAACATTCTGTCCAGGAGTGATGCTGAAAAACTGGTCCATGCATTTGTTACTTCAAGGCTGGACTATTGTAATTCTTTACTATCAGGAAGTCCACTAAATGCAGTTCAAAGCCTTCAGCTGATTCAAAATGCTGCAGCAAGAGTTCTGAAGAAAATCAACAAGAGGGATCATATTTCTCCAATTTTAGCTTCCTTTCATTGGCTTCCTGTTAAATCAAGAATAGAATTTAAAATTCTCCTTCTAACGTATAAAGCCCTTAATAATCAAGCTCCATCATATATCAGAGCTCTGATTACCCCGTATGTTCCTAACAGAGCTCTTCGCTCTCAGACTGCAGGTCTGCTGGTGGTTCCTAGAGTCTCTAAAAGTAGAATGGGAGGCAGATCCTTTAGCTATCAGGCTCCTCTCCTGTGGAACCAACTCCCAGTTTTGGTCCGTGAGGCAGACACCCCGTCTACTTTTAAGACTAATCTTAAAACTTTCCTTTGTGACAAAGCTTCTAGTCAGAGTGGCTCATGTTACCCTGAGCTATCTCTATAGTTGTGCTGTGATAGGCTTAGGCTGCTGGAGGACATCAGGGTCTATTTTTCTCACTCTACTGATTTCTACTGTTCTCCAGTCTACTGTTCTCTTGCATTACATTGAAATGACTGTTGTCATTTCAGCTTTTAACTTTTTGTTCTCTCTCTTTTTTCTTCATAGTAGGTACACCTGGTCTGACATTCTGTTGACTGTGAAATCATCCAGGGAGGACAGATCACCGACTATTACCATTGCAATCAACTGGTTTTCTTATATAGGAACATTTTTGACCAATCTGTATAATCTGACCCAATCTGTATAATATGATTGAACTTAACTTTGTAAAGTGCCTTGAGATGACATGTTTAATGAATTGGCGCTATATAAATAAAATTGAATTGAATTGAATCCCTCTTCAAGTTTCTGCTCTGCTTAGAAACAGCACGGGATATCACGTCACATCCTGTGATGTGCCCAAAAATGGGCAAAATGGCCGCCCTGTTCACAGCTCTGGATGGTGAGAGCTGTGAACAGATCATAAAATTCATAAATTCGTTAAAAATCAACGGTTTGCTCTAGAATTCTGAAAATATTCATGGATCTCAAAGAGTGCTTTATCTAACTATGTGATTTTTTAAATGCCTATTGAAAATAGCATTTCAGAGAGAAAAAATATTAAACTTTATAGTCTTGCACATGTGAATTTCAATGTCTTTTAAATAGGTCAAAATCGCCTGGATTTTTACCAAACTGAAGTCCACGTTTAGTCTGAATGTGCTTTACAAATAGTGGCCACTTTTATTGGGATTGAACAATATTTGTGGAAAATACATTTATTTTTGCATTTCACAAACTTTTAAAAATTCAGAGTGTGTGACTTTCAAAAACCTCAATACATGCAGTGAGAGAATTGTTACACCTTATTCAAGGAATACATCCTGAAAATCTGAGATCGTTACACCACAAAATTGATTTTTGGTAATTTTTTGAAGTTTTCAAGGTTTTTTTCACACTTTTGGAACTAGGCCCCGCCCACTTGTTTCAATCATTACAGTAAACTAAAGTATTAACTAAAGTATTAAATCATTATTTAATACTTTAGTTAAGGGCTATGACTTGAAGGGGATGAAGAAGGTTTTGTAAAAATCCAATCAGCCATTCTTGCGTAGTAGATTTCTTGACATCACAGCGCCCCCTAATGATAGACGATCCTCAAACGCGGGTCACATGTGCAAAATCTTATTTGGACTATGGGTTATGAAGGACACGTTAAAATCTGTTATGGTTTTAGAATAATCAGCAATTACATTTAGAGATAGCTAGCTAACAATCACTTATTTTAACGTTACTTTTCGAAAAAGTCGAACTTCTAAAATCCGCGTAAACTTTTTTTATTTGTCCATTACATGGTTATATATGGAGTTTTGCGCGGATTGCACAAAAAATTTAGGAGTTTAACAAGAAAGGTTTAACCTTTGTAGCCATGTAGTGCGAAAACTAGCTGGGAAACGAAGGATGTACCAATTCCCTTTTTTTGTAGAATCATCCAATAAACAAAGTGATGTGAAGTTTTTGAGTGTGGGACCAGTAGTTTGGTGGTTATGGGCCGAAACGCATTGTCCTTTGTTATAGCGCCCCCTAGTTGTTGAGGGGTCTGAATTTCTGGGTTTGAGTAGCGGTGCACGTTCTGTACTTAGATACCTGATTCAATAGGTTCGTTACAAATCCGCATGGGCCGCACAACGCGTTTTAGCGGAGAATAATAACCCGTAATAATAATAAATAATTTAAAAACACACGAAAAACTATAGGGTTCTCTGCACTGCGGGCTTGGAACCCTAATGAGTACCAATTGTATACTGTTTCAAACAGTACAAAGTGAATAAAATGTTCAAATGTACATTTGTTTATCTGTAATTGCACATAAATGACTAATTATCTCTAATGTTTACTGATTAGCTGCACTTGAAATAAAATGACAACTGAATAAGATGATTTTGAGTATTTTTATTTTATTAATGCTAAAAGAGATGACTTTACATCAAAATGTGTGAAATGTTAATTGTAAGTCCAAACTCACAAAGCACTGACAGTAAACAGGGTTTACGTAGCTGTCAGTTTACCCATTAGATGGGTCACTAATGGGTCACCGCCCCCGCCCCCCCCCCCCCCCCCCCCGACACATTTGGCAGGAGCCGCCACTGCTGTGGGACATATGAAGAAAATAAAAGACCTTGTGAAGATGCTGCTGAGGCTGGTAGAGAGTCATGATCTATATGTTTTATTCAGTATATGTATAGAAGACGTTTTTTTCTTCAATATTAATGTGATTTAGTAAATGTTCATTTGCAGGTTCAGTACTGGTTCATTTAGCTTTGTGTTTGTTTGCTACACGGACAGCTCTCAGAAAGAAGCTGTCCCTGAGTCTATTTGTCCTGGTTTTGTGTGACCTGTTACCATTGCCCCGACGGTGACGGGTCACACAGGTGGTTGCTGTGGTGGGAGGAGTCATTGATAATATTTCCAGCTCTGCTGAGGTAGCGAGAGTTGGCAATGTCCTCAGAATGGGCAGAGAGCACCCAGTGATCTTCTTGGCTGTGTTGATGACCCTCTGCAACGTTTTCCAGTCTGCTGCTGAGCAGCCCACGTACAGAGAGGAAAAAGCTTTTAGTCCAGGAGGAACAGGGGACAGTTTGTAGAAACCCTCCTTTTAGGACATAATGACCATTAATAACTTGGAGAAAAACAGAGGAAGTCTGAGAACAACATCCCAACGGTGGAGCACGGGGTGGCAGCATCATGTCAGGGTCTATGGCTGCAGGAGGCACTGCTACGCTTCACAGATTAGACAGAATCATGAGTAAAGTATGTGGAGATATTGGCATCTCCACACATGTTTGTGTTTGGGTGTCTTTTCACCTCCAGGGTGGAGAACATGAACGATGCTGGAATAACTGGACCTGTGAGATCCACATTCATCTATCAATGTTTCTATAAAGTTAACTTTAGACTTACATGTTATGCTGAACCTGAAGGCTTGGACTCAGATTAGTCCTCCAGAGGGACAATGTCCCTCAGCAAGACACCCAGTTAGTTACCAAGTGGCTGAAGGAGGACAACATCCATGTTCTGTAGTTTCCATCGTCAGGGTGAGTGTGAATGTAGTGATCTACAGACCAGACCCAGTTACACGGTTCTGGCAGGAGGAATGGGCCAATTTTCTAGCAAACTTATGAGAAGCTTGTGGAAGGAAACGCAAAACATTTGATCTGAGTCAAAAGGTCTGAAGGGAAGTTCTACCAAATAATGAGGAAAAGTTTAAAAAATGTTCTGTCGCGTAGTGCGACCCATGTTTGGAGTCCTCGACGCGGATGACCCGGGTTTCAATCCGACCCACGGTCCTCTGCTGCATGTCTCTCCCCTTCTTCCACCCCTTTCCTGTCAGTCTACTGTCAATAAAAAGTGAGCCACTAGAAGCTGCAAAAAAATCAAAAAACATAAAAAAAAAGTTCTGTCTTTAATCTGGTATTTAGCAAATAGAAATAATTTCTGTAATTCTGTCCTTAAACAGGAGGTTTATTCTGATGTAATGTCATGTTGTGAAGAAACAATGATTGTGTCTTTTTATCCCATCTGTAAATATCTGGTTTAACTGGATATTCAAGCTTGGAGTTGATTGTTGCTACTGGAGGGAATTGCATAAATTTGAGCAGCTATTATAAATGCTATAAATATGCAGCAAATGTTTTTATTCAGGCTTTATGTTAACCATACATGGGCAATTTTTATGATGTTTGATGTAATGGCAACACTTTGTATCATCTTTTAATGACTTTCTTTGTTCGATGCTTAAAAGAAAATAAAGATTCATATTATCTGAAGTTTGTTATGCTGTCAAAGTTAATTAAAGATGCATTCACAGCAGAATGTTACAGGACTTTGTTCGATTGGGCTTTAAAGTGCAGCTAAAATGTACATTTGAAAGTGAACTGAGTCGGCTGGACGACACCAGACTCTGGGACGCTAACATGTAACGCTGTCCAGTCTGAGCAGAGGAGAGGCAGCCAGCAGTCAGTGTGTTACCCTGAATATAAGACGACAACGTGCCACAGAGCGAGGTGCTCAACGGTTTCAGGTCATTTTTACTCTCTGTCCACAGGTTAAAAACCTGAAAGTAAATAAATAACATTAGTTAAGCACATTTGGTTCATTTATAGGTTCTTATGTCTCAAAAAAGCTGTTTTATTTGGCAAGTTTTGTTTAGCGCTAATCATGTTAGGAGGCCTTTAGTCCTCGACGCGGTCGGCCCAGGATCGACTCCGACCCGCGGCGCTTTGCCGCATGTCTCCCCCCTCTTCCTGTCAGCTCACTGTCAATAAAACGCGTGCCTCTAGAGCCGCAAACACATTTTTTTTCCTGCGTCGCTCTCACAGCGTCACGGGTTGGCTTCGGTGTGAGTGGTTGAAATAGCACGTCGATAAAGATGACAGACAAGTGGCTTATCCAATCATATGCAAGGATTTTTGATAAGCCCCAGCCTTCAATAAAGGAAATTCGTATGGAGAGGTCCCAGATGGATGTGAGTGGAGCTAGGCGGAGTGACATACATCTGGCGGAGTCAGGTTATTGGTTAGCACTATTGCCCAACAGCTAGAAGGTTTTGAAGGTTTTCCTACAACACCTACTGGTTCCTAATGTCTTAATGTGCCAAATAAAATCAAAATTTTGAATTTTCTTTAATTGAATATAAACAAAACTGAAGTACTAATCTTTGGACCAATAGAGGAGAGATCCAGAGTTAGCTCACAGCTTCAGCTGCTTCAGCTAGGAACCACTGATCAGGCCTGAAACCTGGGAGTAGTGATGGACTCACACCTGAACCTCCATCTAAAGACAAAGTGGACCTTCTAGAACCTGGAGAACATTTCCAGGATTAAAGGACTGATGTCTCAGCAGGATCTGGAGAAACTAATCCATGATTATCTTTAGTAGAACTGATCACTGCAACAGTGTTTTCACAGGTCTGCCTAAAAAGTGGATCAGAACGATGCAGCTGATCCAGAACCTGCTGCCCGCGTCCTCACTAAGACTAAGAACGTAGAGAACATGGACCCGGTTCTGAAGTCCTCACTAAGACTAAGAACGTAGAGAACATGGAGCCGGTTCTGAAGTCCTCACTAAGACTAAGAATGTAGAGAACATGGACCCGGTTCTGAAGTCCTCACTAAGACTAAGAAAGTAGAGCACATGGACCCGGTTCTGAAGTCCTCACTAAGACTAAGAACGTAGAGAACATGGACCCGGTTCTGAAGTCCTCACTAAGACTAAGAACGTAGAGAACAGGGACCCGGTTCTGAAGTCCTTCCACTAAGACTAAGAACGTAGAGAACATGGACCCGGTTCTGAAGTCCTTCCACTGGATCTCAGAGAATAGATTTTAAAATCCTTCTGTTAGTCTATAAATCCCTGAATTAGCACCTAAATACATCACAGACTTGTTATCAGGGCATCAACCCTCCAGACCACTCAGGTCTTCTGGCTCCAGCCTGCTCTGCAGAACCAGAACCAGAACCAGACATGGAGAAGCAGCATTTAGTTCCTATGCTCCACTGATCTGGAACAAACTCCCAGAAAACTGTAAAAGTGCTGAAAGTCTGAGTTCCTTTAAATTAAGGTTAAAAACTTTGTTTAGAGTTGTAGAGTTTGTACCTGTAATACTTTATCAGCTGGTTCTGCTGTTCTTTATATCTCTCTGCAGGTGGAGAAGCAGACTCAGAGGATTTTATATCGCTCTCTCCCTTTCCTCTCCTCTTTCTCTTTCACATTTTCTCCTTTTAGCATTTTGTCTGTTTCTCTCCTTTTTTCCTCTTTTACCTGTTTCTGTTTCCATTGAACATTAAATAGTCCCGGCATAAAATCTAATAAAGCTTCTTGCAGATATAAATCAAGCTCTATGGTGAAAGCAGTAAGAATCTACTGGTGAAAGTAAAACCTGTTGGACTCGTTTTGGTATCAAGACAATTATTCCTAATGCTACACTGCCAGTCAGAACACGTGTAAAAAAGTAACTCTGGCTTTTACTCAAACCTTGATGATCATATTTTATCATGTGTTCTGGAGGTGTTACCTTGGTGGCCAGCAGTCTGGTCAAGTAGATCTCAGAGACCATCTTGCTGCCCCGGTCTCCTTCTCTCTGGTCGCTGTGCTCGTGATTCTTCACCAGGTGCCACAGTTTAGTTCCTGCAAACAGGCAACGATGGAGCTTCATCCGAGGCAAAGCAAAGTCTACTGAGTGGACCTGAAAAGTCCAGAAGCCCTTAGAAAGATTCAAGTCTACTCCATAACATCTGGTTCTCCGGTGAGGAACAAAGTGAACCACTAGGACCAAAACTTTTAGGTTTTAAATATTAAAAATGCATATATTTTGTCCAACAAAGTGATGCCATGCTCCTGTTGTGGTGGTACCTGTCTCCTGGTCTGGGGTTATCATTGGAGCTCTGGATCTCAGGCTGTCGGGACTGCTGGACGTCCGCAGTAAGGACTCTGATGGCATAAACAACCAGAATTATGGTGTACATGTACTGGCAAACACATTCAAACACCAACATAAACTCAAGTTTTACTTTGAATTCAGCATAACATTTTATTTTTTTCAGTGTCTACAACATGCTTATTTTTTACCCACAGCAAACTGGTTTCAATGCTCGAATCAGGTAGAAACAGATTCTGGATCTTTGTTGGTCCAAAACCTCAGTTTGGCAAAATGTTTGGTAGTTCTTAGGCAAATATAAAGCAGGCTCTTTAAAGGAGACACCTGCCATGTGTCTGTAGTAGGGTGAGCAGACGCTTTGGATGAGTTGTCGGCAGAAAAAACTGTCCCAGGAAATCTCCCCGATATCAGCGTTTTATGATTGAGCAATTAAGTGTCCTGGTCGCGCTGCTGTTAGCGTTACCGACAGTGTAGTAGAAGAAGAGCTGCGCGTACCGCCCCCCCCCCCCCCCCCACCCCACCCCCCACCCAAATATTAAATACTTTTATTGGTGGACAAGAGATTTGACCAAACACTCTACTATTTTGGGGTTGTGTTGAAAACTTTTATCCACTATGTATGTTGTGCTGTAAACCTTTATCTACAGGTTAAAGTGTAGAAATAGAAATTGCACACAGAGAAAGACAAAGCGGGCACGACTACAATGCTCACAGTAAGAGACTGCGGACGTTAGCATGCTATCATTAGCATGCTAACACTAGCATGCTAACTGTTGAATACCATGATGCACAATGACATCAAATAACTTTGCTAATGTTTTCCGTCTAAATATCACATTATGGGCATTCCTTTCACAGGAACCGCTCTCTACTATCCAATCTTCACCGCTGGCAGTGCTAGTCGCTAGGGTTGCCCACCGCCCTGTGTTAGCCGGGACGTCACATAGTCTGACTGCAGCCTGCTTATTTATGAACTCTTTGCCTTACTTAGCTAGACCTAAATAAGGAATTAGCATCGAAGCAGAAAGCATGGTGCGGCTTTCAGCTTTACAAAGTCTGCTTATTTTAAGTGAATTTGGCTTAAATTAAGCGTACTTAAAAAGCTACTTTAAGTTCTCTTTAAAGTAGCTTGTAAATTTCGTGAGTTGCGGTTTTAAGGGCTTGTTTTTGGATGTGAAGTTGCTTAATTGGGCTGGTCTTTTTTCCAACAGAACCTCTTTTCCTGATTATCGGGCCGTGCAACAAGAATTAACTAATGCTGGATAATAATGTGTGCGTTAAAGGGTGATGCATTTTAGTAAAATTATATTCAATTTATTGTAATTTCTCTGAGTTTCTTTAAGGCAAAAGGGAGACCAGACCGATCTCTGGCCTTCATAATAACACTAATGATAAAATACTTCAAGTAATTTACTTTATCTGTGGGAGTAGTGGTCTAGTGAGTCTTCAGAGAGAACCCAAAGGTCGCTGGTTTGACACTCAATCTGCCTCTCTGGGTCCCTGAGCAAGAACCAAATAGCTCTCTGGCGGCACTCGGTGTGACGGCACGCTACTCCCTGAGGAAAGCGTTTAACACAGAGACAAGTTTTCCCTCTGTGGGACTAGAAATGGAAATATATTATTTTTATTGTTTGCTTTATTTTTGTCCTTTAGGGCTAAAAACTAACAATGGTAATTTCAGGAAATGTGTCAGGAAGAGATGCGCTAGGATTTTGAGGACCTATAAAAAGCTTAATAGCTTCTCTGCTCCTGATTCTATCCCTATCTTTGATGTGTTTCTGTTCAAAGATGGCCTCCAAACCTGTGGGTACCCAAAATGGGCTTTTGTCAAATCAGCAAGAAAATCCAAAAGACCCGCTGCAGAACATAATGGTGAGAAGAATAAACGCAAAAACATCGTCATCCCATATGTTGCTGGAGTCTCTGAAAAACTCAAGAGGATTTTCTCCAAACACAAAATCCCAGAACATTTCAAAGCAAACAGGACCCTCAGACAGAGGCTGGTGCATCCTGAGGACAAAACCCCCAAAGCTAAGATGAGCGGAGTGGTGTATGCAGTTCAGTGCAGTGAGGAATGTTCTGATCTTTATATTGGAGAAACCAAACAGCCTCTCCACAGACGCATGGCTCAACACAGGAGAGCTACCTCCTCAGGTCAAGACTCTGCTGTCCACCTACACCTTAAGGACAAAGGACACTCTTTGAGGACCAGAATGTTCACATTTTGGACAAAGACAGATGGTTTGAAAGGGATGTGAAGGAAGCCATCTACGTTAAGAGAGAAAGACCAACCTTAAACAGAGGAGGAGGCCTTAGGTTCCAACTCTCAAAAAGTTACAACACAGCTATAGGATTAATTCCAGCCAATCATCAGCTTAACTCTCACCCTCATACAGGTGATCAAAACATTGTTCCTTTAAGCCAAGCCAATAACAACCCTGACAACTCCTCGTTACAGAGGAGTGGACCATTTTCGGTCCAATCTGCTGGCTTAATGGCTTTAACGACCGCCCATTACTAAGGGGTGGACCTGTTTCTGTTGAATCTGCATGTTATCTAAGCCATTACAGGCCTTTGTTAGGCATTAGTATAAAGCTTGGTACTCCACATTACTCCAGACTTTTTGAATTGAGAAAGCTTCCTGGAGAGGCGGCAAAACGTCTTCAACTACGAAAATAAGTCCAGTTGCTTTGTTTTTTACCTTTTTTTTGGATTCTGCTTGGAAGGCACTTTAATATGCATTGAAAGTATTTTTGGAAAAGAGTATGAAAAATGTCTCATTGTTATATTTGTGCTAAAGCTAAGCTAGCTGACTGTGAAATGTACCTGTGATATTCTGATATGGATATTGGTCAGTGATTAGTTTTTTTGTATATTTCAGTTACAAAATTAAGAAAATTGAACCGGATTTGTGAATTCAATTCAATTTATTTATATAGCGCCAAATCATGAAACATGTCATCTCAAGGCACTTTACAAAATCAAGTTCAATCATATTATACAGATTGGGTCAGATTATACAGATTGGTCAAAAATGTTCCTATATAAGGAAACCAGTTGATTGCATCAAAGTCCCGACAAGCAGCATTCACTCCTGGAGAAGCGTAGAGCCACAGGAAGAGTCATCTGCATTGTACATGGCTTTGCTGCAATCCCTCATACTGAGCAAGCATGAAGCGACAGTGGGAAGAAAAACCACCCATTAACGGGAAAAAAAACCTCCGGCAGAACCGGGCTCAGTATGAACGGTCATCTGCCTCGACCGACTGGGGTTACAGAAGACAGAACAGAGACACAATAAGAGAAACAAAAAAGCACAGAAGCACACATTGATCTAGTAATCTGTTCTACATTAGATGGTAGTAACGGGTGAGCCGTCTTCTCTGGATGATGTCACAGTTAACAGAACGCCAGACCAGGTGTACCTACTATGAAGAAAAAGAGAGAGAGCAAAAAGTTAAAAGCTGAAATGACGACAGTCATTTCAATGTAATACAATGCAAAACTGGAGAACAGTAGACTGAAGAACAGTAGAAATCAGTAGAGTGAGAAAAGTAGACCCTGATGTCCTCCAGCAGCCTAAGCCTATAGCAGCATAACTATAGAGATAGCTCAGGGTAACATGAGCCACTCTGACTAGAAGCTTTGTCAGAAAGGAAAGTTTTAAGATTAGTCTTAAAAGTAGACGGGGTGTCTGCCTCACAGACCAAAACTGGGAGTTGGTTCCACAGGAGAGGAGCCTGATAGCTAAAGGATCTGCCTCCCATTCTACTTTTAGAGACTCTAGGAACCACCAGCAGACCTGCAGTCTGAGAGCGAAGTGCTCTGTTAGGAACATACGGGGTAATCAGAGCTCTGATATATGATGGAGCTTGATTATTAAGGGCTTTATACGTTAGAAGGAGAATTTTAAATTCTATTCTTGATTTAACAGGAAGCCAATGAAGGGAAGCTAAAATTGGAGAAATATGATCCCTCTTGTTGATTTTCATCAGAACTCTTGCTGCAGCATTTTGGATCAGCTGAAGGCTTTGAACTGCATTTTGTGGACTTCCTGATAGTAAAGAATTACAATAGTCCAGCCTTGAAGTAACAAATGCATGGACTAGTTTTTCAGCATCACTCCTGGACAGAATGTTTCTAATTTTGGCGATATTCCGGAGGTGAAAAAAGGAAACTCTGGAAACCTGTTTAATATGGGATTTAAATGACATGTCTTGGTCAAAAACAACACCAAGATTTTTTACTTTATTACCAGAGGCCAAGTTAATGCCACCCAGATTAAGTGATTGGTTAAGAACTTTATTTTTTGAGGACTCTGGCCCAAAGATTACAACTTCTGTCTTGTCAGAATTTAAATGCAGGAAATTTAAAGTCATCCAGCTTTTGATGTCATCAAGACATGACTGCAGTCGAAGTAACTGATTGGATTCATCAGGATTTATGGATAAATATAGCTGAGTGTCATTAGCATAACAGTGGAAATTAATCCCATGCTGTCTGATAATTTAGCCAATCAGAAGCATATATATAGATAGTAAATAGAATTGGTCCAAGGACTGAACCCTGTGGTACTCCACAAGTGACCCTAGAGTTTGAGGAAGATTTATTATTAACATGAACAAACTGGAATCTGTCCGACAGATAAGATTTAAACCAGCCTAATGCTTTCCCCTTAATCCTTACAGTATGCTCAAGTCTTTGTAGGAGAATATTGTGATCAACTGTATCAAATGCAGCACTGAGATCTAACAGGACAAGTACAGACACAAGTCCATTATCTGAGGCCATGAGAATATCATTGGTGACCTTGAATAAAGGTTCTTCTGAGAACACAAGAAAAGAAAGCTTTGTGCGTGTAACTTTTTTCTTTCATTTTGTTCGCTGGCTGTCTAGCAGCACATGGTCACGTGGTGTGAGGACAGCACAGTAAAAAGACAAATACTCGGCGGGCTCAAGCATACAGAGCAACATTAATCAACATGAGTCTTCGCTCAGGAAAAAATTACCTGAAAGACTACGCTGCTGAACAGCTAGAAGAAGCGACCGGTGGTGATCAACAGCCAGAAGATGCCACTTCAGAAGCTACAACGCAGCAACCGTCTCAACCATCGGACACCATGTCACAGGTCTCCAGAGCACCCACAAGAAGGTCTCAACGGACATCCTCATCTTCAACGGGTTCCTCTGCAGCAAGGGCCTACGCCAAAGCTCAAGCAGCGAGAGCTCAACTGGCCTTTGCCAAAAAGGAAGCCAGCATGATGAAACAAAGAGCTGAACTGGATGCACATCTGCATATCCTTCAGTGCGAAAAAGCAATAGCAGCAGCCGAAGCAGAGGCCACGGCTTATGAAGAAACAGAGATTGAAAGCGGGGAGCTCCACAAAGGACTTTGTGTGGAAGCTGAACCCTTTAGCAATGTGCAGCGTACCAGTGAGTATGTTAAACAACAATGTGACTTATTCTTTCCAGGCAACCAGCACAAGGCGGTACCCCCTCCTGATAGAAATGTCGCTGCAATTAATGTGCAAGACATTGCACAGGTAACCAATCCTGTTACAAACAACACTCAAACAAACCCACCATCAGGACACAGACTAATAAAGCAGGAGCCATTAGTGAATATCTGTAGCACAAACAATGCTCAGGATTTTGCGAAGTACCTCATCCGCAAATAGCTGGTAAGCACAGGGCTCATGCATTTCTACGATAAACCCGAAAACTATTGGGCATGGAAAACCTCATTTATGGATGCAACCAAAGAACTAAATCTGTCTCCCAGGTAGGAATTAGACTTGTTAGTAAAGTATTTGGGTCCAAAATCATCTGAACAAGCTAAACGGATTCGCGATGTACACATCCTTAATCCAGCTGCAGGTTCTTTGATGGTCTGGCAACGCCTTGAAGAGTGCTACGGTTCACCTGAGGTTATTGAGGACGCACTCTTAAAAAAAGTAGAGGACTTCCCAAAGCTAACAAATAAAGACAATGTTAAACTACAAGAGCTTAATTTACAAGAAAGATGGACTGTAGGAACGCAGTACAAAGAGATTAATCGAGTGTCGTTTCCCCCTTTCTCAGTTTTTACACAATTTGTTCAGCATCAGGCGAAAATGAGAAACGACCCCAGCTTTATGTACAGTCCAAACAGCCAGGTCCCATCTCATGCAGAAAAACTGAGACCATATAGCCGCAAAACTACTGTGTCAGCTCATAAAACTGATATCACAACAGAGCCTAATCAAAGTAGTCCAAAACAACCGGATCGACAGTGTCCGATCCACAAAAAACCACACCCACTTAAAAAGTGTAAACTTTTCAGAGAAAAACCTATTGAGGAAAGGCAGGCATATCTGAAAGAGCACCACATCTGCTACAGGTGCTGTGGGTCAGTCAGACATATTGCAAAAGACTGCAAAGCAACATTTAGGTGCACAGAGTGCGGAAGCTCGAAACACTTATCTGCAATGCACCCAAGTCGTCCCCCTGCTCCAGAGAGCGCTGCACGGGAGAATAGTGTACATGGAGAGCAAAATGAGAGTTTACCTTCAGGCACTCTTTCAGTTGTTTCAAAGTGCACAAAAATATGTGGCCAAAGTGACTGCCTCCGTTCGTGTTCTAAGATATGTTTAGTTAAAGCATACCCTGCTGGGCAGAAAGAGAAGGCCATTAAAATGTACGCTGTGATAGATGAACAGTCCAACAGGTCACTAGCTAAATCAGAGTTTTGGAACCTTTTCGATATCAGGGCCAGACCTGCGCCTTACACAATAAAGACTTGCGCTGGAAATGTACAGGTATCTGGAAGGAGAGCTGTAAACTTCTCCCTTGAGTCTGTGGATGGAAAGGTTAACATCCAGCTACCACCATTAATAGAATGTGACTCTGTTCCAGAGGACAGAACTGAGATACCTTCTCTTGAGATCGCGCAGCATCACCCACATCTTCTCCCAGTTGCGGATAAAATCCAACCTGTTGACCACTAGGCTCCCATCTTTTTACTCCTGGGTAGGGACATTCTCAGGGTCCATAAAGTACGTGAGCAAATCAACGGGCCCAATAATGCTCCTTATGCTCAAAGACTAAACTTAGGATGGGTTATTGTGGGGGAGGTGTAATTAGGAAAAACGCAGTCAGAAGTCAACGTTTACAAAACACACACCTTAGATAATGGTCGTGCGTCCTACTTTCAGCCTTGCCTGAACATAATTGATGTTAAAGAGAATTATGGGGTTGTGTTAGCCGCTGTCTGTGACACAGATGATTTAGGACAGACTGTGTGTTAGGTCTGAGTGTGATGATACACAAGCTATGTTGATCGAAGACAAAGCTTTCCTAACGATGATGGACAAGGAGGTCTACCAAAACGAAGAGAACAGTTGGGTCGCACCTTATCCTTTCGTTCTGAGAGGAGAAAACTCCCAAATGATAGAAAACAAGCTGTAAAACATCTCTCCTCACTGAAAAAGACATTGATAAAGAAACCAGAGAAGAAGGCCTACTATGTCCAGTTTATGCAGAAAATGTTGGACAACGGCCAAGCTGAACTAGCTCCACCTGTCACAATAGATAAAGAACTATGGTATCTGCCCACATTTGGCGTATACCATCCTCAGAAGCCAGAACAAATCCGGGTAGTGTTTGACTCGAGTGCAGAGTGTGACAGGGTGTCCCTTAACCAAGTGCTTCTTAGTGGACCCGATTTAAACAACTCTCTGTTAGGAGTGCTGCTACGGTTTCGTAAAGAACCAATAGCCCTGACAGCCGATGTGGAGCAAATGTTTTACTGCTTTGTTGTTCGAGAAGACCACAGAGATTATTTGCGCTATTTGTGGTTTGAGGACAATGACATTACAAAAAACATAGTCGAGTTCCGAATGAAAGTTCACGTATTTGGAAACAGCCCGTCTCCTGCTGTTGCGATTTACTGCATGAGACGAGCAGCACAACAGTGTGAACGAGAACATGGCTCTGATGCCCGTCAGTTTGTTGAGCGTCAGTTTTATGTCGATGACGGTCTCACGTCGGTTGCCACGCCACAAGATGCAATCGACCTACTTAAGAGAACTCAAAACATGTTGGCGGAGTCAAACCTACGCCTTCACAAAATAGCGTCAAACTGCAATCAAGTCATGGAAGCCTTCCCTTCTGAGGATCGTGCAAAGGACTTGAAACATTTAGATCTAGGAGTAGATCCCCTCCCAGTTCAGAGAACCTTAGGACTCTGCTGGAACCTACGATAGCTTCACTTACCGTGTTTTAGCTGAGACCAAACCATTCACACATAGGGGACTACTGTCAGTGGTAAATAGCCTCTATAGGCCCGTTTACACTACACCTAAAAACCGAGCCATGCCGAGACCGGTCCGAGCTTGGTCCAGTTAACTGAGATAAATGCAGCCGTTTACACACAAGAGTTATCTCGGTTATTTGTTCCTTGGTTGCTCCTCGCCCCCTAGTGGCGATCTGCGGTACTACCGCTCTTTGGGATTGAAGGCGGGACCGAGCAAATCAAAATGGCGGCACCCGTAATATTCAGGATGTTATTGTTAGACATAGAGTCGGCTTTTGGGACGTGGATAAGACAAATGAACGTCTAATAAGGATTTACAGACGCAGGAAACAACAACAGACGCTGAGGTTCATAAGCAGAGTCATCTCTGGAAACTGTGTGGCACGGTAAGGAAGCTAGTATTATTATGAATGTCTGAAATTTGTCTGAATGGAGTGTGAATCTGGACGTGCAGCCAGACACGCCGGAAAACCGAGAAGGGTATAACTGCAGAGCGTAAGAACGCCCCCACTGTGGGAACGCCCCCACTGTCGGAACGCCCCCACTGTCGGAACGCCCACACGCCAACGCTGATTGGTTCGTTGATTTGCCCACTTCAATACATATGTTTTTTCCCCCTCCATCTCCTTCATTCAGCGGGACGGACGAAAAATGTCCGTCCCGCTGAAAAAATCCGTCCCGACGAAAAAAATCCCTATCGCAGGGTATTAGTTTTACCTAGGGACCACATGTGATTTGTAATAATAACGGCGTTGTATGCAGACAGATATTAACCGGCTCGCGGTGTCAGGAGAAAGCAACAGCGCGAGGACTATTATGACTATTATAAGTAGTAGCCGATAGAATTCTGTCCTGTCGGGATAAGGGCTTCTACTGGAGAAACACCCCAAATATGCGACTGCACGTTCAAAAATAAAGCTAAAAAAAAAACAACTCACGAAATTTACCAGCGACTGTAGAAAAAAATAGAAAGCATACAGAGGCAGAGTTGACAGCGCTGCTTCTGTCACACAGCTGCAGCGCAGCGTATTAATTACATGTAATCCCAGGTAAAAACCAGATCCGTGCGAGTAGGCGATTGGACATTTTGCTGCATGGAGCCAGGCAAAGTTGGAAAAAAAAAATCCGCTTCCTAGCATAAAGCCTGAAAAAGAAGGACAAATATGCGTGTGGGGCATTCAAAATCCGGACTGTCACCTGCCTTTCAACGGACGAAAGCTTCGGATGCTTTTGTGTAACTCTGCAATATTTTTCAATGTATGGTTTGTTTAATAAAAAACAAGTGTCCTAGTGTCCTTTTATTTGCGCACCCATAAGCGGAGCAAAAATCGGGCATCCTCGGACGGAGCTCCGGAAGTTTGCTTACTTTCAATACAAATTCGAAATAATTTATTAAGTTAGACAATCATTTAATTCAATCAATTGGTCCTATGTAGCCCCTAAAGGGGTGACGTTTTCAGTCAGTTGATTTATCTGGAAAACGGGTGAGAATTCACCGGATTCAGAGTCTGAAAACATAAAGTACATTTTCCTGAATTGACTTGTATTGTGTCTGACTGCACCTTGGTCTGACCTAAGATGGCCGCTCTGTCGGAACGCCCCCAGTCGGAACGCCCCCACAGCTCTGCAGTTACTCCTTACTGGGAAAACCCGCTGACAGTCAGCTGACTGTAAGGGGATGACGCGGTCTGCTCATGCGCTCCTCGTTATCAGGGAACCGGGCTAAAAAAAAACAGTCCGAGACCTGGTGGGGAACTGGTCTGCAGTTAGCGCGGTCCGGTTATCGTTAGCGCGGTCTGGTTCAGTCTGCTGACCGTTTACACACAAGAGTTATCTCGGTTACCGAGCTCGGACTAGTCTCGGCTCGGTTAAAAAAGTGTAGTGTAAACGGGCCTATTGAGCCCTTGGGCCTGGTTGCCCCTGTCATAATGCAGGGCAAAGCATTGCTGAGGGAGCTGTCATCTGAAGTTAGGGACTGGGACGAACCGCTAAACCCCAAATAACATGAAATGTGGGACGCGTGGAAAAACTCATTGCAAGCCCTTGAAAATCTCCAAATACCAAGGTGGTACAGCTCAGGTACTTTAAGCACAGCTAAGGTAAAAGAGCTTTGCGTTTTCTCTGATGCCTCTACAGTGGCTATAGGAGCAGTAGCTTATCTGCGAACAGCTAGTGATGAAGGAAAGTGCCATGTCGGGTATGTAATGGGAAAGTCTAAACTTGCACCCCGTCCCGCACACACAGTACCGCGTCTTGAACTTTGTGCTGCTGTGCTTGCAGTGGAAATGTTTGAGCTCATTAGGGAAGAGCTAGACATCAAAGTAGACTGTGTGTAGTTTTACACAGACAGCAAGATTGTGTTAGGATATATACACAATACTTCCAAACGATTCTACACGTACGTTGCCAACAGGGTTACACGTATTAGAGCATCCACGCAACCAAACCAATGGCATTACGTACCAACCGAGTTGAATCCAGCTGACCAAGCCACTAGGTTTATCCCAGCAGCTGACCTGCAGAACACTTCCTGGTTCTCAGGTCCACCCTTTTTGTATCATGACACAAACACAGAATCACCCAACATCGGTCCTTTCACCCTCATTGAACCTGAGAAAGACAAAGAAATACGTGCAGAAGTGAAAGAGCTAAGAACTGCAATTTTAGAGTCACATCTAGGCTCTCAGCGTTTTGAGAGGTTCTCCAGCTGGACTACACTGCGCAGAGTATTAGCCAGACTCATTCATACAGACTCATCTTTTAAACAAAAGACAAGTGGAGGGAACAGTTTCAGGGAGACTCCAAGCATCCAAGAACTCACACAAGCCAAAGTCGTTATCATACGAGCTGTCCAGCAACATGCCTATGAAGAGACAATTAGAAACCTTACAGAAGATAAACAGACAAATGTGAAACTTGACACACTTAGAAAGCTCAACCCTTTAGTTGACAAAGACAACCTCTTGCGAGTAGGGGGACGTCTCTCCGCAGCTGATCTCACTGAGAACGAAAGGCACCCTCTTATTACCCCGTCCTCCAGTCATATCGCCACACTACTAGTAAGACACTTTCACAAACAGGTGTCTCATCAGGGGAGACACATAACTGAGGGAGCTATCCCAGGTGCTGGGTTCTGGATTGTTGGAGCGAAACGCCTTGTATCTTCTGTCATTCATATGTGTGTTACATGTCGAAAGTTGCGAGGCAAAATGCAGGTTCAGAAAATGGCAGATTTGCCCACTGACCGACTCGTTCCTGAACCACCTTTTACCTCTGTCGGATTAGATGTGTTTGGACCATGGACAATTGTGACTCGTTGGACAAGAGGTGATTGCTCTCAAAGTAAACCTTGGGCTGTGTTGTTCACGTGCATGTCAACCAGAGCCGTGCACATTGAGCTGATAGAGTGCATTTGTAAGACCGATAGTCTTATAAATGCACTGAGAAGATTCTTCGCCATTCGTGGTCCAGCCAAGATGCTACGCTCGGACAGAGGCACGGACTTTACAGGAGTTTGTAAAGAGCTGGACCTTGAGAAAGAGAACTCAGCTGTAGGGAAGTACCTGCAAGAAAGAGGTTGCAGTTGGATTTTCAACCCACCCCATGCATCGCATATGGGAGGTTCATGGGAGCGCCTCATAGGAGTTGCCAGGCACATTCTGGACGCAATGCTGTCACAAACTGAATCAACACGTTTCACTCATGAAGTCTTGAGCATCTTCATGGCTGAGGTGATGGCAATTATTAACAGAAGGCTACTGGTTCCCATCTCCACAGACCCTGATTGTCCTGTAGTACTCACCCCAGCAATGTTAATTACACAGAAGGTGAGTGCTGTTTCTGCTCCATCTGGGAACTTTTCCACAGTGTAGAGGCATTCGTTCAAGCACAGCAGCCAATCACTGGTCAACTGAACGGATATAGATGAATGCTAGTGAAGATTCTCAGTCATCCAGGTCATGGTCATTCCAAAAAAAGTAAAAAACAAAGCAACTGGACTTGTTTTCTGTAGTTTGAAGACGTTTCACTTCCTATCCAGGAAGCTTTCTCAATTCAAAAAGTCTGGAGTAAAGTGATATAGATGGATGTTTACAAATGTATGGAAAATGGATTAAAGATCAAAAAAAAGAAGTCAGTTTGACATTAAAAAGTCTTGATCCAAGAGATATGGAATATAGGAGAGCCAGACGTCTTCATCTCCGCAGCTACTTTGCTAAGTGGCTGAATTACATCTGGCTTTTAGACTCCTATGACAAACTGAAGCCATTTGGTATCGGCATCAATGGCTGCATCGGTGGATTTTCCAGGAAAATCATATGGATGAATGTGTTCACCGCCAGAATGTATTCATGACAGCTATATAGAAGGGGGAAGCACATCAAACCAGAGAACTGAAAGCTGGTGGGGTTTCCTTAGGAAGGAGTCAGTGGAGTTCTACATTTTCCTGTTGGTTGATCCAAAGCATTGTGGTTTGTACAATGGTGCATGTTTGGACAGAAGCTTTGTTCAGTTCTGCTTCCTGGGGATCATAGAGGTAAGACTCAAAGTTGTGATCATGATTCTTTTACATACACAAACTTTTCTACTTGCTATGTATAATTTCCACAGTAATTAAAAAAAAGAGGCAAACTTGATTTGAATCAACTGGTAAACTCTGAACAGCCCTTTAATGAGAAAGCAAATTAAATTAGATCAGGGTCCACAATTAAAATTCATTCAGCAGTTTTCTAGTACTTCAACACTGTCACAGATGGTTAGGCTATACTGCCTATTTTTGAGAAATATGCTCTTATTTAGAAACTTCTCCATGTATTGTTCGAACCTTGTGAAAATCACCGTTGTTAAAATGGAGCCAACCATCTTTTGCAGTATTTTGATTGCCAACATAGTCCCGTGCTCTACTGCTTTCAGCAGATGATTTCCGTTTAGTCATTTTTTGTTGTACTCATTGCACTGGAGTGGACTTCACTCCAGGAGTTTGGAAAGTCTCACTTCTTTGCTGACAAAATGCTTTTTCTGCGAGTCTGTGTCCATATTTCTCAATTATTGTCCCAGCTCCTTATCAGTCATCACATATATGACATTAATATTGTTGCAGAGGATTAAACTTTTAAAAAGGCTCAAAAAAAGACGAGATGAGACAAAGCAGTTCCTTCTTTTAAAAAAAAATACATCAGGGGGATTTAATCCAAGACCTACAGTCACATCTTCATTCAGCAGAATCCCAACGACATGGGGTAACTGTCATCCTTTTATAGGGTCACAGTTACATAAATGCAAACACGATATCTTACTGTGCATCTGGACCACTCAAACCAAACCAAATGTTTCCTATCATCTCCAGATGGAATGCCTATATAACCGTTCCACTGTGTACAACAGAAAATAGCTAAATATTAATCACTCTTAACATGGTATGAAAGGTGTTCAGTTGTTAATACAAACAGGATTCAAACTTTGCAAAAGTAAAAGGTCAGGCTGTCTTCTTCATACCCTTACTAGGTCTGGAACTATCCAATCTCCTATGATATCAATATGAAAATGAAATCACATAAATTTTTTTAATTATTAAAAAAAGCTCTAAAATAGTATTTAGGGTCTCAGTATGATGGCGAGTCCAGTGCTATTGCTAATTTGCCTATTGAAATAGAATTACAACACTATAAATAGATAATATGCTAATGGTTTAATAAACCTAATATATTGATTAGTTTTTTGGCGACAGTAGCACATAAATTTCACGTTTTCAAACAGTTGAACAGATCTTCGGCAGCATCTTTAAAATCAATGAAAAAATAGAGGCGAGATCTGGTGAGTACGAGAAAGTACTTTTTTATTTCTCTTCAATGTCTCTTTAGGGGCTCAGTACTTAAATCAGAAATCAGAAATACTTTAATAATCCCTGAGGGAATTATTTTCGTTACACGCTCCAGACATACAAACCACATGCATATGTGACAGCTTCCTTTACCCGTCACGTCATGCACATGCGGAGGCCAGTTGGTTGGATTTTATGCCATTTACTGAAATGGTAAATGGTAAATGGCTTGTACTTGTATAGCGCTTTAACTAGTCATGACAACCTCCAAAGCGCTTTACACTACAGTCTTAGTCATTCACCCATTCACACACATATTCACACCCTGACGGTGGTGAGCTATGTAAGTAGCTACAGCTGCCCTGGGGCAGACTGACAGAGGCGAGGCTGCCATACAACGGCGCCACCAGGCCCTTTGACCACCGCCAGCAGGCAATGCAGGTGAAGTGTCTTGCCCAAGGACACAACGACAGAGACAGTCAGAGCAGGGGATCAAACCGGCAACCCGCCAATTGCAAGACGAAAGAAGTGGACAACAACACAAACAGCGCAGTGAGCTTCCCTACTGGTCCTCTGGTCACTCTGTGTACACAGCAGAGCGCTGAACCGACTGTGTCATTTAAAAACTCTTATTACAGTGAATTTTGACATTGTTTTTGTGACATGTGATCGTATAGTGGTTTTGATACATCTTTAAAATGAATTGAATACAATTTGGTCTTTCTTTTAAAAATTAAATAAATTAGAAAAATAAATACAGAGAGCAGTCAAAATTAATTATTAAATTACTTAACTTCTCTAGTGGTTCACAGAGAATAAATTTAATAAAATTCGCATTTATAGGCGACCAGTAGGGGGCACCAAAACCACCTGTTACAGGACGATTATGAAACATATATATATATATATATATATATATATATATATATATATATATATATATATATATATATATAATTATTATATACTGGGGAGTGGTGGCCTAGTGGTTAGAGCAGCGCGCTTGCACTCAGAGAAGGATGCAAGTACCCGGTTCGATCCCCAGCGCCTGCACTCTGGGTCCCTGAGCAAGACCCTTGACCCTAGAACGTTCCCCGGGCGCCGCACATGGCAGCCCACTGCTCCCCAAGGGTGATGGGTTAAAAGCAGAGAACAAATTTCGTTGTAATGTATGTTTCAATGACAATAAAGATGATATTATTACTATTACTATATATATATATATATATATATATATATATATATATATATATATATATATATATATATATATATATATATATATATGTGTGTGTGTGTGTGTGTATATATGTATGTATATATACATATATATACATACATGTATATGTATAACACATATACATGTATATGTTATACACGTATATAACATACAAATACATGTATATATATATATATATATATATATATATATATATATATATATATATATACAGGACTGTCTCAGAAAATTAGAATATTGTGATAAAGTTCTTTATTTTCTGTAATGCAATTAAAAAACATGGATTCTGGATTCATTACAAATCAACTGAAATATCGCAAGCCTTTTATTGTTTTAATATCACTGATTATGGCGTACAGCTGAAGAAAACTCAAAAATCCTATCTCAAAATATTAGAATATTTCCTCAGACCAAGTAAAAAAAATTATAACAGCAAAACAAAATTAAACATTTGAAAATGTCCATTAATGCACTCAGTACTTGGTTGGGAATCCTTTTGCACAGATTACTGCATCAATGCGGCGTGGCATGAAGGCAATCAGCCTGTGGCATTGCTGAGGTGTTATGGATGCCCAGGATGCTTCAATAGCGGCCTTTAGCTCATTTGCATTGTTGGGTCTGGTGTCTTTCAGCTTCTTCTTCACAATACCCCACAAATTCTCTATGGGGTTCAGGTCAGGGGAATTGGTAGGCCAATCAAGGACAGTAATGCCATGGTCAGTACACCAGTTACTGGTGGTTTTGGCACTGTGGGCAGGTGCCAGATCTTGGTTGTGCAGCGTTTCCTGCCACATTTCCCCCTTCCAACACACTTTTTGTGAATGTGCTTTGAAACTGCACTCTGTGAAAGAAATTTCTTTTTGTGTCTTACCCTCCTGATGGAGGGTGTCAATGATGGTCTTCTGGACAGCAGTCAGATCAGCAGTCTTCCCATACTTGTGATTTAGTTTACTGAACCAAGCTGAGTGTTTTTCAAGGCTCAGGAAACCCTTGCAGGTGTTTTGAGTTAATTAGACGATTCAAGTGATTAGTTGAATAGCCTACTAGTATAATTTTTCACGATATTCTAATTTTCTGAGACAGTCCTGTATATATATACACTACCGTTGAAAAGTTTGGGGTCACATTGAAATGTCCTTATTTTTTAAGGAAAAGTCCTGTACTTTTCAATGAACATAACTTTAAACTAGTCTTAACTTTAAAGAAATACACATTGCTAATGTGGTAAATGACTATTCTAGCTGCAAATGTCTGGTTTTTGGTGCAATATCTACATAGGTGTATAGAGGCCCATTTCCAGCAACTATCACTCCAGTGTTCAAATGGTACAATGTGTTTGCTCTTTGGCTCAGAAGGCTAATTGATGATTAGAAAACCCTTGTGCAATCATGTTCACACATCTGGAAACAGTTTAGCTCGTTACAGAAGCTACAAAACTGACCTTCCTTTGAGCAGATTGAGTTTCTGGAGCATCACATTTGTGGGGTCAATTAAACGCTCAAAATGGCCAGAAAAAGAGAACTTTCATGTGAAACTCGACAATCTAGTCTTGTTCTTAGAAATGAAGGCTATTCCATGCGAGAAATTGCTAAGAAATTGAAGATTTCCGACAACAGTGTGTACTACTCCCTTCAGAGGACAGCACAAACAGGCTCTAACCAGAGTAGAAAAAGAAGTGGGAGGCCGCGTTCCACAACTGAGCAAGAAGATAAGTACATTAGAGTCTCTAGTTTGAGAAACAGACGCCTCACAGGTCCCCAACTGGCATCTTCATTAAATAATACCCGCAAAACACCAGCGTCAACATCTACAGTGAAGAGGCGGCTGCGGGATTCTGGGCTTCATGGCAGAGTGGCAAAGAAAAAGCCATATCTGAGACTGGCCAATAAAAGAAAAAGATTAAGATGGGCAAAAGAACACAGACGTTGGGCAGAGGAAGACTGGAAAAATGTGTTGTGGACGGATGAATCCAAGTTTGAGGTGTTTGGATCACAAAGAAGAACGCTTGTGAGACGCAAAACAAATGAAAAGATGCTGGAAGAATGCCTGACGCCATCTGTTAAGCATGGTGGAGGTAGTGTGATGGTCTGGGGTTGCTTTGGTGCTGGTAAGGTGGGAGATTTGTACAGGGTAAAAGGGATTCTGAATAAGGAAGGCTATCACTCCATTTTGCAACGCCATGCCATACCCAGTGGACAGCGCTTGATTGGAGCCAATTTCATCCTACAACAGGACAATGACCCTAAACACACCTCCAAATTGTGCAAGAACTATTTAGAGCAGAAGCAGGCAGCTGGTATTCTATCGGTAATGGAGTGGCCAGCGCAGTCACCAGATCTGAACCCCATGGAGCTGTTGTGGGAGCAGCTTGACCGTATGGTACGCAAGAAGTGCCCATCCAACCAATCCAACTTGTGGGAGCTGCTTCTGGAAGCGTGGGGTGCAATTTCTCCAGATTACCTCAACAAATTAACAGCTAGAATGCCAAAGGTCTGCAATGCTGTAATTGCTGCAAATGGAGGATTCTTTGACGAAAGCAAAGTTTGATGTAAAAAAAAATCTTATTTCAAATACTTCCTGTTTGCGGTAAAGCGTATTGTGTCACTTCCTGTTGTCACTGTGTGAACTGCAGTGTGTTACTCCAGGCTCTCTCGCTTTTATCTTTAAACCTCTTTGCTGTAACATCTGTTTCCAAAACATAAGCACTTTTAAAACATTTTCTGTGGCTGCACATCATGTTTGAGAACTCCCCGTGTTTCACACGGTTTGCTTTTTGGCGTGGTAAGAGGGCGCTAGCCTAGCTTTAGCCTAGCGTTAGCCAAGCCTTAGCCTCATAATGGCTTCTCCGTCTCTGACTAAGTCTCCTATCTGCTGCTCTCTGTCTCAGATGTTCAGTTATTCCTCCGCCTCCATTATTGATAATGGTACATGTAATAAATGTAGTGTTTTTGTAGCTTTGGAGGCGAGGGTATCAGAATTGGAGACCCGACTCCGTGCTGTTGAAAAACCAGCTGATAGCTGCTCCTTTGCAACCGCGGAGCCGCATAGAGTAACTTCACGTAGCGAACCTAAAGCAGTAGCACCAGAGCAGCCGGGTAAGCAGGCCGGCTGGGTGACAGTTCGTAGGAAACATAGCTCTAGATTCCAGCCCCCAGGTCACCACCAACCCGTCTGCGTTTCTAACAAGTTTTCCCCACTCAGCGACACACCCGCCAAGGAGCCGACCTTAATTACTGGCAGCTCCATATTAAGAAACGTGGCACTAAAGAAACCAGGGACCATAGTTAAATGCCTGCCAGGGGCCAGAATGGGCGACATAGAATTTTACCTAAAACTGCTGGCTAAGGATAAGCATAAATACAGTAAGATTGTTATTCACGCTGGCGGCAATGACACCCGATCACGCCAATCGGAGGTCACTAAAGTTGGTGTTGCTTCGGTGTGTGAGTTTGCTAAAACAATGTTGGACTCCGTAATTTTCTCTGGTCCCCTGCCTGATCTGACCAGTGATGACATGTTTAGCCGCATGTCATCATTTAACCGCTGGTTGTCTAGGTGGTGTCCTGAAAACGAAGTGGGCTACATTGATAACTGGCAAACTTTCTGGGGAAAAACTGGTCTGATCAGGAGAGACAGCATTCATCCCACTTTGGATGGTGCAGCTCTTCTTTCTAGAAATCTGGCCGGATTTATTAGTTCTCCTAAATGCTGACAACCCAGGGTCCAGACCAGGAAGCAGAGCCGTAGTTTAACACACCTCTCTGCAGCTTCTGTACTGTTACCCATCCATTATCCTATTGAGACGGTGTCTTTCCCACGGCCAAAACTTAACAGATCAAAAACTGATCTAAAAGAAACAAATCATAAAAATCAATACGGATCACTTTGAACCAAAAAATAAAAGAATTAAATGTGGTTTATTAAATATAAGGTCTCTCCCTCCAAAGACTTTGTTAGTTAATGAATTGATTTCTGATAATTAGATTGATTTGTTTTGTCTCACAGAAACCTGGCTACAAGAGGACTACGTTAGTATAAATGAGTCAATTCCATCCAATTATTTAAATTTCCACATACCCAGATCTACGGGAAGAGGAGTAGGAGTGGCAACCATCTTTCAGTCTGATTTATTAATTAGTCCCAGGCCAATTAATAAATACAGTTCTTTTGAACACTTAACCCTCAGTTTCCCTCATCCAAACTGCAAAGCAATAAAACCTCTTCTGTTTGTTGTTTTGTATCGTCCACCAGGCCCTTACTCTCAGTTTTTGGATCAGTTGTCAGACTTCTTATCTGATTTGGTGTTAAACACTGATAAGGTTAATTATAGTGGGTGATTTTAACATTCATGTTGACACAGAATGTGATAACCTTAGTGTAGCCTTTAAAACTATCCTAGATTCAATTGGTTTTGCTCAAAATGTGCATAAACCGACGCACTCTTGGCTCCATACTTTAGACCAGGGGTCACTAATTAAAAATCAGCGGGGTCCGAATAAAGAAAATCAACAACCAGTAAAGGTCCGGACACATTTTTTAATTACAATCCGTTACTTTAAACAGTATTTAACACCGAAATAAAATGTTTATGCATCCACCTTTTACATTGACTTTTTAAACAAAAAAATAACATAAAAATAGAACGTTTTTCTATTTTAAAATCCAAAGTGCTTTTTGAAATAGAGAACCACAATATTTCACAGTTTGGTATATAGACAATTTCTTGACTTTCACATCTTTTATAAAACAACTGAACTTTTTTTAATTTCTTTTTTATATCTTAATGATAGAAGAGAGCTTTAGGCTGCCCTGCAAGGATTTTACACCTGAGTTTGATTGGCAACAAAGCCAACCTCAAGCACATATCAAGGTGCTCATTCGTTCTGTGCCTTTAAATCATCTATTTTCTCCGTATGTATGAGCAAGCGGATATGTTTGGGAACGCTCCGGAGGGCTTTGCCATATTAACAAGTGAAGTTAGCACAGGGGTTGAAGCAAAAATAATGTTTGACTGAAAACATTTTCTCGCAAGCCCATATATTCCCGGGGCCGTGGACATCATGCCGCATTAGTTGGCTCACTTACTTAGTGTGCAAAGTCAACTAAATCTGGTACTTTTAAAATATCCATTGAAAATTCCTGTATCTCTGCCACCTTTCAGCTTTAGAGCCTTTGAGTCATCCTGGACAGCCTCTCCATCACTTTCCACATCCACATCATCATCTGGGTTACTTTCATCTCTGCAGCATCAAGTTCTTCCTTCACACTGTTGACAAACTGGTCCACAGTCCACTTTACAATCCCAGCTCCCTTTCCTCTCTGTCCTCCAGAAACCCTCCATAAACTGCTGCTGATTCAGAGGACAGCAGCTTCATCATTACATCATCTACTTCACTCCTGTACATCAACTCCACTGGCTCCCTGTCACATTCAATATAAACCAATTCTATGATGATACAAGGCCAAACACAGCCTTGGAAATGCAGACACATCACCAACACTATGATGACGTCATACATTTTAATTTGACACAGATTGCACATGACAATAATAAGTCTCTGCTTTGCCTGTTATTGTTCACCAATTAATCATTACAGTTTATAAAAAGGCATGATTTAACTTTTTTGAAGTTTAATAAAATGGTTATATTTTAGCCCAGTGACTGGAGACCTGTCCAGGATGAACCCTGTGTCCGCGCTCCACTTTAACTTCATAAAAAAACTCTCTGAGAATCTCCTTTCTCTGGCCTCACCCAGTTAGAACCCGTTCTCCAGTCCATGTTGTAGCTGCAGTTTATTTGTTTTATCTTTTTGATGTAGTTTTCTTAACAATCTGCAAGCATCAAAATCCTTGTCATTTTATTTAGTGTCCTGGAGCGCAGCTGCTCATCAGGTGATCACTGCTGCATACCGACAGCCGATGCAGCTCTGCCTTCTTTGTTTCAGAACAGCGCAGGGTTTTTCTTTTTTTTTTTACTTTTTCCGAATCGGACCCAGTCAAATGAGGCAAATTGTTTCACATTCCGACTCTTGTTCTTCAAGGGTCATGCTAAATTAGCCTGAGCTAGCGCGTTACTCTTCTTTGTGTTTTAAATAAAACATAATAGCGAATCACGAGGAGATCCCTGGTTGGTCGCCGCGTTTATCAGCGAGGGAATAAACGCTGACAGACGACATGGCCACAGGTGGAAATAATTCATCAATTAACTGCCGGAGCAGATTGACGCTCACCGAGGGAAGTCGTTGTCAGCTGCTGAACTTTCTGACCTGCTGGTTCATAAATCCATAGAAAACCTTTGACCACCGCTACTTTCATTCATACCATCTGTGGCCAGTTTAAAATGCTCGCCCAAAGATTAAAATGATGAACACCGATAAACCTCAGACTGGCAATGTCCGCATTGGAAAGACCCGCCCTGCTCTCATTCTGATTGGCTAATGTCCCGGCTCTGCCAGGTTTGATTGGTTGAGAGCAGCTTCATATTATAACCTTGAATAAAAAGTCTAGACGGAACGTTTTGCGCTCAATTTCCAAATGACGGAAATCCGTCGCAGCGACGGAGAACTTTAACCCCTGAGTTAGACACTGTCGTTGGACAACATGCAGTAATATATAAATGTTTTAAATCAGGTTGGGTCCGGATTAGGTACCAGCTGGGTCCGGATCCGGACCGTGGTCCGCTAATCCGTGACCTCTGCTTTAGACCTTTTGCTGACATATGGCATTGATTGTGAAGAATTAACAATATTTCCTCACAACCCTGTCCTATCTGACCATTTTTTAATAACCTTTGAGTTTAATCTAACTGAGTTCTCCACCCCCAAAAGAGGGTTCCATTATAGTAGATCTTTATTGGACAGTGCTGTATCAAAACTTAAAGAGTCTGTCCCCATTTTAATATCCTCAGTATTGCAGAAATGCCCTGTAGATGGCAGCAATGTTGTTTCTTCCCATTCACAAATCGATACCTTTGCTAACAGTGTGACTTCCTCATTGCGTTCTGCATTAGACAATGTAGCTCCCTTGAAAAAGAAGGTGATAATTCACAGGAAGCTGGCTCCTTGGTTTAATTCAGAGCTGTGTTCCTTGAAGCACTATGTGTCACGTTCTGTTCTGGTTTATGTTTATTATTTGGTTAAGTAGCTCTTTCCGCCTTTGGGTTTATTTCCGTTTTTGGATTCTAGTTTAGCCCCTTTATTGTGTTAGCTATCTGGTCCCTGTTTTTGCTCTGTTTTTAGTTCTGTGCTTGGTTTGTTCGGTTTTGTCTTAGGTTTATTTTCTAGTGTCCTGTCTGCTCCCTTAATCACTCCCACCTGTCCTTGATTAGTTTCCCTCGGCTCATCAGTCTATCCGCCTATTTAAACCTGCCTTAGTTCTCTGCCCCCCTTCGGTGCGTCTGTTCCCCCTCGTCTATTTCGGTAAGAGCCCCAGCACCTTGATCCTGTTTTGGTTAACCTGTTTCTATTTATTCAGCCCGGTTCTGTTCCTCTCAAGTGTTTTGGATGTCTGCCTTACCCTCTTTTTGGATCCGGTTTTTGTTAATTTTCTCTTCAATAAAATCCAACAAAAGGAAAACATTGTTTTGGCTGAATTCCGGGTTCTGCTGCACACCACTCATTACAGATGAACCGACCAAGAAATAAGAACCCCGCAGCAGCACTTCTCCGCAGCGGTGTTTTCCAGATCCAGATTTTTTTATGGAGGTCGGAGCGGAGGTGGTGCGGGATCTTCGCCCGGAACTTTTTCTCTCTCTCCCTCCAGAAGAGGAGATGCAGGGAACGCTGTGGGCTCCGCCGATCCCGGCTCTACCGAAAGGGTTAGACCTCCAGCAAGTCCTGCCGTCCCGCCGTCGGAGGAGGGGACGGAGACCTGTGGATCGCTCCCCCACCCGTTCTGTTCGGCTGACAGTCGAGCCATTCCAGCGCCCGTCCGTTGCCACTTCCTGCCCAGTGGACCGGAGTACTGTGCTCCCCAGAGCTGAGCAGCCCACAGCGCCTCCTGGTGGCGCCCGTGTTTCAGGGTATCTGAATCTGGAGAATAAGATAAGGACATTTGCCCCTATAATTAAACATCTAAGGGAGGCTCTTCTCTGCCATTATTCAGAGGAGCTGGAGGCTAAATTAAAGGAGGTAGAGGGGCACTATAGATCGGCCCTCCAGGCTTTCTATAGTCGACCTGCTCCTGTCCCCAATGTTCCAGCCGACGTCTTGGCACCAGCACCGTCCCTGAGGATCCGCCGCCAGCGGGCGCCGAGGAGACCCAGGAGGGTCCGCCGCCAGCGGGCGACGAGGGGGTTCAGGAGGAACCGCTTCCGCCCAAGCCCCAACATGGGGCCCTGGAGGACCCACCCTCAATCTCAGCTCCAGTGCTTGCTCCCCACAGCTTTAAAGCACTGCCTCCCATATCCTGTAGCCAGACGCCGCCTGAGGGCTTTAGCCAGACGCCGCCTGCAGCCCGTCCGAAGCCTGTAGTTAGGCCCTGCCTGAAGCCTGTAACCCGGGGCCTCCTGAAGCCAGTAGCCCGGGGCCTTCTGAAGCCTGTAGCCCGGGGCCTCCTGAAGCCTGTAGCCCGGGGCCTTCTGAAGCCTGTAGTCAGGCCCCCCCTTTAGTCGCCTGTACTCAGGCTCCCTCTTTAGTCGCCTGTAGTCCGGCGCCCCCTGTAGCCTGTAGTCCGGCGCCGTCCCCAGCTTTTAGTGCAGCGCCGTCCTTAGCCCTTAATCTGGCGCCAGTTTCTGTTTTCTCCCTCTCCAGGCGTTGGCCTCCGAGGGTCTCGCTCCACCGCCGGTCTCCTGTCTCGCCTGGTCCGTCTTCCGGGACGACCGCCGGAGATCGTGTCTCACCTGGGCCGTCCTCGAGACATCCGCCTGACTTCCGGACAATCCGTCTTGTCAATGTTAGGAAATTGGAAAGAAAATGGCGCTCTACACACCAATAGGAATCCTACTTAATCTGGAGGGAGCCTTCACAGAGTTAGAGCAGCATATTTTTCATCATTAATTGAGGAGAATAAAAATAATCCTAGATTTCTCTTCAGTACGGTTGCTAAACTTACCCAGAGCCACAGCTCTGTTGATCCATCCATTCCCTTAGCTCTTAGCAGTAATGATTTTATGGGATTCTTCATAAATAAAATTGATGCCATTAAAAATAAAATAATTGGCATCCTCCCAAACATGATTACCTCGTCCTCAGTAAGTGAGGCAGCGTTGGAGGAATCTTTAGAACCTGCGCAGTGTCTGAACTGTTTAAAAGCAGTAGAGCTTTCTGAGCTATCTAAAATTTTAGCTTCATCTAAACCTTCTACCTGTATGTTAGACCCAATCCCAACCAAGTTGTTTAAGGACATATTCCCTTTGATCAGTGGTCCTATTTTAGACATGATTAATCTATCCTTGGTAAATGGATATGTACCACAGGCTTTTAAAGTAGCTGTTATTAAACCTTTACTTAAGAAACCATCTCTTGATCAAGATGAGTTAGTAAATTACAGACCTATATCTAATCTTCTTTTCTTATCTAAAATTCTTGAGAAAGTAGTTGCTAATCAACTATGTGAACATTTACAAAGTAATGACCTACTTGAGGAGTTTCAGTCAGGCTTCAGACCTCATCATAGCACTGAAACAGCTCTGGTGAAGGTCACTAATGATATTCTCATGGCCTCAGATAATGGACTTGTGTCTATACTTGTCCTGTTAGATCTCAGTGCTGCATTTGATACAGTTGATCACAATATTCTCCTACAAAGACTTGAGCATACTGTAGGGATTAAGGGGAAAGCATTAGGCTGGTTTAAATCTGATCTGTCGGACAGATTCCAGTTTGTTCATGTTAATAATAAATCTTCCTCAAACTCTAGGGTCACCTGTGGAGTACCACAGGGTTCAGTCCTTGGACCAATTCTCTTTACTATATATATGCTTCCGGTTGGCAAAATTATCAGACAGCATGGGATTAATTTCCACTGTTATGCTGATGACACTCAGTTGTATTTGTCCATAAATCCGGATGAATCCAATGAATTACTTTAACTGCAGGCATGTCTTAATGACATCAAAAGCTGGATGACTTTAAATTTTCTGCTATTAAATTCTGACAAGACAGAAGTTGTAATCTTTGGACCAGAGTCCTCAAAAAATAAACTTGTTAATCAATCACTTAATCTGGGTGGCATTAACTTGGCCTCTGGTAATAAAGTTAAAAATCTTGGTGTTGTTATCGACCAAGACATGTCATTTAAATCCCATATTAAACAGGTTTCCAGAGTTTCCTTTTTTCACCTCAGGAATATCGCCAAAATTAGAAACATTCTGTCCAGGAGTGATGCTGAAAAACTAGTCCATGCATTTGTTACTTCAAGGCTGGACTATTGTAATTCTTTACTATCAGGAAGTCCACAAAATGCAGTTCAAAGTCTTCAGTTGATCCGAAATGCTGCAGCAAGAGTTCTGATGAAAATCAACAAGAGGGATCATCCATCCATTTTCTAACATGCTTATCACTGTTGGGGTCATGGGGGTTGCTGGTGCCTATCTCCAGCGTTCACTGGGCGAGAGGCGGGGTTCACCTGGACAGGTCGCCAGTCTATCGCAGGGCAACACAGAGAGACAGGCAGGAAAAACAACCATTCACACCTAAGGAGAACTTAGAGGGATCAATTAACCCAACAGTCATGTTTTTGGACTGTGGAAGGAAGCCAGAGTACCCGGCGGAGAGAACCCACACATGCACAGGGAGAACATGCAGACTCTATGCAGAAAGACCCAGGGTTGGGTTGGACTCAAACCCAGGACCTTCTTGCTGCATGGCAACAGCGCAGCTCATCTTCTAATGAACAGCAATTTTCAAGAAGGAATACAAATCTGTAATTCTGAGTTTAAGTTGAGTCCATTTGCTGATTATTTTTTAAAGGAACAAATTAGTTCTTCCAAAAGACTTAAATGTGATCTCTGTTGTTTCTAAGGCGTCACGACAGTATCTTAATCTAAAAAATGTTAAATACTTTCCTTGTATGACTGCAGTGATACAGACCTGGGGTGGATTCCTGTCAAGGGTGAAATTAAATATTTAGTAATCCATGTAGCTAAATATGTTGAAAGAACACAATGCAAAACTATTAATGAGAGACTTGATGAAATAACAAAAACTTTCAATTACTGGTTGACCACACATTTAACCATACTGGGATGTAATATTCTGTCAAAATCTGAAGGTTTGTCTAAGTTGGTGTAGCCCAGTTATTCTTTACATGTTAGTTAATATAACACAAAAACTGTATAATTTCCTAATTCATCTGGAAAAATAAAATAAATTATGTTAAAAAATCGCAACGTTTTAGGATTCTAATAAAGGGGGTCTAAAAACAATAGATTTTTAATCTATTGTTGGACTTTTTAGAGTTAACTGGATATAAGCTTTTCTGTCTGTACCTGATACTTTATGGTTTCACATTCTCAAAAACATTTTTGATAAAATGGAAGGTTTGGAATTTCTTTTCAAATGTAAAACTATTCTGTCAAACTGGCTGAATATCATGTACAAGTTCTTTAGTGTTGGAATATGGCGTTTGCCTACAAATTTACGCCTCATGGCTCCATCTTGTGGAACAATTGAGTCATTACAACTAATAGAAAAATACTGTTCATCAAAAGTTGGTAATAGGGAATTATTTTTATCACAGATATATTAGATATACAAGGTAGTTTCCTTAGATTGTGCAGATTTTTAAATTAAATTGAATATTCAAAGCCCATCAAAGGAATACAACAATGTCTGTAAAGCAATCCCATCAGCTTTATTGAATCTGATACAAAATTATTTGCATTATTCTAAAGGACACATTTTTCTGCCCAAAACACAACTGATTTAGATTTCCTTAGATGACATAAAATGTAAAAACAAAACCATTACCAGAAAATTTAAAGGGAAACTGTTTCATGATTTCAATTGAAACGTGAATATAAATAAAATAATGTCAGGATAACAAATATATTGTTAAGGTTTGACAGAACGGACCCACACGCAACCACTCAGAAAAAACGGTTTCTTTTAATTAGAGCAGTAAAGGGTTTAAGTACAGCGGGGAGTACGGTTCTCCAGGGGGGAGGGCGCAGGAACGTGGATGGAAAGCGTGGACCAGGGGGACTAACCCAGGCGACCCGGGAACGACTGACTCGAGACCCAGAGGAGGAGGGCACCGGCCGGCGAGCAACCAACTGGGAAGTGGATGGTGAGCCGCAGTGGAAGCGTCCGGGAGGGGAGAATCGGTCACGAGCCCAGCTGGCTGAAGATCAGCAAGGTGAGTGAACCAGGATGAATGCAGCAGACGATCCAGTGATGAGTGGTGAGATCGACCGGGTTTTTATCTTGCGTGTGATGAAGATGATGAGTCTCAGGTGTGAAGGTGGCAGAAGGCGGTGGCTTGACGGAGGATGGTTCCAGAACGCAGGGAAGAGAACCGTAGGGTTCACAGAACATACTGAGATAAACAGAAAGAAAACAGGACACTCACCTCTGCTGTGCTGCCACCGTAACAGGACCCCCCCCCCCCCCCCCCTTAACTGACGCCACCAGGCGGCCCACCGGGCTTGTCAGGGTGATTCTGGTAAAAGTCCCGGATGAGGGTTTTATCCAAGATCTGGGAGGCGGGGACACAAGAGCGCTCTTCCGGCCCATAGCCGGCCCAGTCCACCAAATAACGGTAACCCCGGCCCTGGGGGCGCACATCCAGGAGATGGTGGACCTTGTAAGCTGGATGACCGTCGATCAGGAGAGGAGGGGGTGGAGTAGGTTCAGGAACAGAATGGGGGCTGGATGACATGGGCTTCACCTGGGAGACATGGAACACCGGGTGGACACGGAAATGGGGGGGGGGGGGGGGGGTAATTTTAGCCTGACAGCGCGGGGGTTGATTATCTTGTCAATAGGGTATGGTCCGAGGGGGGCCATACCCTATTATCCGGGGGGAAAGTTTTTTGGAAGAAGTCTGGAGAGGCAGGTCCCTAGCTGACAGCCAGACCATCTGACCCGGGTGGTAGTCAGGAGCAGGGGTTTCGGTGACGATCCGCTAGGCGCTGATTGCGCTCGGCTGTACGGTGCAGTGCAGCTCGGACTTCGTTCCACACACGGCGGCAGCGGCGTAGGTGGGCCTGCACAGATGGTACTGCGACCTCTCTTTCCAGGGAAGGGAATAGGGGGGTTGAAAACCCATAGCGCAGGTGAAAGGAGTCATCCCAGTGGCGGACGAGACCTGGGAGTTATGGGCGTACTCGACCCACGGGAGGTAGGTTGACCAGGAGGAGGGATTCCGGGAAGCCACACACCTCAGTGCACCCCCTAGGTCCTGGTTGAGCCTCTCTGCTTGACCGTTGCTTTGAGGGTGGTAGCCTGACGAGAGGCTCGCGGTGGCACCAAAGGCTCGGCAGAACTTCTTCCAGACCTAGGACGTGAACTGGGGGCCGTGGTCGGAGACAATATCTAGGGGGATTCCATGTAGCCGGAAAACGTGGTTTACCAAAAGGCGTGCCGTTTCCAGGGAGGAGGGTAATTTAGGCAGGGGGATGAAGTGAGCTGACTTGGAGAAACGGTCCACGATGGTGAGGATTACGGTGTGACCATTGGAGGAAGGGAGACCAGTAACAAAATCTAGGGCAATGTGGGACCAGGGGCGACTGGGGGCCGGTAGTGGGCGTAGGAGACCAGCAGGTGGTCGATGGGAGGACTTAGCCCTCACACAGGTTTGGCAGGGAGCCACAAACCTGCGACAGTCCTTCTCCAGGGTAGGCCACCAGAAGCGTTGCCGTAGAACAGTTATTCCCAAACTATTGTTCGCGTACCCCTAGGGGTAGCACTTGGGAACGGGCGCTCGCGGGAACATATAGGCGATTCGGGGGGCCGTTGCCAGGGTCTGGTTCAGTGGACTGAGCACGGCGCACGAGGGACTCCACCTCCCAGACCACTGAGGCGATGAGACAGGTGGGAGGTAGGATGGGGTCAGAGGAATCTAGGGAAAGATCTGTGGAGTGGATGTGGGACAGGGCGTCGGGTTTTTGGTTCTTGGAACCGGGGCGGTAGGTGAGGGTGAAATTAAACCGGGAGAAGAATAAAGCCCAACGGGCTTGGCGGGGGTTGAGTCTTTTGGCAGCCTGGATGTAGGACAGGTTTTTGTGGTCAGTCCAAATGACAAAGGGTTGCTCGGCACCCTCCAGCCAGTGCCTCCACTCCTCCAAAGCCAGTTTAACAGCCAGCAGCTCCCGGTCACCTATACTGTAATTTCTCTCGGCCGGGGAGAGGCGGCGAGAGAAATACGCGCAGGGGTGTGTCTTCTTATCCACCGGGGAACATTGGGACAATGTAGCTCCGACTCCGCAGTCCGAGGCGTCAACCTCGACTATAAATTGGAGAGCTGGGTTGGGTGTAGCGAGCCAGGGGCGCGGAGGTAAACTTTTCCTTTAAGGTCTCAAAGGCAGCGTTAGCTTCCGGGGACCAGACAAAATAAGGATGTCGTCTAAATAAACAAAAACAAAGCGGTGGAGAAAATCACGGAGGACATCGTTAACCAAACACTGGAACACGGCTGGGGCGTTGGTCAGCCCAAAAGGCATGACCAGATATTCATAATGGCCCAGCGGTGTATTGAACGCAGTTTTCCACTCATCACCTTGGCGGATGCGCACGAGATGGTAGGCGTTCCGCAGGTCTAATTTGGTGAAGACAGTGGATTTAGGAAGGGAATCGAAGACTGAATCTATGACAGGGAGAGGATATTTATTCTTTACAGTTATGGCGTTCAAACCGCGATAATCTATACACAGGCGGAGTGTCTTATCTTTCTTGGGCACGAAGAAGAAACCGGCAGCGAGCGGCGAGGACGAGGGACGGATTATGCCGGCGGCTAAAGAATCGTGAATATATTGCTCCATAGCCTCCCGTTCGGGGCGAGATAGGTTGTACAATCTCCATGGGGGATAAGACGCTCCCGGGAGGAGGTCGATCGCGCAGTCATAGGGGCGGTTGGGGGGGGAGCGAAAGTGCCAGGTCCTTGCTAAAAACCTGCAATAAATCATGATATTCCGGCGGTACGCCGGATAGATCCACGGGGGGCGGTGCCGAGGAAGCTGGGGAGCTCGGGGAGCGCGTGGAGAGCAAACAAGACGCGTGGCAGGCGGTGCTCCAATTACGGACCGTGCCGCTACTCCAGTCAATATTGGGATTGTGCTTAACTAACCACGGAAGTCCCAGGACCAGGGGAGCATTTGGAGAGGAGATTAGGTAGAACGTGGTTGTTTCGCGGTGATTCCCTGAGGTAACTAGCGTTAAGGCGGGGGTGCGGTGGGTGATCACGTAGGAGGGATTTCCATTTAAGCCGGAAGCGCGGACAGGGGCGTCTAGGCGAACAAAGGGTATTGCGAGCTGACGGGCGACCTCTTGATCAAGGAAGCTCTCATCCGCACCGGAATCTATTAATGCGCCCAGCGGTTGGTCAATCCCCTCCCAGGAGATGGTAGCATTTAATAATTTTCGGGGAACCAGGGGAGATAAACGGCTCGCTCGAACCCCCACTGCTACGGGCGAGCCTACTCCTTTTTGGGCGCTGCGGACAGGACCGTAAATAATGACCGGGATGGCCGCAGTATATACAGATTCCCTCCAGGAAGCGCTGTGAAAGTTTGGCCCGACCCAGCTGCATGGGTTCCTCTGTGGAGGGACCAGGGCTCGGCATGGATCGTAACCCAGAACTGCGAGGAGGTGTAAGGCCGCTGGGAGAGCTTAAAACTGCAGGCCGAGGAGAAGTGAGACCAGTGGACTTTGATGCTTGACGAGCAGAGGGAGTCGTGCGCGTTGCGCGCTCTCTGCCTCGCTCGCGCAAACGATTGTCAACCTGAGTGGCTTTCTTAACCCGCTCATTAAACTCTGTAGGCACGCCCTGAGCTCAGGCCACAGAGGAAAAGATCTTGGAGAGACTTAGTGTTCCACCGGGAACGAGCGGCGAGAATGCAGAAGTCTACCGAGTACTCCGCTACGCTGCGGCCCCCCTGGCGCAGCGCAACGAGTCGCGTCGGTGTGTCGCTCTCCCTTACAGGGCAATCGAACACCTGCCGAAGCTCGGTGGCAAACGCCGAGTAAGAGGAGAGGACCGGCGAGGAAACCTCGCTGACTGCCGCGTACCAGGCCAGTGCGTCGCCGCGGAGCAGTCCGACGACGTAACACACCTTGGCCTCGTCGGTTTGAAAAGTGACAGGCTGTCTTTTAAACACCAGCTCGCACTGGACTAGGAACCCCTCGACCGTCCCCATAACCCCAGCAAATTTATCCGGCATCGCTACGGGTGTTTCGGTGAAGACTACGGGAGGAGAAGTGGGAGGTTCGGGGGCAGGAGCGGGCGCGCGGAGGCGAGACACCTCGGCGCCCAGCTCGCGCAAGAAGTCAGTCAGGGACTGGATGTGATCTGCCTGCTGTTGGAGGCGCGCGCCCTGGGCCGTGACAGCGCAGGCGACCTCAGGCAGCTGGTAGTGAAGTCTCGCCTTTGTTCTTCTGGCGTGGAACTCCACTGAAGGATCCTCGGAGAGTTCTGGAGCTTTGACTGGAGGCGGGTCCCCCTGGACCGCCTCGGATGACTCTGGAGCTTTGACGGGAGGCGGGTCCCCCTGGACCGCCTCGCTGGACTCGGGAGCAAAGGGAGGAGGCGGGTCCACCAGGACCCCCCCGCGAGACTGTAGGACGTCGGCAGGAGGCGGCTCTTTTCTCTCGTCGGCCGGCGGGAAGTCAGTGAAGGCCGGCGGCGGCGGCGAGATGTGCGCACCCACGGAGGCCTCGGGCTGATCTTTCTCGGCGGCCGGCGGGTCTTTTTTCTTGGCGGCCGGCGGACCTTTTTTCTCGGCGGCCGGCGGGACTTTTTTCTTGGCGGCCGGCGGGTCTTCTTTCTCGCCGGACAGCGGGTCTTTTTTTCGGCGGCCGGCGGGACTGCGCTTGCTTCAGCCGGCGGGGCTGGGAGCTCGGAGACGGACGGCGGAGCTGGGATAAACACACCCACGCAGGCTTGGGCCGTGGCGTGTGCAACGGAAACCTCTGAGATGGCTGGGGAGACGGTGTGCACCCCAACCTCGTAGGCTGTGGGACACTCGTCAGCGGGAACAGGGGCGGACCAACCTGGTAGAAGGTCGTCCCTGTCCCCGTAGAAAAAACCCCACAGCTGGTCTTCATAGAGGCGGGGTGCTCTAGCCAGACTCTCCTGAGCGGCGGCTTCTGCACCCGGCCGACTCACCAGGGAAAAGGAGGTGACGTCAGCCGCAGTTGGTGCGGCTTCAGCAGAGATGTCAGGCTTGGCCTCGGGAGATATCCTGGGGCGCCGAGTCCGGCGTTTGCGCTGCGAGGAGCCGGGCAGCGATGTTGAGACTGCTGCTGACGTTGAGGAATCTGGAGCAACAGCAGAGAAAGCAGCGGCAGCAGTTGCAGGAGCGACGGGAGTGGAAGGAACAGCAGCAGCCGGAGCAGCGGACAGGCTGGTGGCGAGGGTAGATCCGATCGGTGGTGATGTACCTGTCCAGAACTCCCAATCGATCCCCTGAGAAAGGTCCGCTAGCTCCGGGAACGCAGAGCAATGTTGTGCTAGGCTTAGAACGTGTTCCTCCATGTTAGCTCGAGCTATGGCTGCTGCTTCCGCCCACAGCCACGGTTCCTGAAGGCAAAGCTCCATAGAAAGGACCAGGGAGGGAGGTAATGGGGACACCTGACCGGCCCCAGCACGCGGGCTCTGTGTGTGTTCCAGGTTCATCTTTGGCCAGTCCGTGCTGTCAGATTTGTCTCGGTGAACCCGAACAAGCACACACACAGAGCGCAGAGCAGCTGTTCAGACAGTTTATTGCTGGGTAAAGTGATAATGGATGAAGCGGACCAGAGTCTTTTACCAGAGTTGGGTGGGCAGATGAAGAATGCTGGAGCAGCCTGATCAGAGTGAGCTGGAGAGTCTCGGGAGGTGCTGGGGTAGCTGAGGTACCAGAGGAGACGTGGAGGTAACTTCATCAGAAGCACAGTGAAGGCGGCGAGCGAGATCTTCTCACAGGAGAATGAGAGACGGACTGGCGGAGAACAGGAGACTGAGGTGGGTTTATATGGAGAGCTTTTCAGGTGGACTGAGTTCTGACTGATTGAAGATTTAACAGGTGAGGATGATTAGTGGAGCAGAGCATGAGAAGGAAGGTTCTGGAAGATTCAGGCAGCAGGCAGGATTGCACCCTGACATACATAGACTTATAAATAATATTTATATCCTGTATAACACTTCTGGATAGATGCACACCACATTTCGTTGCTTTGTACTTGTGACAGTGCAATGACAATGAAGTTGAATTCTATTCTATTCTATTCTATACTGAAGGCAAGGGCCAATACCATATTCATAAAGGCAAATGCTAAAACAAAAATCCTTCCCTAGCCCTGTTTAAAATGTATTTACAGCCATATTTAAGGAGGCTAATAGTGTGGTCTGTAAAATATGTGAAGATCCTAAATATTTTAAATATACAACTTTATAAGTAACTATAAGTGGATTTTAATTTAAAACAATTCTTCATGCTAGGCATGTTTATTGGACTTCCCAAAGTATGATACACCTGTTTCTGAACTTCTGGACTATGTCTCCCAGTGACAGTTTGTACTTGAATGTAACTAAATCTGTTTGAGGAAAAAAAGAAGAAAAACCATAGACATATATAAAGAGTAGACCCCGCATCGACCGCTCTCGCCTACAGGCGCTGACGAGATTTAGGGGCGCCATCTTGGGGCGGTCGACAACTCCGCTCAGTGTAATGTGTTAACCAGGTGCAGAATCAATTTTAATGAACTATACTCGCCGATTATTGAACTAATGTTCACATTGTTTTTTTCTGTAAACTTTAAAGCTATAGGTATTATAACAAATCAGTGCATTTAAATATTTTTAGTGTGGTTAAAGGTAATTGAATATTCTGACAGAATTTATGTATGCTGCAAAACACAGCCACACACACACACACATACAGACATACATACATACATACATACATACATACATACATACATACATACATACATACATACATACATACATACATACATATATATATATATATATATATATATATATATATATATATATATCAGGGGTGTAGGAAGGTTTTAAAATGTGGGGGGGCAAATAAGATAGATAAGGTATTATAGCCAAATGGCGAGCAGAGCGAACCAAAAAATGTTTTGGGTCCATAGGCAAGGAAAAGTGAAATGCACCCCTATTTAACACGTTTAATGAGCATGCTGATTAAAAAAGCAATCAGTACATCTACATCTATATCAGCACTGTAGGCTGAAGAGTAATTTTTTCGAGGCACATCTGTAATATTCTGAGTTCTGTTATGGTTTATGTTAGTTTTAGTTTTTCCTTCTCTCTCCTGTCTTTTATTATCTGGCTGTTTTGAGTTCTGTCTTGTCTGGTTTCTTGTTTAGATTAGTGTTTACTGTTGTAGTTTATTCTGTTATGTCTTCAGAGGTGTTTTGGTTTGGTTTTTTTTAATTCTGTTCTTGTTTTGAGCCTCAGCACTGATGTCTGGTCTAATTACTTACTCTGCACACCTGCCTAACTTCTCCCCTGCTGCAATCACCTCTCACCGGTTTCACCTGAATCCACCTCCATATAAACTGCTGAGACCAGACATCAGTGCCAGGTTGTCCTGTTGAGTATGGGTGAGTCTCCTCCTGCAAATTCTGTATGTTGGTTTGCTTTTTGGATTTTTGACCCCTTTTCCTCCAGAAACCTGAGCCATTCTGTCCGGTCTGTTCCTGCCTTGTCTGCCCTGCTCGTTTGTTTATTTTTTGTGTCATCTTTTTGTTTTGACAGCCTGTTTGGATTTGTCCCCTGTTCTTTTGATTTTGTGATTAAAAAGCTTCTTTTAAAAGAAACCTCTGCTGAATTCTGGGCCCTTTCCCTCTGATCATTACAAAATCATTATCTCAACATTTAGGAGGTATTTACCAAACAAAGACTTACCCCAAGCATTAAAGTACGGTTTATAGGTTGGGCTCTGCAATGTTATGAGTATAAAACTGATCTTTAGAACCAATCTCTGCTCCAAATGGTGATCTGCACCGCCTAATCTACTTTCAGTAGTTATCATCAGTTATTGCAGCCGTAAACTGCAGAAAATACGGCCAGATCGGCACATTCTGAGTTTACTCTGCTCCTGCTGTCATGATGAGCTGCAGCGCATTATGAGGCAGAGGGATATTTCGGCATCGCTTTTGTTTAGACCCCAAAAAATCGACTTCACTTTCAGAAACAAGCCCTAAAAAAAAACTGCAACTCACAAAATTTACAAGCGACTTTAGAAAAAAATAAGACCAAAGTCGTATAAAATAAGTGGGCTTCACAACAGTGAGCAACAGGGGTGATTCTAGGATCTGACCTTTAGGGGTGCTCAGCCCCCAGTGTTGACTATGATTCCTGGCATGGACAGCAGGCTTTCCGTTTTTAGTCCAGATGTAAGATTCTTAGAGTTGACTCATTTTTGAGCTAAAGATCATCAAACATGCTACAATATAAGCCCATCCAAAGGCACTGACAACTAGATTGAAACGTTTTCATGCGATAAAACCTTGTGCATTTGTAAAACCTTTCGGTTCAATCTGCTGGCTTAATGGCTTTAACGACCGCCCATTACTAAGTGGGTGGACTTATTTCGGTTGAATTTGCATGTTATCTAAGCCTTTACGAGGCCTTTGTTGGCAGTAGTATAAAGCTTGTTACTCCACATTACTCCAGACTTTTTTAATTGACAAAGCTTCCTGGAGAGGAAGCGAAACGTTTTCAACTACAGAAAACAAGTCCAGTTGCTTTGTTTTTTACTTTTTTTGGAATGACCATGACCTGATGACTGAGAATCTTCACCAGAAACTTGTGCATTTGTAAAACCTGCATGATGGCAATAGTTAGACTAGCTATATTGATAAAAGTGAGGAATAATTTCCCTAAAGACAAAAAACTAACAGCTTTCTTGAAATTTAATTTTCTCTGGCTTAACAGAGCAAAACATGGTAGCCCACAAAAACCTTTTGCTGCAAAGTGTTTGTCAGCTGGCTGAAAAAAGGGCTGCTACTACTACACAAATTTAGCAGTTTGGATATATACCCAGTTTTGGAGAAGCATATATATATATATATATATATATATATATATATATATATATATATATATATATATATATATATATATATATATATATATATACACACACACAAACAATATAGGGCTGGATGTAGGGCTGGACAGACTCATAAAAGTTGGATACCGAGAAGATGCCCACACATGTTACTTATTAACTAGGTCCCAGTAAACAGTACATAGTCATACCAGATGTAAACAATTTACACATACTAAGAGTACTGAAGCTTAACCCATATTAAACAAAATAATAATAATGAATTTGAACATTAAAAGAGTGAAATAACCAGTAGATTTCAAGTAATTAAAAATTTAACTAAGAGAAAACAAATTAATTAATAATAAGAATTGAATTCAATGACAGTAACACTATCAATTAATTAGGTAGCCAAATACTTCTTGTGCATATTGATAGCTTTCTTATTGTTGTATCTATCAAAATAATGGAAAAAGTTCAAGTTAAATTTTATCTCAAAAGTGGGGGGGCAAAAGGTATGTTTTGCCCCCCCACTGTCCAAAAAGTGAGGGGGCATTTGCCTCCCCTATTGCCCCCCTATTCCTACGCCACTGATATATATATATATATATATATATATATATATA